>OZ020490.1:19792634-20265698 GCA_963971405.1 Psococerastis gibbosa
GTGACGTCATTTTTCTTCTCTAACACCTTGGAACATGTCGAATGAATAGCTAGTAATGCGACTGTGACGTAACTTTTCCAAATTATTCACTCAGTAACAGCCTGACGCCCACACCAAGCTGCAGAACGCTAAATTTGCCCACCAAGTCAGTGAGCTATTGGACGTAAACAACACAAACATGATGTACTCGTTTTGTATTGCTGTGATTGGGGAAAATAATTCAACGTTTAGTAATAAAACGCTAACTTGAAGCAATACAAGATGTTTAGCAGTGTGCTCCTAAACGTTCAAGACAAGAAGTTACATGGCGAATAAATAACCACTATAACGCATGATGGAAACATCATCTTGTACTTGTATTCATGCTGTTTCAAGTGAATATACTATCGTCATGGATCAAGGGGATATTACACCTTGCCGAGCCATGCTTGTCACCTAGGGAGATCCTGTAGTCACCATGAACCATGATGCATATTTATACACACACGTTTAGATCCTAGGTGACTAAATAGTCACTTTATCACATGTTGTTTTCACCCCGTTACCCCTCGATTATCACCTTGATACTTATTGAGTCTTATAGTATCACGACGTACCACCGAATATCACGGTGACTCACAGAAATACTCAATGTAAACATCATAAAATCTAACGCGTGTTTTAAGGCGATTTTTCTCAGTGAATGAATGGGTTTCCGAATGCCTAAAGGTTATTTTTCTTCTCGTGGATTTTTGCCAGAAACATCTTTTTTGTTTCCTTGTTTCTTTCTTCATGTTCTTTTTATTTTATTCGTACTGGCTATGGTTTATTTGTGTTCATTGGGATACGCAAAGATGGGGTTAACGGGTAGCTCTTTTATTTGGCAGTAATAATCTTCTATAATATAAAAATGAATCGCAAAATGTGTTGGTAAGCGCATAACTCAACAACGCCTGGACCACTTTGGACAATCCTTTTTTTTAAATGTTCATTGAAGTTCAACGATGGTTTTTACTGCGAAAAAAATTCAAATAATTGCCGGAAAACCCCTAAAAACAGCCCTTTTTTTCTCATACAAACGTTCTCTAACTAAAACGTTCAGTCAATTTGAGCTTTATGTTTCGTTTATAAGCGAAATTCTCTTCTTTGCCTGTGTCCGGACCTCAAAAAAGGGACATCACAAAAGAATGGTGAGCCTTCCATGTCCATAAGCTAAGTGCAGGGGACTGTTCTAGAGGGGTCACGAGTTGTGGAGTGCCGCTGTGTCGGTACCTGAGTTGGCTCTTATGAATGGGGGTTGTGTGCAACGCCAGATTCTCATATTATTTTGTTAGGTAACTGCTTGGTTAACCTAAGTACAGGGGACTGTTGTGGAGTGACGCTGTGCCGGTACCAGCTTGGTTTGGATTCAACAATTAAATAGGGCCACTACCACCATTCTTAGGGGTCATGCGAGCCCCGAAGGGGCGAGCTGCGTAATGCCCAATGCGAGGCCCCGAAGGGGTGAGCTGCCGCCCGCCGCAGGTGCAAGGGGGGCGGGGCCGCGAACCGGTCCCAAGCCCCGCTCGTTAATATATAACAATACAAATGATTTAGATGTAATAGGTAATATAATACGTTTTGCACTTTTGATAAATGTTATTAATATTGTATATTTTATGCTTTAAAAATCCGTCGATTAGAAGTCAAATTATAAGCGTGTAATTAGCATTTCAGCACTGCCATAGCGCGCACGTGAACGGGATACCTAAATTGGTACCAGCAGTTCTAGCAAATGTACTTACTCACATTTCTGACATTTCTCTGTCCAGCAAACTCTAGCCAGCGTTGCGCTTTTATAAGCCGGACTATGTCTTCTCCGTTGAGTATTGCGTCTATTTCGGCATTGTTTCTGATACACCACTCTCCGTCTTCTCATAGGGGTCCATTAGTCCTTATTATTTTTCTTTCCAATACTCGCAGTTTGTTTGCGTCATTGACAGTATGATTCCAGGTTTCCGAGCTGTATGTTGCAATAGGTCTGATAAGGGTTGTATATATATCCTTAACTTAGTGGCTCTGGATATAAGTCTTGACTGGAGTCCTTCCAGCTGTTTTGTGGACGTCCCTGCTGCGTGAATTTATATTATATGCGGTATACACAATTTCCATAACGCAAATGCTGGCGACTGTAATCATTATTTACTATTTAACCCTGTGGTAAATCCAAAACATATACGACTTCGTGAAGGTTGACGGCTCCCATTGACTGCGGACTGTGATAAGGGGTGCGACTCACCCCCGCCCCCCACTCCCCTTTGGGACCAAGGGGGCGAGCTGTCAGCGGTGTTGTGTGTAATTCGCAGTGATGGGGACAGACGGACGGGGCTTATGGACTGCAGCAATGTTTGCCGAGTAGGTGTTAAATTAACAGTTCGGTGATCCCATCAGAAGGGACGTTATTCCCCTGGGATATGGAAGACAGCTTCAGTAGGTGGCCGTATGACTAACGTGAATTAAGCGAGTCGGGGTTGTCCTGGGAGGCCTGTTGAGCATAATTAGAGGGAAATTGTATGGCGTGTGTTCGTAGAAAAAAAGTCATGGGGGGTACCTACGAGTCACCTGCCACCTTAAACCGGTTCTTTACGTCATGGGTGTCCGCAAGTTTACTTGTATATATATGCAGTATATAATCATTCTTTAGAATTCTTTAGATGTTATCAAAACAGAAAATAGTGGCAATGATGGCACCTTGATAAAAAATAAAATGAAATAAAATATTTCCGAATAGTATATTGATTTTTTAGCTGGATTTTCTTCTTACAGGGGAGCAACTAGGAACGGACACAACCAAAAAGAAAACGAGTTTCGCCAAGTTCCTACGCGGCCTAAAGACTGTTCATCGTAAGGAAAAGCACGGGTCAAGTTCGCCGAAGCATGGTAGAGATTCTAGAGGTGGAGGACCTCCTAATACGAGGGTAAGTCCCCATTATCCCCATATATCAAGTAATTAATTGAAATTATTTATCATCTCTAGACGACGCCATTGTTTAATTTTAGTTTGTTATTGTTTGCAACCATGATCATTGATCAATTTTAACATGAGGAAATTGAAATGGAGAATGTCAATGAGTAAAACAAAAATCTCAAATCAAATTTGAAGTATAATTGACCAGTGGAATACTCGCCAGTACCATCCATTTCTGAAAATTTCTTTATTTATTTCAATTAGACGTCACCGTCGCTGCGCTTTCCAGTTAATTTGTGCCCGCAAAAAATTTATTAACCCCAATAAGCCAGGACATGTAGAGTAGTGGTACGGTCTCTGACTTTCACCCGAAAGGTTGTTGGTTCGAATCCTTCACTTCCTAAATTTTCTGGCCATGCTTCGGAGGGCATGTAAAGCAGGCGGTCCCGGGCCTTCCTAGTTGAGTGAAAGAGAGGGCTTTATAGCCCTAACTCCGCTAGGTTGGCTTAGTAATAGAACAAAAAGTCCTTATTTATTCATTTATTATTATAAGAAATTTAACAGTCTAACCCCCTACCCCTACCCGCACAGTATGTTTATTTTTCTCAAAATCAATTAAAAGATTTAATGGATCCCGAGATACTGTAGTATACCGCTTTATGCAAGCCCCTCTCTTACTATTCCCCTTGTTTACTAAAACGTATTCAAAAAATTACCCTAATATTTATTACTTTAGCTCATCTTAAAAGCAAAGTTGATTAATAAAACTTTGGGAGAAAAAAAATTCGTCTGCGTAATACAAAATGTAGAAAAAAAGAAATTGAAAACATTTTCTTCATTTTTAAGAACAATAAGCTACCCCCTCGCTTTCCACTTAGACGAAAAATAAAAAAGTTTTTGCAGGCAACAAAAGAGTAAGAAAATGCATGCCTGGAGCTACTATGATGCTGATATCATTGAGACCTCTGACAGTTACTGTCTTTATCTTTTTAATAAGAGTCGTCTGCTTCAATATTTGCGTAAAATGCAAAATAAATTTGCTGAACATTTTCAAAATGGTACGAAAATATTTTAATTTTACTTTATTTCAACATTTAAGTCTTATTAAAAAAACAAATCCTAATTTTCAAGGCTCTCAACGATGTAGAGCAATATTCCCCATGTCTATCCATCTGATTTGGAACTTTTGTTCCCCCGTCGTATTCTCGGTCTGGCGTATACCTTTTCTCTCTGGAAATTTTTGTGGATGATTCAGCAAAGTCTAAAGTGTTAATTAGGAATAAACCATTTCGTCGCGTTTCACTGAGGAAGGCGTGAAAATGATTTCGAAGGACTCGAAGGAATAATTATTGTTATTAAGAGTTTCGACGTGCTTACGGAATTAAATCACTTTTATTATAAAATATGATGAGGCAAGTGAATCTCTTTTGTTCTTCTCGCTTCATTTTAAAATACGTTTTAATTTTTTGCTTTTATTTACTTGTTTTGATGATGGAGTTATTTAGAAACTAATTTAAATGCTTTGAGATGAATGAGAATTTATGAAAAAGGGTATTTGTCTTGTAGAAGTGATAAACTGGTACCAAGCGCGTATTATTTTTCACCTTTATTAATATTGCGTACAATATGAGTGGCAAAGAAGTAGAACGGGTACAGTCAATTTCAGTTACCTGTAATATTTCAGGAGAGCCAAAAAAATATAGCTAAGTGCCCTGTAATTGCATCTAAACCCAATTTTTGAACTAATTTTACGCTGGGCTATGCCAGAATTAGCTTCTGATAATTAATTCAATGTATTGATTTTAACTAGACTAATCTATTGGCGCCAAAAATCAATTTCAGACATTTTTGTGAACTTAGCCCGTTTTGCTTATACAACTTTTATATGGCAAGTTTTAATTTTTTATCTCTTTACTTATTTTATTACAATTTATAAGGAGTCAGTTACTTCAAAACTTTATCACACGCGTTTAAAGATAAACATGCATATTTTTTAGTTTTAAAAAGCAATAGAATAGTGTATAGCAAAGTTTCAAGCTCCATGCTGTGTTGCGAAGTACCGAAAGATAAACTTATCAGAGTCAGCCTTTAATATACGCCATGTCTTCTCACAGAAACAGAAAAACAAGCCACGATGGGAATTGTTATTGTTTTGAATACCCAAGGCTCTAATTGGTCGAAGAATAGGTGATCGGGATTTCCTTCCCCTTGGAAGAACCAGAAATTCAGAAACTATCTTTGGCGCGAGCGAATCCCCCCCTCCCCTATATAGGTCTCTAATTTAATCTATCCTGGATCACATTTTCACATTTGGTCAATGGGTGTCTGTGGTAAGGAGAGAAATAAAAGGAATGGCAACAAAAGGAGCTGCGATCAATTGCAATGAGTCAAATTCCAACCCAACTGCCCATTGGTCCCTCGCCCCCTATTTGGTAATTTGAATAGATGTTGGTTCCCTTGGGCGGAAATGATATATACCTTGTGGGCTTGCCTAACTATTGGGCTTTGTTTTTCGTATCTTAATTTTAGAAAGAATTGTGTTTATTTAAATGCAAATTCTGGCAAATTTAGAGCTTAAGGCCTTTTGACTGTTATTGCTAACAGTTTATTGATGTTGTAGTGTGCTACGACAAACCACCTAGCTATTAAATTACTTTGACAAATCATCTGATATTTTGTTGGAAACTGCTTCTTCTCCTTTATCGTATATGCCTCTTGCTGCTCTGAAAAGGGAAGTCGTGCTATTGCCAAACCACTGCCTCAGGTTTTTCAACTAGGTTGCTCTTCTTCTGCCGGGATCCGTATGTTCTTCTATCTTTGGAATGAGGCAACTCGTGGCAGCAGATAAATGTCATTCGGATTTCAGTTGTTAGAAGAATTGTGACGGATTGCTGGTCGAACAAGGTGGGACCGAATCCGAAATAACCGCATCAGGGAAGACCTGCAAGTGGATTCCATAGACTCATAGAAAGAAGAATGGAGAACAAACAGCTGCAATGGTTCGGCCACTTCCAAAGGATGGACGAGAACAGGACCACCTGGAGGTTGGCGGAAGCAAGGCCTTAAGGAAGAAGACCTATCGGCAGACAGAGGACAACCTTCGAGGAAAGGATTGCACAACTCGCCGGAGCAAGAGGGAAAACAATGGCCGAGCTCAAGGCGTTAGCGTCCGACCGGGGCGAGTTCAGGAAATTTGTTCGGGGCGACCCCCCCCCCCCACGCTGCGCACGCAGCACTAAGGGGGAAGAAGAAGAAGAATAGTGACACAATTATGTTTTGGCACCGGATTGGTCTTGTTCGTGGAGAACTAGACTATGAAACGGATTTTCAAATTTTGAGATTCAACATGAAAGGAGACATATTCAGGCTGGGTTCATTGAACCCAGCGTCAGAAGTAGGGGTAAACGTGGCTGCCGGAAATGCTGCAGACCACAATATCCCGAACAGTGCTGTAATTAATTAATTCTCATTGGGGTTATTGTGGTCTGCAACACGCCCAGTAATTTGAAAATTTTGGACCTGCTTGCTTTTGTTCCCTCGCAACTGAAATTTTTTATTATTATTATTATTAACACGCACAACATAGAAATAGCCATTTAACGCATCACTTGTTACGAAAATGATTTCCTTTTTTTATGTATTAAAAAAAACGTTATTTCCTCCACAAAACCGTTTAAGCTAACCTGTTGAGCTTCCTTATCTCCGGGTTGAGCATATTGCGCTTCTTTCCCAAATGTTGTTTTAAAGTGGTTATATAGCCTCTCTACATGCTTCCCGAGAGTTTTCCCTGGTATTCTTCACTAGTTTTTCTTCATTTTCATCCTTAGTAATTTATTTTAATGTTACTTTCAATGTCTGTTTTGTAACTTTGAATAAATTGGCCAAAGTTTTTTTTAACATGTTTTGAAAATTGATAGCGTAAAAAACCTTTCTGGCAAGTTTTCAGATAGTAGTGAATGTATTGAGATAACTCTGAACGGAATCCTTTTTTGATCCGGATTATCCTGTAAATTAATACAAGGCGAATTTATTACTATAACACAGTGTATTGGCCGTATGTATGTATATGCTACATAGTAAGCTGCACCCAATACTAATTGATTAATAATATAGATTGAACTTTTTAAATCAATGGCTGCAAAATTCTATGTACAATATTAATATTATTTCAGCGTTTCACGGAATATTGATAAAAGCGTCAATTAATCATGTACAGAGGCTGCACTATAAAATTTTCAGTGCGGGGGTCAAGCCGGGGCCAGCTACTTTAAAACAGGGCTAAGAAATCAGATTGTCACTTATAATCTTAGTGTAAATATAGTATTTAAACACCGTTACGTGACACCTTACTAATGTGGGTTTAAAAATTAAACCCCGTTATTATATAAACCCCGGTGTTACGTTAATCCCAAATCGCCATAATACGGCTGCTGGATCAAGTCACGAAATTATCCACCGTCATTTTTATTTTTTATAGCATGATTGCGCTGGCACTCAGAATTACGCGAAATTAGAGAAGTAGCCAGTGTTGGCTTGAGTATTGCACCCATTTAGCCGTCAAGCCACGTATAGGATTTTTTAATGGTCTCCCTTAGCCCATTATTTTAGTGTGAGCACCCCCCGGAGCCCTCGTAACGAGGTTAAAAGTTCATCTCCAGCTTCACAAATTCCTTACCCTCTGACGTATCTCACTGCACCTTAATTCCATGGCGCCCTTACCGTATACAATGCCTTAGTTTATGTATATACTGTATTTATGGACTGATAGCGTTGTATGCAATAGATACCAGAAGAGTAATTGCTGTAACTAATTGTAAATGTCTGTATTTAAGGATTTTTTTTTTAAATGAAAAAAAGACTATCACAGTGGGAAACGTCTCATAAATGTAAACATCAAATGTCTCATAGAATATCAATTGTAGAGGAGTCAAAACAAGTAGTAGATTTTTTTTGATGTTTGATATGTGGACAACGCAGATTGGCCACATATTATTGAATTTGGTTTGTACACAAAACGATTGCTGAGGTACTCCCGGGGAAGCAGTTCAAAAACTGGCCGCATTTCATACGTATCGAAATGTAGAAGAGCATTTCTGCTAATTTAACGGCTATATTTGACGACTATACGATTGATATTTCCTGTGAAAGTCGATTTTTTTCAAAAAGCGAGTAGCGGGGATAAACTATTTTTATTTTATTTTTATATTGTAATATATTTCCTGTGAGAACTGAGAACCTGTTATTCACATCATGAGGCCTTGAGATAAGTACTTATGGTATGAGTTAAAATATTAAATTAGAGATCAAACGTAAATCAATGAAAGAGGCAGGACGAATTATGTTTATTTTTAATGTAAAACTTGAGCGCCTGCTTATGTACTCGGTTATTAATTTACTGCAAGTCAAGTCAAGTGGTACGTGTATAGTTGGACCACTACTATACTTATAGTATAATAACTAATTAAACTAATTCGTGCTCAAATTAATAATACTGAAGGGGAGAGGCAATAGCACCGTCTCCTTATAAAGACAAAAATGGTCTATAACTTTATCTATATCTATGGGTGATGGATTTAAAAAAGAAACAAACTTTTTCGTAGCATTGACACAAAATGGGAAAGTCGGTGGGTAGGGTTGGAAACAAAGCCCTAAAATGCAGTGAATTTTCGAAACTGTCTCTTTTGTGTGTGGCATTAGTTGGGGGCCCCCGTAAGCCCCTGAAGTGCCGTCTAAAGTGGGCACGAAAGACTCGCAAATACACAAGTACTTGGGCACGTTTTATCGTGCAAAGACTCCTTTTGGTTTTGTTATAATGAAAATTGAAGGTTTGCTATGTTTTTCCCTGCAACTGCTGATAAGTTTTACCTGAGAGCCTTTTTTTATTTTTAGTTATTTCGTTGTTAAGGGATAATGAAGCGTATGACATATTTTTTAATTGAAATTGTGCAGTACCTTTTCAGGCGCACCATTTCAATAAATAAATATTCGTTACCGAAACCACACACCCTGCCAAACTTACTAGGGGACAAGCATGGGCTGGTCACGGCAACATTAAGCTTTCTAAGCAAGGCCGGAGTCATGGCCCACCTGTAGACTGCAGACAAAACCATTCTAAAACACCCATGACTTCCGCACACACACACACACACACACACACCGACCGGCGCAAATACTCAAAAGAGTCCCGCGCTTAAAAAAAAAAAAAAATATTGACTTTTTGTTCTATTTCTAAGACAACCTAGCGGAGTTAGGGCTATAAAGCCCTCTCTTACATGCAACTAGGAAAGCCCGGGACCGCCTGCTTTACGTGCACTCCAAAGCATGGCCAGAAAATGTAGCAAGTGTGGGACTCGAACCAACAACCTTTCAGGCGAAAGTCGGAGTCTGTACCACTACTCTACATGCCCTGACCACTACAATACCACTGGCGTTATTACTAGAGATACCAAAACGGGGTTCTTCTTCCTTAAATGTCTCTTTTAGGGACGATCATCATGGCAATTTGGACCTTGGAGCTGCTGCTCTGAAAAGGAAAGTCGTACTCTTGCCAAACCGCTCCCGCAGGTTTTTAAACCTGGATATTCTTTTTCTACTTGGAGTCCTCAGTCCCTCTATCTTCCTTTGGATTACACCATGCTGACGGCGATAATTTTCGCTCCTCATCACATGGCCGAAGTGTGTCAGTTTCCGTTTCTTAACCGTCAGCAGCAAGTCGGCTTCTGTATCCATTCGCCTCAGGATCCCTCCAAGATATGTGCAGCAGTCGTCTGAATATCCAAATTTCAAATGCGCTGATTCTGTTCTCCATGACTTCGGTTAACGTCACCAACTTAGCATGCCAGTTATACTAAAAGGGAAATAAATAAATAAATAAACGTTTATTTGCAAACAGACAAAGTCCAATAATATGCAAATTAACTTAACTTACTTAACTATGCTTATCATAATTTACATGTGTGATACATAACTATTGTACAATTATAATTATAAGCAGTATATCGTACATCTATTTAACAATGTGAAGATTAAATAAATAAGTTGTAATACCGTATTACATGCTTATTCCCTAATGCTGAGGTCTTGAGGCGAATGGATATCTGAGTCAAGTTTCTGCTGACGGTTATGAAGCGAAAACTAACATACTGCGGCCATATGACGAAGTACGGGTCCTATGACCAGACATTAGAAAAACGTACCTGGTAACCCCAGGATTCAAAATTTCATTATTTTGGCTTGCTCGAATGTCCCATCTCTCCTATGTACAAGTAGAACTCAAGTCCAAACCTAATAAGCGTGCATATTTCTGAGATTTAATATATTTATTAATGTTGTGCGTCTTTGGCATGTCTTTCCCCTGTTAGTGATTTATTATAGGCTACACCGGAAGGTAAGCTTTGACTAGTCTGACGCCTATGCGGGAGTTTCGTGTTTATCGTACAATACTCAGTGTTGTATTTTCTTTAATTTCCTATTGTCCCCCTTATCACAGCCCCCTTTTCTGTTTAACTGTTAGAATTTAAAAAATATATAATTTCTTTACTACACACCTATTTTGATAATATTTATTTAATATTATTATTTTATTATATATATTATTATATTATATTATCTATATATATAAATGTTCATCCCGTTTGTGTACGCTTCAAAAACTCAAAGTTCTGCACCGATCGAACTGAAATTTTAGCATGATATATAATCCGCATCAAGGATGGTTTTTATCAAATTTTTGCATGAGTCACATATCCGCGATCGCGAAAAAAAAAACGAGGAAAACACTCGCGAGCCCCGAAGGGGCGAGCTGCGTAATTCTCAATTGAACCACGTTAATGCGAGGCCCCGGAGGGGCGAGCTGCCTCCCGCGGCAGGCGCAAGGGGGGTGGGGCCCCGAAGCGGGCCCTAGCTCCGCTTTTTATTAATATTTTTATTTTGATTGTCCCCCTTATCACGGCCCCTTTTTCTGTTTAACTGTTAGAATTAAAAATATATATAATTTCTTTACACGCCTATTTTGATAATAATAGTGCACAACCAGATGATGGGTCAGATAAGATTAGAAAGTGTTTTTCGCAAATGAAAAATAATGATTTGCAGTTTCATATGGCTCCTAGCACATGCGCTGGACGCACTCTACGGGAAATGGCAATTTTTGGGTGCGCTACCAATACTGTGCGCTAGTTGCATCCTACCGTGAAAACCATTAGTTTGGAAGGGGAAAATTGCAGTTGAATTTTTTAAATTCCTTACAGACGGTACTGAGTTTAAGGATGTTCTCTAAAAATATACAATAATGGAGAGCACACTCACAATTTCCTCAACTTAATGTACTATACAGTCCGCATAATTAATGCATATCATCATGCTGATTGCAAACCCTGAAACTTGTTACATGAGAGATCCTTTAAAAATTAAAAGACATGGGATTAAAATATACAGCGGGAGTACTCGAGGAATGTCATGCCCTCATTAATAATTCAAAAAAGGACCGTGGTTGGGGCAAAGAAGCAGGGCACAGTGTCGCGACTTCCTCCTCTAAAGAACGTTGCTCCGGCGGAGCCTCTCTTAAAAAACCTTGACGAAAAGAGGGGGGGAAAATTCCCTCTTACCTTACAAGGAGGGAGAAAAATTCCCTCGTTCCCCATATCCCATCCAACCCTCCAAGTAAGCATTTCTTGCAATCTTCCTCCTCAAGTATCCTCTTACTTTTCCTAGTCTGGGTTTCAATCGCGCAGCTTTTTCTTCAACATCCTTTTTGCCTTAAGTGACCTTCATTAGAAAAACTGCGGTTGCCTCACTTATTATACTGCACCGCAGCATTGAGACACAATTCGAGCCTTTTGGGTTGGTTGAATATGGGGTCACGAAAAGGGCACTGGACTGCTTATTTGGTCTTTTAATGAATATTAAAACTAGTGTGTTTTATGCTAGTATCATTTTTGCTGAGTCTCATTCGTAGGGAAGTAGAGGTATGAAGAGATGCAAGGTTTTAATATAGCAGTGAGCCATCACGGAGCGTCTTTTGAAATATTCCATATTCCTGAAGTACGTACTTATGGTTATTACCTCAGAGGAGAAAGAGAGCCGCAAAGTAGGGGTTGGGGGATAACTGACTTTGTGTTGAGGGATGAAGGTTGTGTTCAGTAAAATAGAGTTTCTGAAGGACAGTGTTGTAGCTCCTCAAGGGCTAATAAGATGGGATATTATGTGCTTGTTTGTGCCAGTTGGTAGGTTTGTCTTGAGGCGAATTATTCTTATATATATATATATGTAGAGGAGAGTTACCCGAAAGGTTGTTGGTTCGAGTCCCACACTTCCTATATGTTTTTTCTTTCTTAATAATAATAAGACAAGAACACGACATTAGCAGTAGCTACATAGCTGCAAGTTTATACTAAAACTACACACAACTAAATGGACTTTATAGTCTTATTGTTCGCCTTTTGATTGTCAATAAAGCCAATTTCATTTCATTTCACACAAAAATACAAGTTACAGTAATTTACATGATCAACCATATCATCTATAGCAAGAGCATTTCTAGTGTTTCCCCTTAGCATTATCATTGAAGTGCATTTGAGCGCTCGTCTTTGTGATTAGTATTGGAGTACAATAGTAAGTAGCAGTACTTGATGTCTGTTATTGAAGTCAAAAGGCAAGGAGGTACAATGGAGGTTCCTATCTTAAAGGCATGTTAGCGGGTGATGACCAAAGATCCATCCCCTGACAATATCATCTCAAGTGTCATTAACTAGACATTCGTATTCTGTTCTCATGCAAACGTTATGCAGCCAGGTTAAGAGGGAAACTACAGTATATTGCAGTATTGTATGGTATATATAACACTGACATTAAGTTATCTTTGGTTGAAGAGGTAACCTCCTCGTTATAACCGATATTAGAGGATACTACAGTGCATTGTAATTAATTGTTCGTCGTTGGGATTGAGCATATGCGAGTAGGAAGGTGGTTTCGTGGGTTCTTTAAGAGACACTCGGACACAAGAAGTTGTTTGTATGAAGGCAAATTTATCATAAAATATCGATCATAGAGCCATAAAGTAGAAGAAATGCTGCTGTACTATTTAATACAGTATTTCAAGGTGTGGACTTATTATTATTATTATTATTATTGTAGTTTTAATTCGCTGACGTAGGCCTTAGCCCATTGGACAGCTAATATAAGTACCTTGGAGTGTACTGGTGCTGACGCAAATAACATTATAAATTAATTGAAGGTTTCCTTCAAGGTTCAAGGAAGTAATCTCGCGAAGTGAATATCGATCGAAGAGCCGTCAAATTAGCAGAAATCCTTTCCTACATTTCGATGTATAACATGTGAATAATAAATAAATAATAAATATATATATATTTCTGTTAAATTATACTATACAAGTAATCAACAAGTAATTGACAAGAAAGTATAAAGTAAAATCGTCAAAATATCGTCCAAATCAGGTAGTTCTGTCATTGTGATTGTGCTAGTAACTCAGTCACAGTGTAGAAAGCTTTCTCTAAGAGATGGTTTCTAAGATGTGGTTTTCACCTACATCAATGGGCCACAGTTCTTGAACTTCTTCCTCGAGATCTCCACACCAATCATTTTTTATACAAATCAAATTCAATAATTGTCGCCAACCTGTGTTAGAAATTGGAACAAATCTTACGATATATATAATTGCCCAGAAAACTTTCTTCAGTCTGTTCCGATGTTTTTGACCACTCTACAATTGATATTTCTTAAGATTTTTGATGTTTACACTTATAAGGCTTTTCCTATTGTGTCTTAATAAATAAACATACTTTTCCTCTGTTACTATGGCAACAAGCATTATGCGCATGTTATGTTACATGTAGATTATACCCAGTGCTGGATTAACCATGAGGCCTAGGCCTCAGGGCCCCCACACAAAACCCTTTAAAAAGGGCCCCCACAATAGACCCAAGCAAAAAATAATTTCATCGAAAATGTCAAAAATATAATCAATAAAATTAAAACTATAAAATCTTTTGAAATTGGTTGGGAAAAGTGGCTCTAATTTTATGTGTTTGTGCTGTTCTGATGGCTAAAAAAAATCTTCCAAGGAAAGCTGGAAGTATTCACTCAACTAACCAATAGGCCCTACGATTAGGCAGTCAACTACGGTTTTCACTTTTTAAAGGAAAATTGTAGCTAGGGGGCCCCCACGTTGGGTAGGTGTCAGGGCCCCCACAAGGATTGATCTGGCACTTAATATACCACCAATTAGCAAGGAATACTCACAAAGAAAGAACAATTACATAAGAAATATGGACCTTCTCGTAAGTTTTCTAATTGTAGTGTCCCTATGCTAGTGTTCGTGGACACTTCCTTCCGACGAGTTAAGAACTTCAAACCCTTTCCTTATCATGGAAGGGGGGAAGGTAAATTGTAAAATAATGATTATCTAAAGGGAAAGCTGTGGCTATCCGAGGGCTTAAGTCCCAAGAGGGGGAGCTTAGGGGGGAGAAATGGGGGACGAAAAAAACTTGGTCTCGCCGGTTTAAGGGAAGAGAAGAGCAGACTGATTTGAGATTTTCCACTACTGCCCCTTACATCTTCGTATCGATAAATATATCGCGCTTATGAGCTTCTCTTTTATTTCTTCTTGGGTTATTTTTTTACTGGAAGGGCTTTTTGAAGCAGCTTTTATCGTCATTTTGGTGGGAGTTTCAACTTTGTAGTGGTTTCAGTCGATGCTTTTGAACATCTCTCTATCTCAAGAACCCCTCTGGTGTATCGCATGCAAACAAGTTGTAGAATCACTCCTATTGCCAGTTTCGCTGATCAAATATTAGGCCACCATGTGCTGTTTTTTTTTACTTTGGATGAATTGTATGCCTTCTCAAAGCGCACTATGGCGCCTTTCAATTAGATCCAAATTTCTAAATAAATAAATATAATAAATGAGATGTACTGTATGTAAAATTAAGGGAAGACGACTGGTGGGACGTCCTCGAAAACGCTGAAAGGATGAGTTGGAAATTGACCTTCGCGAGTTGGGAGTCCGTAGATGGTGAAGCGTTGTACAAAACCGAGATGACTAGAGGAGTGTTGTCGAGCAGGCCAAAGCTCACCAAGGGCTGTAGAGCCAGATGAAGAAGAATATTAGGCCACCATGTAGTGCTGTTGTTTTACTTTGGGTGCATTGTATGCGTTGTCAATTCGATCCAAATTTAGTCGGCATTTACGATAGGTGATGTGAGTTATCGGGCTTGTTCTCTTGGCTGTGCAATTTTCTAACAGATTAAACAGACAGTAAAATAAGAATATATCCTATAACTTGAGCCAAAAGACGCAGAAGTATGAAATCTGCAACATGACACGAATCCCTTGATTTGATACCAGCAGTTATGTCAGGACATGTAGAGTAGTGGTACAGACTCCAACTTTGGTTGGTTCGAGTCCCATACTTACTTTAGGTACATTTTCTGACCATGCTTCGGAGGGCATGTAAAGCAGGCGGTCCGGGGCCTTCCTAGTTGAGTGTAAAAGAGGACTGTATAGCCCTTAATCCGCTTGGTTGGCTTAGTAATTGAACAAAAAGTCAATATATTTATTTAGTTATTATAAAATTACGCTGAGTTCTGCCATATACCACATACGAAAAATCACGGTAAGTTCACTGTAGCATACTGTGCAAGTGTTGCGCAAACAACAGTCATTAAATTTAAGAAATGATATATGCGATGAAGCTTTTGTATATATCATTTGTAAGATCATTGATGCTCGCATAACACATGCACAGTATGCCTTAGTCAATTTTTAAAATAGGTTAATCGCATACAAACAATTCAATGAATGTATCCGATTGACTGCTGTAGTCGCCTCTGTAGGTTAGTACCCGTGTTGAGTTACGACACGTCCACGATCGCCGATCGTATACATATGTCATCCAATTTAAGAACGCACTAAAAATATATTTGATGTATGGTGCATTTTATAACTGAATTCATTGATGAGCACTCTTTCTATTCCAAGGGAATAGGGCTCTATACAGTATGTGGTTGATCTTTGCTTGTGCTCAATTGTGTTCAACTGTTTTTTCTTCTCAATTTATTGCTTTCCAATTTATACGTAGTATAAGGAGAGCTTTGTGATAGTCAAAATTTTCGATTCCGAGATTTCAACGGATTTACACGTTTTGAGGTCCCAAGAACCCAAAACAGTGGTTTTTACGAAATGTCTGTCTGTCGCTCTGTCTGTTCATCGATTTCCGGGCAAACTACTCGGTCGATTTTGATTAAATTTGACATGTAGGTTCACAAAAATCATACCCCGGAACTATTTTTTTTTATTTGGGGCTAACTCAATTTCTGGGGGTTTTACCCTGTATTCTCAAAAAACCAACAAAAAAAACGTCCAAAAATATTATTTCTCAAAAACGGCTCCTACGATTTCTTTTAAATTCACATATATTGTAGCCGATATTAATGTTAACAAAACGCGGTGGGTCGCTTGCCCTTTGATAGTTTTCTTCTGGGGGTAAAAAAAACAAAACAAAAAACGTCAATTTTCATGCCAAATTACTAAAAAAAATTCTATCGATGATTTCTACCTTCAGGTATGTTTTAGGTGTTAAATATAGTAACAAAACCGATGAGGTTGCTTTCTCAAAAAAGTATTTGGTTTTGTGCAAAAAATTATTTTTTTAAGAAATTATATAAAATTCACGCTCCAATACATTGCGTGCCGTGCCATTATTACTGTGTGGTAATGTCTGCCCGTTCTATAATATGCAACAATGCCGTCTATTAATTCAGTGCTTCGGGATAGGGGCCGTAGCCAGAGGGGCGTCAGATGGACCCCCCCCCCTGGGGGTTCCTAAATTTAAAATTTAAGCATAGGGAAATGATTTACTATGAAATAACTCATTATCTCTGTCTACTAATTGATAAATTGGAAAGCATGTTCGAGTAAGCTCGGACCGGTTCTTATTATTTGTATTTAAATGATGACATCCTTTGCTGTAATTGCGTTATGGAAAATATGATTTTATTTGATTTGGATATTTAGAGACTTGCACATTTACAAGCACGCTATCACCTGACCATCGAATTTACAGTGATTTGTCTGCTGTCGCGTATGACGCAACTCAGTGTAGTTTTATGATGGTACAATACAAACGAAACGTCAATTACAGTCCATTTAACCGCTAGCATCATTCTATATCCCAACAACCATTACACCCCGCAGACATAATACAAAGGGCACATTAGCAGAAGCTGTATCCATTTTTCTCAAAGCATTAGCCGTTTCCACAATATATTCCCATTCGCCCCCCTCTCTCCCACCCCCCTCTCTCCGCACTCTGTACCCCAAGAGAAAGAAAAGTTCAAAAAAAAAATCGGGCTCCGTTATTTTTAGGTTCCATTCATCATTTCGTCGCGTTTTTTTTTTACATATTATAAAAAAGATTTTTTGTTATTAAAGAGAATATGAAGCATTAGAATTTTCACGGTAATCCCTCTGGCTTTAAGATAAAATGTTTTTTCATAAATGCTTTTAGTCAGATTATTTTTAAATGCAATCTGGGACGTTTGGGTATTTGTATTTACTCTGGGATGTTTATTTGGGGACTTGCACATTTTGGTATTGGCGTGACTGCCATATCAACAGATGGCTGATGGACTCATAGGTTCATTAATATCTTCCCAATTGCTTCTTCTGACGCGCTGACCAGTAGCGACGTGCGATTTTTTGAAACTCGTCTTCATTTGTTGGTGTGTGGTCGATTGCCGGGCTCGACGCGAGGTGTTGTGCGTCCATCCCGGGGGGTGTCCACATAGGTCGCATGCGCCGGAATCGCGGACTTCAATGCGGTTGAGGTGTGCAGCGAGGTTGTCATGGCCCGTCGTGGTCCTGAACCCCGCAACACTGATGGACCTGGGTAGGCTGCGTGGAATTGGCTTTTTTTATTAGCTTCGCCCAGGTCTTTCCTGCACTGGCTTCTTCTGAGGTCACTTACTTACTTACTACCCTTGGCATGTCGGCCGTTTGGTGACGCGCTGACCAGTAGCGACGTGCGATTTTTTGAAACTCGTCTTCATTTGTTGGTGTGTGGTCGATCGCCGGGCACGACGCGAGGTGTTCTGCGTCCATCCGGGGGGTGTCCACATAGGTTGCAAGCGCAGGAATCGCGGACTTCATTCACTTCAATGCGGTTGAGGTGTGCAGCGAGGTAGTCTAGGCCCAACGTGGCCCTGAATGCCGCAACACTGATGGACCTGGGTAGACTGCGTGGAATTGGCTTTTTTATTAGCTTCGCCCAGGTCTTTCCTGCACTGGCTTCTTCTGAGGTCACAATCCCAATGATTGGTTGGCAGCAACTTTCCAGTAGATGTTAATGAAATAATACTGCCCGAGTCTGTCTGTGAATGGACATAGTTCAGTGGCACCGACATAGTTAGTGGCACTGACATATTTCAGTTGGTAGAGGACTGGACTTTGAAACGGAAGGCTAAAGTTCGAGACACTCGACATGGATAAGAATTTTTTTCTGTGGACCTGGGTTCACCTAACTCTAATGGATAACTTGGGAGATAGGGGAAAACGCGACTACATGGCATGTTGCTGACCATATCATGCCAAACCCTGCAGTGGTTACGAGAGAGGGTCCTCTACCAGTCCACAGACCTAGACCGTCAATGGACTGCCTTGGCTATTGCGCTGTTATTTATTTATTTTTGTCTGAGTGTGGAGAGCAAAAGAAGAAGGCGGCAAGGCTGGCCACGGAACCGCTGGAAGGACCAGGCAGATGGGGATGTTTTAAAATTCTTAAATTTTTAAAATGAAGTTGGCCCATGAGTATTGTGGAATTGGACCGTTACTGATAAATTTGAAAAAGCAGGAAAACACGCTTTTCTTCACATAAATCTCATTAAAAGTCATCGAGTTGTTTGCCCAGAAACCGACGAAATTAGCAAAAACCTCAAAATGTCTTAAATCCACTAAAATCTCGAAATCAAACATTTCCACCGTCACAAAGCTTTCCTTATACTGTATAAATTTATATGAAAGCAAAACCTCTTGAATCGCCTTTCTCCACTGGCCTGCCGGCAGAATCACTCGCTGTATTGTGTCTACAATATTTAATTTATTGTTTAAGAAATTCAATTGAAAGCAGAAATGGACTGAAGTTGTAGTCACAATAGCCCAAAGTTACGACTGATAATTTTTTTAAAATATTTATTCGTTGCCCCCCCCCCCCCCCCGCATACAAAACGCGAGTAGCATACACCTTCAAGTATCTTCTAAAAAACATTCGCCTGCCTTCCCCCACTCTGCCTTCCGGCATTGCTTTGGCGAAGTCCTTGCCTTCCGTCGCTTTGACGCTGCGTCGTTATTTTTCAACGTCTCTGAGCGTTTTTACTTTTATTTTTTGCCCACTACTGCTTCTAGGTTACCAATTAGGACTGTCTGGGTTTGGGGTTTTGTATATGATTAACCCAGATTCCTTTTTTCGTAATTTCATACTTTTGATTCACATAAAATATGTTTTGGTGTTAAAGTCTTATTTTTTGCATTAATTATGTTGGTGAGCTTTTCCACATTTATTTTTGATGTTTCTCTCTATTTTTTCTTTTTAGCGGAGATATTTTTCCAGGTCTGGAAAATTACCAAACAACATTGAGTGTTTTTATGGAATCAAGTGCCATCTACTCGTAGGCTGATCAGGCTTAATAAACAGTTGAGCACACTTATATCCTAGACGTACTTAGTACTTCTTATACAGTTGCGGACTGCGGAGTTGCCAAGTTAATATATCTCCATAGCGCCTATGGACTACGGTTCCAAATTCTGTTGACCCATGATTATTTTATCCAACATGAAGATTTAGGATAGATAGTAATTTTTTTGGCATTCTGAAACAGAAAAATTATTCACGCGCGTGTTTTCAGTGACGCTATGCATTATCTCCATTAGCTGACTCAATCCCCTGTTCGGAAATACAAACAGAAAATTTGCAACACTCATGCGCTTTAGATCTTCCAACTGCAGTGTCGTCACTCTCTTACTTTCGAAGATTTATAAAGGGAATGAAATTAAAAAGAGTTTTATAAATTTAATTATAAAGGAAAAATTCTAAATGTTAAAGAAGCATAAAAAATAACTTTCAGAATCTTTTAAGGAATGATGAAGTAGAAAACGTTCGAAAATTTCTAAAGGGAATGGAATTAAATTGTTTTATACATTAAATTATAATTACTGAATGTTAAAATAGTATAAAAATAACTTTCGAATATTTATTATAAAGGGAATGAAATTAAAAATAGTTTTCCAAATAAAATTATAAAGAAAAAATTCTTACTTTTAAAGTGGTATAAAAAATAACTTTCACTAGTTTTTAATGAATAATGAATTTTAAAAAACGTTCGAAAATTTATTAAGGGATTGGAATTAAAAATAGTTTTATGAATTAAATTACAAAGAAAAAAATTCTGAATGTCAAAGTAGTATAAAAAACAACTTTCAGTAGTTTTTAATGAATAATGGATTTTAAAAAACGTTCGAAAATTTATTAAGGGATTGGAATTAAAAATAGTTTTATAAAATAAATTGCAAAAAAAAAATTGTGAATGTCAAAGTAGTATAAAAATAACTTTTAAAATAACATTTTTTGGGTCCTAGGTTCGGAGTAGGGACCAACAGTAGTTGGTGCAAGCCTTCCAGCTCCGGTTTAAACGTGTCAGTGTTAATAACACATTGCCATGTTCATCTTCTGGGGCCAACCAGAAACCCGCGTTTTATAAATATTGCGATAAGTAGAGGAAAAAGGCGAAGGAAAAACAAAAACATGACTGCGCTGAATACTGTACAAAAACGAGATGTACTGTAAATGTACATTTTTTTGCTGCACCGGTTTCGCTTCAGTATTTTCAATCACGCTTGAAGGAAAAGCAGGCAGAAGCAAAAACATACCAAATCGTATTCCCCCAAGTAGCAGCATCCTCTAGAGTGCCGAAGAAGTGGGTTAAGAAATTGTGGAGTGAGGAGAATCGTAATGTAAGGGAACTCTCTCATCACTCACGGGAATAAACTCCCGAAAATGAAACAGTCAAAACGCTGACAACACCTAAAATTTGAAGTTTAAAGGGGGGAATTTCCCCCCTCCCCTCCGTCTCTCTGCCTAACAAGTAAAGGAGGAATTCTGGAATTTGGCGAAAGATGTGAAGCGGGAAAGCGTAGAAGTAAAAACAGGCAGTGATTAAATTGTGTTTAGTTAACTCCCTAAAGTCTGCTGTTAGTTGAATTCAGGATGGTATCAGATGTGTAGGGGGGGGGGGAGTCATAAGAATGGAGGGGTTAGGAAGGGGGTAATTTGAATATTATGAGGCGGTGTAGAAGAGGGGGGGGGGGGGGTTCAATGGATTATGAGAAATCTCTTCATCTTTCAAGAGTTGCTTGGGACAATAGAAGACTAACTGATTGTTTGCATAGCTCATTTAGATTTATGTCTCAAAGAAAGCGTTAAAGGAAAGCTAATGGGATTATTTGAAATATAAGAAAGAATGTAATAGGGAATCCATAGCTGACAACGTAGAATCAGGGCTCAGATGGTTGGGTCATGTCGTGAGACTGAATGGAACTAGAGTGCCTCAGATAGTGTTGAACAATAATCTAGAAGGCAGGGAAACAATGGAATGACCGAGGAAGAGGTTGGTCGATGACTTTAGTGAAGACCTCAGGAAGCTAAACGTCTGCAACTGGAGAAAGACGGTGTTGAGTGGCGAATGGTGTATTGGCGTGGTTGCAGCGGCCTTGATTATTAACCGACTGTAAAACCAGCGTGCAGTATTCCTTATAGAAATTATAGAAACATTTCCAAGGGTGATGGAAACCCCAAACTAACTCTAATCACCGTAGCGGCATTGTAATTGAAATTTTTTAAATGCATTTTTATGGACCCAGGCCTACTTATGTATAAGTGGCCCACAGGTTCCTTGTCCAATGCCAACGACCCCATGTATTTCGACCATTATTTGTATTGTTTCCGTATGAATTTTTGGCCATTGGCAAACTGGTACTACAATGGATCCCTGGACATGCTGATGTCCATGGAAATGAGGAAGAGGATAAACTCGCCAGAGAGGGAGGGGGGGGGGCTGGTATGGAACAACCTGACAAACCCATGACTTTAAGTGACTGTAAGGGGCATACCAAAGAATTCTTTCAGGTTAAGTGCGGGACAGCTCACAGGACCGACGCCGCTGGAAAAACTAGTGCAGAAGAAAGACAGAAGGAACCTCCTACCTCCTACCTACAAAAACATCTTCACCGTATAGGTGTAGCAGCGGACCATTTCTGCCCTTTAGGCGGGTATTCCACATACGTACATCGTCAATGAAAATTATGAAATTGAAGGACATTTCAATTTTACTCTATGCCATTGTTAAAATTGATCAATGATCAATTGATCATAGAGTAAAATCACAAACAAACAAACTAAAATTAAAAAATGGCGTCATGGGATATGACAAGTACAACTATTTTAATTGATTTCTTTAAAAAGAACGCATTTCTGTATAAAAATTATAATAAGGTTTAAATAATAAGGCGACGAAGAAAACAAATACGCAATTTCAAGAAACAAATGCAAACAAATTTCAAAAATTTGGCGCATACGTTTCAATAAAAAATTGTCAATTTTTGAAAAAAACATGTGGAAAGGCCGCCATCAATGAAAAATTGAAATGCCCTTCAATTTCATAATTTTCATTGACGATGTACGTATGTGGAATACCCGCCTAATGTAACACCTGGGAAGAGACGGGCGGAAAACACCTTAAGACGTGCCCGGCTCTCGTCAATAGTAGAGGTTCACCAGATTATGTGCTGTATTGGGCTGCAAGAAAGCTGATGGCGGAAGCCTAATGCTATGGTGTAATTAAAAAAAAAAAAGTATACGTTCTCGATGTCAACCTACACCGGCTACAAGCGATGATAAACAAGCTGATACAAACTTACCATTGACGCAATGAAACAGACGAAAGCATGACTTAACCAAGTACAGAAACGAGTCCCCCTGTGCCTGTGCTAGGCTCGAGGAAAAATTCATTGGTCTACGTACAATACGTTTCCATTCGTTGAGGATCCTTGTATAGGAAGAAAGTAGCTTACACGATGCAAACAACTCGTTTGATTTATGGCGGGAACGGGAAACGGAAGTCTGCTACACGCAAGCGGATACGCAGAGATCCCTGTACATTATTCTATAACATCATTTTCGTTGCAGCTTTGAAAGATTTCTATTTTTTATTTCATGAATTTACAATCCGTACTAATTGGCAATATTTTACAGTGTTGTATGCTACTGTATTATTATTATATTTTTTATAATTAATTATTAATTAAAATTATATCTTGCAGTGTCACTGCTCTAAGAAAGCTCGATAAGCAGAAGCTTGAGCGTGATAGTTATATGTATTAATTTTTTTCTTCAAATATATTGCACCTTTGTTACTGTACAAGGTAAAAAAAATGAAAGTAAAGTGAATTATATTTATTATTAAAATAAAAATAAAAATAAAAAAAATACTTAATTTCAAATACAGACTATTACTATTACTGGTATCCGACGCGACGTTAAATCGATATCTTTCTTACAAAAATAAAAATGTCTGCTATGTACGCAGCCATATACAGATCTTGTGACAGCCCTATTTGCTTCATTTTTCCGATCGGCTAGTCATCAACACGAATTTTTCTGATTGACGTTATGGTTACGAAAGACCCCATTAATTGGATGGTTTTTATGACGGTCACAATACAAGTTTTGATTATATTATTTTGTCATGGCGCTGGCGCCTCTTTCTGCTAAACATTCTATTTGCTTGTTTGTTCCTCTCTCTTTTTTTACCTTGCTAAAATTCCTTTTATACCACCTCTTTTTTTAATACTTGTAATCTATAAGCCAAGCATTTTATATAGCTTAAATGTGGAGTCGTTATTTATACCCTTGTTCCCAAAGGAGGAATGTATAAAAATGTAAATCCTTAAAGGCTATTGACACGAACCTTTTCATCTACAGTCTGAAGGTAGCGCTCATTTTTTTCCTAAGACAAAGAATTCAGGTCGGGAACCGGCACTAGAAACCCCCGATTGCTAACTCTTTTTAAAAAAATATTTCTTTCGCTGCGAAAAAGAAAATTAGTACAAAGGATTTTAGTAGAGTAGAACCTCCTTTCTCTTGGCAAGCAGAAGGAAGCACTTTTTCTTAGCTGCAAATTATTTGCCTTTGTTTTTGTTGTTTTTTGTTAAGCTGTGGGAATTGTTTGACATGCTTTAAACATTTACTCGTTTGCTTAGCGTCTTTCTGAATTTGGCATCGGAAAGGCAACCTCAGAGCACAAAGAAAATTATATTGCACATTACCTAGGTAGTTCTTAATTATTCTAATTTAAATTTTTTACAATATTTATTGGCGATTCCCCCTATTACACACTCAAATATTGGTCCATTATTCAATTCAATAAATATGGGTCCATGAAAAATTCGAAAGTTTAATAGGTACCTAAATTCAGATTCAAGTCATATGTAAGTATTTATTCTTATTAGTCTAATTAGCTAAGAATTTCTTATATCGGGTGAGTTTGGAAAAATTAGGTACAAGCTCATATTTTGTATTTTGGCTCTTGTGCAGAATGAGAAATTATAGTCTTTAAATATAATACATATTTCGTACAAACCATCCTCTCCCAAAATGAAATAGCTAAGAACGTTGATATAAAAGGTACTTGGTACTTATTGTAGTAGTATTCACACTTCAATGGGCTATGCATCATTTTGAAACAATGGCTATGCACTCTCGATGGAATAAGCCTTATGCCACCCCCCCCCCCCCGAAAAAAATTTTTGTTCATGTAAAAATGTAAGAAGCAGACCTTGACAAACCTTCCTTTGTAGTCCAACCTTTTATCCGCCTTCGTAATTTTGACTAGGTATTATTCTGTTTCAAATATACTTTCATGACTCCTTTAGCTTCCCGACTCCCTCTGCGATGAGTTCTTTTCTTCGGACCTCATTTTCTAAGGTATTCATGAATAAACCTTTAGCATTTTTTGACAATGACTCGGTGCGCTGTGGTGAATATTTCGTGCTTCGCTCCCCTTTAAATTGCTTTTGCCGCTGATTATGCCCCATAAAATTTAGGTACGAAGTCATCTCTCCATTTTTTTGCTTATCTCGTCTTTTTCTTAATTTCGGCTTTATATGAAAAACCTTTTCTACAAAGAATTTCGTTTTCCTTCTGGGACTTTAGCTCTCTTATGCTTGTGCATATTTTATTCTGACTTTGCCTTTTTATACTTTTTAGGATTCTCAGTTTTTTCAGTGTTTTCCCATTTTATCATAATAACACAGACATATTGCTTAGTTAGCTACAATGTGTATAGAAACCATTGTCATAATAACTTGCATAATTTCAAATTATTGCAAATTTGAGCTGCTTTTTATGGCATTTTGTATATTCTCTTAGTCTTTAATATAGAGCAGAATATGGTTACAAGAGGGGAATGAAATGAGGTGTGCGTATTTAAAATATCTGAAGTTGTAAAATTAAATTTTGGAACTGGGGGTAAGTTCAAAGAGATGGTAGTACTTTCCTCGCAGCCCCAGGGGATGTGGGGTGCTCCTAATATTTTCTTCCTCAAATTAGCGAGGCAGACTATTACGCCTTTTTGCAGCTTTACTTACTTAGCTGAAATGAGTATAAAATAGAGTATCTTATGAGTTATACCATAGGATAAATTACACTAATAAATAAATAAATAATAAATAAGCTTGTATTGCGTTGCCAACAGACACAGTCCAAATAAGACATCACTTACAATTTAAAACATATAAACAATACCCTAAAAACAATCAGTAGGAGAAAAATAAAATAAAAATAGCATCTTAACGATTTGTCAAACAGATAGCACGTAACACATGCAATTGTTCAATATAAAATGTCACAATATTTTTGAATGAATGAATGAATGAATATCGTCAATTTAAAAAACCCCGTAAACAAATTTTAAAAAGAGGTAGGCTGCAAAACGGGTCTAGATCACCGTGTTCGTTGATTGTTTTTAAAATTCTAGACTAGACACTAACTGACTTCACGAATGTCATCGTTGTTTTTATATTGTAGATGTCACGCTTGCTGCTATGAAAGAATATTTCCCTTGTTTTAATAAATACTTTTCAAAAAGTTTGACGCAATATGTAGAAAGTTTCACTCTGGATTGGGACTTGGGTTTTCAGTATAGTAGTAAATAGTTACTATTATATATTGAAAACCCAAGTCCCAATTCAGAGTGGAACTTTCTATAACTTGCGTCGACCATATGTGTCGTATCTTCTATCGGTCCGTCCGTTCGATAATAGTCAATCACTCGTTCGACGTGTATAAGATACGTGTGGCCTAAGCATCCCACACGTATAGCATTTCAGTTATTTTAAGTTATGCTTTGAATAGTATGCCGTTTAGCATTAACTTAATCGTGGGGTTAAAATGTAAACAAAACTATTAAGGAATGACTAAGTTTGTGCTGGACCTCGGCCTGCTATTGGCTTAGCCAAGTAGCTGTAGTAAAAAAATGAAATAGAACACTTTCCATTCAAAATTTTCATGTTTCAATTTTTAATCCCAGGTTAAGATTAGAAATAATCGCCATCGTAGGCCCGCAGTAGTAATAATAACAATTCTTGGTTGGTAGCCTTTGGACCCTTTACCAGATTTTTCTCCAACTTCGCCCAATATCCGTTTTTTGCACACAGTCAAATTTCTCATAAAGTATCTGTTGTAAAGCCATAAATTATGTACACGAAATGTTCCGCTACATTTTGATGCTTACGCGGAAGTCGCTCATACAAATCTGCCACAGTTATTGAACTTGATTGAGAAAATCGGACAGTCAGGTCGAAGGAGATCCAAAACTGGCTAATTAATGTTAATGACGGCCACATACTGTGTATAAAAGTGCAGAGGAACATTTATTCTACTTTATGGCATCTCATTTGAATCGATTATTTATGAATCCAGTCATGTCCTCAAACACAAATTTTTCAGGAGAGATGAAAAACCGTTCAGTTTCTTTAGTACGGCTATGATGTTTTTCCCTTTAGGCTCACCTAGTTTCTTTTCATGAGCTGCATATAATGAGCTATTTAGCATCGTTAATGATAGTTTTTTCTAACCTAGGGAGAGCTTTAAAGTTGCTGGACTTGACTGCTTTCAAAAATTAATACACAACAATTTACGTTTTACAAACTTTAATGCTTCTCAAGTAGACATTAGGTCACAAATAAGACATTAAGTCATGCCAGACTTAGTTTTTTACAAGTTTTATTCTGTTTCCCTCGTAGGCCAAAATTTCAAAATCTTGGCAAAAAAAATCCCTTCAGGAACGTGACTTGTCAATTTTCCCAAATCTTCAACTGTGCTTTGAGAATTGGCACTTAATACTTTTTTAATTGACGCGAAGTCTCGATCGCAGGGAAGAAAAGAGTGGTCGCGAATAGGCAGACGATAAATTTTGTCAAATAGGCCAGAGTCTGTTAAGAGTGTACAGCCCGTAGAAAATTGGCAGCCCGAAAGAACAAACTTCGTTCGCACCCTTCTGGGCAGTGTTCGTGGTATAAATTAGGCCTAATGGTAGCAGTACCATCTCCTATATTGTGAATCCCAAAAGGAAAGACAGAGCTGCCTTAAATAATAAGTCTCTTGTACTGGAACAGTAGGCAGTGAAGTATTTTGCATGTTTTTAGTTTTACCATGTTTAATAATTTCACACAGGTTTTAAATATGAAACCAGTTAAGTCCCGGACATGACTGGTTTCAAAAATAAATGAAATATTCAAGGCGATTCCATCGCATTAGTTAGAGTGAGACTTCACTGGTTCCACAACTCAACGATGCATCTTGCCACAATGAACATAAAAATAACAAAAAATAAAAATGTCAAAAAGTGTCACTTAACTGGTTTCATAAATAATCGATTCATTTATGGCTGTTCTATCGATATTTCATGAGAAATGTTTAAAAAAACATAAAATGGGGGTCTCTAATAGCTCTTAAATGAACATGTAAATCCACTATACTGGATTATTTTATTTCTTACTTGCGACAGCTAAACGTTGACGCTCCGTTCATAAGAATCTTAATTGGCTAACGGGGGTTCAACGGAGTTTCAACCAAAGTATCCGAAGTAATAACCCCTACAGTCTGAGCAAATTTGTTACCAATCGAGAGAAGTAGTGCATTACCCCTTTATCGAAAAAAAACAACTAAGATAGTACCTACCAATAAATTACCCTTTTTCGAGCATAAAACATTCCTGAAGTCTTCTGCTCATTGTGTATATTAAATAAACGAATTTCCCGAACAGCTGCAGCATTCTAAACAGGTCTTTTTAAGTAATTTGGCTTTTCTTGGAATGTTAAGCACGCAGAACACTTTTCAAGTTTAAAGAGGAATGAGAGGGATTCATGTTTCATTAATTAACATTGATTTGTTTAGTAATTAAATTAATGTTAAGCCCCCGGCGATGCTGCGTGATCTGACTTATAGATTTTATTTTGCTTCTCTTTATTTTACGGGTATTTGTTTTATTATTATTTTTGTTTTGTTTTTCTCTTGTTTTCATTGTTGGTTATTTGCGTAAAGGTGGATTCCCACTATTCGTGTATTGGGCAAATAATTGTCACCGCCTATATTTACAATGTAGTGGGACTGGTTCACGCGGCCATTACTTGTCTTATGCAATTATTTGCGAAGTTCTGTCGGTTGTCGCTAAAATATCTGTGAGTCAAAGGAATTTCAATTATTGCTTTCCTATTTATAGAAAGAAAGAAAGAAAGAAAATTGTCTTTATTGTCCATGTGGGCGAATTTTGGGCCTTTCGGCCCACTCTTACAATTAACCCACAATATTTTTACAGAAATATTACAATTACATTATAAAATTAAATAAATAAAAAAACGGTAAAATAATGTAATATACGTAGTTTATGGAAAGCTTTGTGATGTTTGAAATTAATTTTCGATTTCAAGATTTAAGTGGATTCGCACGTTTTGATGTCCCAGGAATCCAAAGAAAGTTGTTTTTACGATGTGTCTTTCGGTGGATTTTGATGAAATTTATAAGTTCACTGAAATTATTTTTACGAAATGTCTATCTGCCTGTTCATCGATGACTACAAATAATACCGTGATTGTAAGACGAGGCTCAGTAATAAGGGTCTTCACAGTGTTGGTGTTATCGAGTTATACCTAGTTAAGTGTGTTATATCAAGTTAAGTTAACACACGTACCAGCGTGCTATCCTTAACCCACTTCCAAGTTGGTTAACTGTGCTATTTAGCTTGCGCTGCGGTTTGTTTTTGTTAATTGATTTGAAACACACGTTTAAAATATTGTATTATTTAAAGTTATTTGTATAATCTATTATCACAAGCAATTCCCGTAAATTCTTAAAATTATAATAACCAAAATGAACAAAAAATGTAAACAAATGTGGCACTAGAATAGAGTTCGGCCACTTTCTTTAAAACCGTGCCACGAACTTCTGACTACTACTACGTTAATTACTCTGTTAAATATTTTCGATATAAGGGGTCTTCACAGTGTTCGTGTTATCGAGTTATACCTAGTTAAGTGTGTTATATCAAGCTAAGTTAACACACCGATAACCAGCTAACCAGCGTGCTATCCTAAACCCACTTCCAAGTTGGTTAACGTGTTATTTACCTTGCTATAGCTCAGGTTTGACCGCCGCCATATTTGTTTTTGTCAATTGATTTGAAACACGCGTTTTATAGTATTTAAATTTATTTGTATAATCTATTATCACAAGCAATTACCGTAAATACTTAAAATTATAATAACCAAAATGAACAAAAAATATAAACAAATGTGGCACTAAAATAGAGTTCTGCCACTTCCTTTAAACCCGTGCCACGAACGTCTGACTACTACCATGTTGTTTACTCTGTCGATATACAATAGCATGATAACTCACTCCCGAGGTCCACTCACGATTGTGTGTTACCTTGAATAGCACATCTAACTCGATAACACGAACACTGTGAAGACCCCTATAGCATGTCAGCATGATAACTCACTCCCGAGGTCCACTCACGATTGTGTGTTAACTTGGATAGCACATCTAACGCGATAATACCGCCACCGTGAAGACTGAAGACCCCTAATTACTTGCTCACCAGCAGGTTTTATACTTGGTGATACTATGAATGGTGCAAATACTTGTCTAATGATCTGCAGCCCTATTATGGCGATTTAGGATTATTATAATACCGGGGTTTATTCAATTGTTTTAAACAAGTGAGTGCAAAATGCGCAGGAAATTTAAATTGATAAATTAATCCTCGGCTATATTTTTGGTGAGTTTTCAATTTTTTCTCCCTTAGATGTAGACACATTAATTACAATTCTTATTATGTTTCAAAATTCTCCCAGTACATAATGCGGTATAACAAAAAAAAAAAAATTAAAACCGACGAAAAATATAACCGAGGATTAATTTATCAATTTGAATTTCCCTCGCATTTTGCACTCATTTCATTAAAACAATTGAATAAACCCCGATATGTTAATTCCAAATCGCTATAATAGGGCTACTGAATCCTTAATTATTATTTTTATTTCTCTACTGACGATATTAATGCTTAATGTAATTTAATATTTTTTTTAAATTAAATATAAAAGGTTAATCGCATACAAACAATTTAACGATTGTATCCGATTAACCTCTTCAATCGCCTCCCTAAGTAACCTTATAGGTACTTCTGTCGAGTTACGACACGTCTCCGATCGCAGGGTGTGTAGACACGCATAAGTACAAGCACGCTACCACCTTGCTTGTTGATGTTGTAGCCCGTGAAAATAAAATTCCTGGGTAAATGACTTTTTAACCGCGGCTCATTATTGAACTAAATTAAACTGAATGCAGAGGAAAAAACGGCAGCCAACTCAAATCCGTTCTCTTTCATCATTCAGTCTTGATTTCGTTTAAATTAATCTTTGATGCCTATAATTGCACCCGGTATAACTTGTCAAACATTTGAGTTAAACCTCTGGGCAATTAAAAAACATTGAGACCATAATTTCCACTCTTGTAATTTCAAAAAAAAAAAAAAAAAAAAAAAAAAAATCCGGCAAACTCATTTTTGAAGCAGTCAACCGAGTGTTTTTCAATCAAAATGGAAAATTAATAAAAAATAAAAAAAGTAATAATCTGAAAAGAGGTTTTGCAGACTGCTAATATTTTTGTGGGTCACTTAATTTACCGACCAGTTGGAAAATGGTGTGAGTTCTGAAAAAATCTGATTTGTAATGTTAAAATGATTGCGTGGTTTCGTTTTAAATATTTTCAGATGTTCGATTTTTTTTGTGTGCGAAATTACAAGTGAAACATTTCCGGGCACGGCACGTAATGTTGGCCCGAATTTCCTTTGGGACAAATGGCTTATATTGAATATTGACTATTGATTATTGACTGCCATTCTTCATAGGTTTTCAAATGTCCGAAGATTTATTTAAGGCGGCTTATGTTTACGAATGGGAATAATCGTGGCCGCAGATCATTGACCTACTTTAGCCGTTGGCAGTCTCAGCGCGTTATCATGTCCCTCCATGTTCCCCTGTGCGCACTACCAAGTTTGCTGCAGTTTTGAACAGGCTCTGTTCTGGTGGCTTCAGCTATAAATGAGGAGCATGTATGCAAAAGGCGATTTGCCACACAAAAAAATAAATTTTTGCGTTGGTGGTATCACTGGAATCATCGCATTGACGGCTACAAAAAATGTAATAAAAATTCTAATGCGTTTCCTATATTATCAAAGAATAATTAATTAAAATATTACATCCCATAATGTAGAATCATTTAGATTAAAGAAGTTTTTTGACTTTGCATTTGCAGTTTGAAGTGCCAATCGGCTTTTACATACATGCTCTTCAAATACTACATATAAAAGAGCAAAAGAGCAGTTAGAACGTACTCCCCCCCTCCCCCCCATGGGATGGCCCTGATAAAATTGACCCTCCCTCCGACATAATATTACAGAGTCCAGATAAAACTGACCCCATATTATCACCTCTCCGATATTGGTACGGGGAAGGTTCCAATCAAATCCAGCCGTTATTTTTATTCCAGTGATACCCATATGAATTTGTAGATTAAATTTTGCGATAAAAAGGGTCTGTCGCTTTTAATATGCTGCTGATGCTCCAGTTGGTTGTTTTTCGAAAGGTTGTTTTTTATTAACTCTCCTTTCGTTCTGTTTGATTGGAAAACACTTTCATTTGTAAAGTATACGTCCTAGTTGGTATGGTCGTTGAGATGAACATTGTTAATAAAGCCTGTTACGTATGTTATTACGTTAGTACGTTTGGCGCAATTTACTGTAGGTCAAAAGCACCGATGAGTAGTGTTTATTGCTTTCCAATTTATACGTAGTATAAGGAAAGCTTTGTGACGGTCAAAATTTTCGACTCTGAGATTTCAACGGATTTACACGTTTTGTAAGTGGTTTTTACGAAATGTCTGTCTGTCTGTCGCTCTGTCTGTCTGTTCATCGATTTGCGGGCAAACTACTCGGTGGATTTGGATGTCTAAAACAATTATTTCTCAAAAACGGCTCGAACGATTTATTTTAAATTCATATATATTGTAGTCATTATTTATGTTAACAAAATGCGGTGGTTGCCCCTTGATAATTTGCTTCTGGGGGTAAAAAAATAAAAATAACTCAATTTTCATGAAAAACTACTAAAAAATAATTTTTCTGTGGAACCTTTCTATCGATGATATCTACCTTCAGGTATGTTTTAGGCGTTCAATAGAGTAACAAAACCAAATAGATTGCTTTCCCAAAGAAGGATTTGGTTCTGTGCAAAAAATTAATTTTTGAAGAAATTATATAAAATGCCGTGGCATTATTGCTGTGTGGTAATGTATTGGTCTGTCCTATAATAGTAAATGCCAACGATTAATTCAGTGCTTTGGGATAGGGACCGTAGCCAGAGGGAGGTCCAGGGGGTTCGGACCCCCCCCCCTCGAGGGATCCGAAATTTAACCATAGTGAAATTATTTACCATGGAATAACTCATTACCTCTAACTACTAATTGATACATAGAAAAGCATGTTCGAGTAAACTCGGACTGGTTCTTTACTAATGTAACTATGAAATCTGTCAACATAAGAGTGAGTATCTGGACAGCTGGTGGAGTAACAAGTTGGGGGGAAAGGAAATGGAAGATAACGGTCAATAATATTTTTATCATCTATAAATAGTTTTTGCTAAATTTAAATATTTAAAGACATCTCACCATTCTCAGTCTTCTTCTTCTTTTAATGCCTCTTCAATCAAATATTGGCGGTCACCACGGCAATTTGTACCTTGGAGACTGCTGCTCTGAAAAGGGAAGTCGTGCTCTTGCCAAACCACTGCCTCAGGTTTTTCAACCAGTATTTTCTTCTTCTGCCGGGACCCCTAGACTTTCTATTTTGGATTATTACATGCAAAAGGCGTTACTTTTCGTTCCTCATCACATGGCCGAAGTATGTAAGCTTCCGTTTCTTAACCGTCAGCTTCTCGGCTTCTGTATCCATTCGCCTCAGAACCTCAGCATTAGGGACAGGATCTCTTCATGATATGCGCAGCATTCGTCTCATTTCAAATGCACTGATTCTGTTCTCCACAGATTATGTCACAGTCCATCACTCCATACCTTTCTCAGTATTCACCTCCAATTTAAAGATAACCTGTCTAAATATCCATAACAAGAAATTCTAAGTTCTTTTTTTTATACGTTTTTGCAACTCTAAGTTCCGGCGATGGCGGCTGACATTTTAGGATAGTCCACGCAACATGAGAAAAGTATGGACATGGAATGTTTTGATCCTGTGCAACACTTTAAAAATATTTCTTGCACCATTTTGTGTTACCTTGTTGCATTGGATACAAGGCATAACAAAAATTTTTACAGTGTTGCACAGGATCAAAACATTCCATGTCCATACTTTTCTCATTTTGCGTGGACTAAACTAGTGGCGTATGTGCTGACATTCCTGTACAAATCAACTCTGACACTCAACACAAACTCTAACGGGCAGAGGCAAACTGTTTTAGACGGTCCCTGGGCAACCTCTTTGTCCAGTGTGCTCGTGATAGCAGTTTCCGACTACAGGCTAACTCACACAGCACACTGTATATAGTCCACGCAAAATGAGAAAAGTATGGACATGGAATGTTTTGATCCTGTCCAACACTGTAAAAATATTCCTTGCACCATTTTGTGTTACCTTGTTGCATTGGATGCAAGGCATAACAAAAATTGTGCAACGAATATTTTTAGTGTTGCACAGAATCAGAACATTCCATGTCCATACTTTTCTCATTTTGCGTCGACTATACCACAAGACACAAACAACTCACCGTATAAGCAAGGCCAAGATTGTAGGCGCCCTGAAAATAATATTTAAAATCTATGTTACCATTAACTTTTAACTGCTTACTCCGAAAACTACGGGTGAAAAATCGAACAGACAATTATTTTGAAAAATGTATAAAAATAGGAAGAATTGTATTGCTGTGAACTTTTAACCTCATCACTCGCCCCCCCCCCCCCTGCAATCTCTGGAGCAACAGTGTCAGTACAGCTTCAAAATATGATTGATTTGCTCATACAAGATTCTGCTGCGTGTGTGTGTATATCCCTGGTATGTAATAAATTTCCATTTACGGCCGTTTGATATACTACCTGTGAATGTAGCAGCGAGATAGGTAATTGCTTATAAATCAGAATCGGGTTGATAGGGGGTGGCTACTACCTGATTGAAATCGGGGCGGTGTATGTAAATTAGTTATTTTTCTTTGCTAAATTTGTAATTTTTTTTAAGGACTTTTTATGGACCCAGGCCTACTTATACTATAGGTCCCTTGTCCAATGCCAACGACCCCGTGGATTTCGGACATTATTTGTATTGTTTCCTCATGCATTTTTGGCCATTGGCCAACTGGTATATGTTCTCAATGTCAACCTACACCTGCTACAAGCGGTAATGGACAAGCTCAGACAAGCTTACTACTGACGCAATAAAACAGGCCAAAGCATGACTTAGCCAAGTACAGATACGAGTCTTTGCTAAGGTAATACTGTATTCAAGACCTTCGTGTTATGTATTGTATATCAAAGTAGGTAAAATATTGCAGAATTATATGGTATATAACACTGGCATTAAATTAGCTTTGGTTGAAAAGGTAACTTCCTCGTAATAACCGAAATTAGAAGATATAAAAAACTGGACTTGGTGAGATTGAAACCCATGATCTTCGCCTATGCGAGGCGTCATCTTAACCGCTAGACTACAAGCCCTGTTAGTTTTGTTTCAAGTACAAATTGTCATATCTTTGAGCACGGACTATACTTTCTCTGAAACTTAACACAACATGAGTACTAACAGCACACATCCTATTTTATCCTCTAATTTGCGCTTAAATTAGGCACCTTCTGACACATGGTAAAAGCAGAATTAAAGTTTGGACACCGTGGAAAGCTCGGAAAAGTCATGGCTGTAAAATAAAACCCGCGGAACCCAAACTTTTGAGCCGGTGACATTACAAAAACATTTGAAATATGTTTTCAAAAAAGAAATAAGTGCGAACAGGTGTTGTCTCTTGGCACCAGAGCGAAAAAAATGCTTTCCCACACTTTCTTTCTAAAAGAACGGGAGAACCTTTATGGGTTAAGGGTAGAAAAAGGTAAAATGAAGGGGTAGAAAAGTTTATATGGAGATGTATGTGACTCTTACTGCACGGAATTGAATATCTTTACTTTTTTAACTGAATAAAATCGCCCGAGTTTTTGAAAGCTGTGCAAGAGCGGATCCAGCGGTAAATTTATGGGGGGGGGGGTCACAAGTTGCAAAGTTGCATGGTCGTACCCAGGGGGTAGTCCATAGGGTCCGGACCCCCCCTCCCGAAATAAATTACGTAAAAAAAGGTACCTAATTTGTTTGTTGAGAATTTGGGTTTTATTCAATTTAAAAAAAAAAAATTTAGTATCATGGGAATTTACTCATTGAGGGGGGGGTCATGACCCCCCTGACCCCCCCCCCCCCCCGTGGATCCGTCATTGAAGCTGTTCCCAAGTTTTTTTGACTATTAGGACAGAAGGACACATTGAAAGAAGTAGCCCAACTCCTGTATGACTCTTTTTTTTCAGGGTCACAATATTCAGTATTGGTCGCTTTTTATAAAAGAGGTATATTACCCTAGCCTCCAAAGAAACGTATTCCATATAGTCGTGCACACTTTGGAAGTCTAAATTCCTCCATGGGATCGTATTGGTATTCATTAATATTTATATTCAATATACAGTATGCTGCGCTTATGGTCTTATTATTCTGCAAGTTAACGGTCATTATATTGACATATATATTTATATAATAACATAAAATATGGAAATTGCGTTTCCACCATTAAAATAAAAAATACAGAAAATCGTGAAACTTAATTCATTTGAACATCTTTTTGAAGTAAAATGTCATTTAACCTAGTATTCAGCAGAGTCTTTATTAAATTTGAAACTGAAAAGAAAACTAACTACAAGGTCAATGCAGGGATAATTCACGTAGTTTTAAGTCTCTCGTCCTAAACTAATCCATGTTTCAGAATATTTTAGAGGGCTTAGATTTGCCATTCATTTGGCATTTTGTTCGCTGCAACTATCTGTATACTGTACGGAATATTTTCCCCCAAAATTAAGGAAGTTTATAAACATGCTCCTTTGTTTGCTTAATCTCAAAAGTTCATTAAAGTCCATCGTACTTCGTAAGCAACACAAAGATCTCCAAAACTGTTTAAGAAAACACTGCAGTGCTTGACTCACTAACACAATGCATGCTCTTTAACTCTTCTGGGGAGTTTTTTTTGCTGTTTTGTATTGCGTATATCCCTTGGTCCTGTCACTCTTTAAAATTTATAGAGGCAGGATGCGGACTTAATCTTGTAAATGCCCCCCCCCCTTTTCGCACTGTCTGCGTTTCGGAAACTTTGACTGTCTTGCACCCCCAAGAGGAAGTGTGGATAGGTGGTGGGAAATTCTACCTCCCTCCAGATGCGCAACTCTGCGGTCTTCTTTCTTCTTGACAGGCAGCTACGGTAAGCACTAAATCGCTGCTGTTGCCCCGTAGTGGCGTTTCTATAAGAAATTTTTGCGTGAAGTATAGGAGATTGGATATGGTAGCTGGGGTTTCTCAAATATTGTTGAGTTTAAAAATGAAAATACACCGCCCCCCCCCCCCCCCGCATATAAAGTCCCCTGTCTTGACTAACCGTCATTGTATGGCGCAGCTTCTCCAAATTTCTAATGTTGTCCTGGGAATTAAAGTGTCGGAAATTCGAGCATTTAGAAAAATTTGGACTTGGTGGGATTCAAACCCATGATCTACGAACCAGGTCAGCTGTAAAAATTCCACATTTTTGCTAAGGTGTAAAAGCTCCCAAACAAACAACTTCCCTGAAGATCTATGTAACTCCAAAGGCTTTAACGGCCGGAGTCGAATGAAGAGCCTGTAGAATCCGGGCGCTTCCAATACAGCATTCAGGTATAAATCTCAGTGCACAGCCCCCTACCCAGTCACTCGCTACGTAGCCACCGAGGTAAAACCTTCGAAGTCTACGCAGCGCCACTGAAGATGTCGACCGCAGATGTTGACGAAACGTTTGGAAGTGCACTTTCATTTCGACCACTGGCCATCAGCCCGGATTCTACTGGTTCTTCATTCCCTGAAGATCGTCATCATTACCCTAAATTGTCAACTTTTTTTTCTTTTTTAGGTGGGTACTCCTGACAGCTTACTAGATGGGCCAATGCTGCCGCTACCTGCGATGGACCCGAGGATGATCCAATACGATCAACTGAGGGTACTTCAACTTAACGGTTCCCAGTACAATTTTGAAGAAACTATTCATAGGGTAAGCTCTATTTGTCATCCTGCCTTACTCATAATAGGTCATGAATGTATTCGTCGCATTGTTGAGCTCTTTTACTAACGCGGTGACTATCTTTCATAGGTACTTTCTGTTAATCAAGTAGAATAACAACGGAATTATTCAAGATACTTATTTCTGTTGAGAGGTCGTGTGAGATCTTCTGGACTATGAGACTGTCGCAATTCCTCTTTTAGCTCCTGTAGCATATTTCGTGAGATGCTGCTCCTGCAATCTTTCTGGCATCTCTCCGCGGCCACTCCTTGAGTCGTTACTCTATTTTACAAAGATGAATGGACACCCGCCCGATCCTCAAATCCTACTTATACTTACTAGCCAATGTTCATTTCAATTCATTTCGCGTCCGTTACACAGAGGGCTATTATGGCAGCAATTTCAACAACAAGAGGCAAATGGATGGGGCATATTCTGAGACACGAAGGGCTCCTCAAGAACATCATTGGGGGTATGGTTGAAGGCACCAACTCAAGAGGACGACAGAGGAAGGCGTACCTAGAAGATGCCATGAAGGAACTAGGGTGTGACACCTATAAAGGACTGAAATGGACCGCACAAAACAGACAAGCGTGAAGGTGAAAAGTAAAACATTCGCTGCGAACCAATTCCTAGATTGCAACTCAAAAAGAAGACACAGAGGGCAGATGTCCGAGGCAAAGACACCGATGGGAAGGGAGGTAGTTGTGGTGGTCCCAGAGGCGTAAAGTTTTAGAATGATGGCGGGGGCAAAACTAAGTAGGCCTTATGACGTCATCAGGCGGGATAAGGAAAAATTGAAAATGTAAGCTAAAAAAGGAATGCCTATATTCATATTGCTGCAAAGGGGACCATGAAGTATGAACCAGCACGTCTTACAATGCTCGGGGCGGGGAGGGGGGGGGGGCAAGTTAGACCGTGCCCCCCCCCCCCAACTTTACGCCCCTGGGTGGTCCTGAGAGTGGCAACGTTCACTGCCTTCGGTAGAGACCTGGGCATTGGCGAGTCAATAAGGGTGGCCCACTTTTTTCCCTGAGTTTGTGTGTCTGTGGTGGTGTCTGGTCCATGCCCTTACAGCACTGTCTACGGTGGCCTTAAGGGCTTATTCCACTTACGTCAATAGTGCATAGTAAATGTGGTATTGACGTGGCAGCAGACATTTTTAGACTGGCTTTAATGTCTGCTACCACGTCAATAGCACATTTACTATGCACTATTGACGTAGGCGGAATAAGCGCCTTGGCGGAGGTGTACGACTGCCGCTGCCGGCTGCTCCTATGTAGTCCCAAGTTCGGCCATTTTGTCCGCCTTTTCGTTGCCGTCGACTCCTACATGGCTGGGAATCCACTGTAAGATGACGTGCCCTCTACAAGATTTTATAGCAGTTTATTGTTTTTCTCAAAATCTATCCTCAAATCCAATCAGGTTGTCAAGACATGTAGAGTAGAGGTACGGGCTCTGACTTTCACCCGAAAGGTTGTTGGTTCGAGTCCTACACCTTCTACATTTTCTGGCCATGCTTCGGAGGGCATGCAAATCCCGGGCCTTCCTAGTTGAGTGTAAAAGAGGGCTGTATAGCCCTTAATCCGCCGTCCCACACTTACTATAGGTACATTTTCTGACCATGCTTCGGAGGGCATGCAAAGCAGGTGGTCCCGGGCCTTCCTAGTTGTGTGTAAAAGAGGGCTGTATAGCCCTTAATCCGCCGTCCCACACTTACTATAGGTACATTTTCTGGCCATGCTTCGGAAGGCATGCAAAGCAGGCGGTCCCGGGCCTGTCTAGTTGAGTGTAGGAGAGGGCTGTATAGCCCTTAATCCGCCGTCCCACACTTACTATAGGTACGTTTTCTGATCATGCTTCGGAGGGCATGCAAAGAAGGCGGTCCCGGGCCTTCCTAGTTGAGTGTAAAAGAGGGCTGTATAGCCCTTAATCCGCTTGGTTGGCTTAGTAATAGAACAAAAAAGTCAATATTTATTTATCATGTTATTTATTTATTTACTCTTCCAGTGATGGAGAGTTTCCCTAATGCACACACTGCCCTCAGCCACCCTGTCTCTGCTCCCACGGATTTAAACCACCGATCTTTCGTACTTAGTTATACCTATTGCAGTTGTTTCAAAATCAGATTATTATAAATTAAAATATGAAACTTATTATTGCTTAAACGTAATTTACAAAGAAATAAAATAAGTTTTCTGCACGGGGAGTGTAATTGAATTTTCCCAATTACTTAGCATAAAAGTAAATTTTTCTTTCTTTTTTTTTTAGTTAAAACTTCAGGACGCTTTAAAGAAGAAAGAACGCTTCCATAGAGAACATGAGGAGGTAAGTTTGTTGCTTGTCACTTATTTATAAAGGTAAGTTTTTATTAGATTTACATATGGAAATGTTTGCAAGAGAGGAAATGTATTTTTTAACGCTTTTGTTGAACCGGATTACTTGCTTCTGTGAGCGATTCGACTTAATGTATTTAGAGATCTCAGAACTTGCGTACATAGAATACTGTATATGTACATATACCTTTGTTACATTGATTGCACAAGTTTATACTTTGTTTAATATTTGTTTTGATCTTATGTATGGCAATTGGCAATGCGTATTGATTTGGGGATGTGAAAAAAGGTTGGTTTTGCAGTGAGTGGCTGAGTTCGCCGAAGGGACCATGGGTCAGTCGTGTTTGCACAATTCTTAGTCCAGCGGGCCTAATATGCCGTTTAGTATTAACATTGTCTTGGGGTTAAAAATGTAAACAAAATAATTTTGAATAGCACTTTCCATTATAAAATTATCTTGTTTACATTTTTAATCCCATGTTAAGATGAATAACAATCGTCATAGCCACAGCAGAAAAACCATAGTAAATATTATTCTATGAGAAAAACTTCGTTTTGGCAGTGAAGTCGAAAGGAAAAGAATGCCGTTCCTGCAGCCTGATAATGGCGATTATAATACCGGTATTTATTTAATCCCCTGGTATTAAAAATGTAAACAAACCAATTTTGAATAGCACTTTCCATTATAAAATTATCTTGTTTACATTTTTAATACGAGGGGATTAAATAAATACCGGTATTATAATCGCCATGATCAGCCTGCTGAGAGTGGTTGGCTATGGTGATTATAGATTAGTGTGACCACCTTTCTTATGGAATAAATGCGATGCATAAATACTGCAGACGCGGTCAGATCATGAGCTCCATAGTCCTTTGAACTAAAAGTGAAAAGTAATACGACTGGAAAAAGGCTTCATCTAACATCTTACTCAAAAGCTGTTCTACAATTATTGAAGTTTCTGCATATTCGAAGGCTCTCGATGATAAAGTGCCGAAACCCAAAAACTTTTCGAAAAAGTGATTGAAGATAAATAATAAGTTTTCTTGAAAATCATTGCACGATAAATGTAAACAGTCTGTCAGGGTGTAGTCGAAGATGGTCCCCTTCTACTCCGGAGTAATTCGTTATTGTGCGTCCTCCCCCACCCCACAAACAGGGTCTTTTGTATTTCGAGGAAACTACCCTTCTTAGTGCCTATTGGTACTACCCCCGCATTCAATTCACCCAAAGCTCCTACTCCAGCCAATTGACTTTCCCTTTTCTTTCAGCATTTTTCTTTTCCCAAATTCGAAATATTGAATACTGAAATTTTGGTGGTAGTACTATGTCGCCTTGAGCCTACATTTACAATATGAATGAGTGAATATTTATTTGGAAAAGAAAAGAAACATTATTAGTTATCCCTGCCCTAAGTTCCCAAAGAGGACTTGTGTTGCCGGGATACAATTAAAGTATACAATTAAAAACTTAAATTATTCAATCGCATTTGTACTTGTATATGTACATGGCGTATTAAATTTTTGCCAACTTTACCAGAAAATTTAATAAATATTAAAATTGATCAAATTTTGGTGTTAGACATTTCCTCTCAATTACTGATAATTCAGGGTTATTATATTATAAACATCTTATATACTAGATATACTGACATGCCGCTAATCCAATACTTGTGGGCTGCTGTAAAAGTAGTCGTGGAGCGAGAATCTAAAATATGCCCCTAAAGAAAAGCGAGAAATCAATTTTTGACACTTAAAATCACTTAAAATCTTGAAGAATTCGAAAAAATATGGCGCCAAAAATTTATGTTCCTGATGGAGCTACTCTACTAATAGCTCAACCCCCGCAGGTTCGTTTGAAAATCAACTTTTTTCCCCTCGGCCGCTATGAATCAGATTTTAAATACTTTGCACCCTGGCGACAAATAACTCCGCCACGACAGAATTTCTTACCAAACTACGACATTTCTACCCGTTGTAAACCTATAAAACGCTACCCCCCAATCGACTCAATTAGTTTCTTTTGTAAAGTTTTCCCTCAGAGGGGCTTTTTCATTTTTATGACGCTTCTCGTTTTGTTGAGCCTATTGGGGAGGGGAAACTCGTCACGCTGGGGGGTCGTGCTGGTTTTTTTGGGGGGAAATTCAGAAGACTTAACTTTTTGTCATGTCCTCAAGTTTCTGTTATTTTAATTAACAACATGAGAGCAATTATAAGTTTTTAGTACTTTATGACACCTCATTAAATTTGGGGCCCCTCGGAAGAGTGAAGACACGAAATTCTTCTTTTCAAAATTATAGATATTTTTAATGACTTGGCTGTGCATGGTTTGAATGGCAAAGGTCTGCATTCTAAGAATTTTTAACTGAATTACCTATTTTGAAATAATTAATAATGGAGAAAGAATGGATTCATTAGATTTCTCAATTCTTATTGCCTTATTGGTCACCCGTCATGGGGAAAAATTATTGTGCTGATTTAATTAAAAATTTCCTTGGACTTTTTTTTAAAGTTTTTTTTGAGATGTTCATTGACTAAACTGAGCAACGTTTTTATATTTCATTGCTTTTCAATTTATTCGTTAGTATTGTCTAAGGAAAGCTTTGTGATGGTCGAAATTTTCGGTTCCGAGATTTCAACGGATTTGCAAGTTTTGAGGTAAATAACATATCTAATACTTTATGACACCCTATGGTCGAGTTTCCGATATATCCGCGTTGTTGCCCTTTTACATCTAATATCATAGCCTGCCAATCGAAATAAGCTGACTGGCATCCCTATGCTTATACATAGGATGCAGTATTTCAGGGCTTTGTGATTTTTTTCATTAAATCACAGGATCGAAGTTACAAAATATTTGCGTCCCACTTTCGGATTTTGGCCACTTGGTAGCGCTTGGGTGTTTCCCGCACAAATTTAAAAATTGAAATGTAGTAGTCAATATCAATTTAATGTGTCGTTTCCTATTAATAAATCCATAATGACCCAAATTTAATGAAACAAACTAGTTTTTTGTATCATTCGCACACCTACGCCTATCTACAGTACAATGGTCAATGAATATTTTTTTAAAAAATGCTCGTGGTTTCCTACGCAGTATGTATTAATGTATGGAAGTATCACATACAATACTTCAAATTATAGTATGTTCCAACATGAGTTTAGAAAGAGTACTGTACTTTACGTTACGGCCATTAGGTCCTTTTCGTACATGTCACTGGGGGTTTAACATTTTAAACCAAAACCCTGTATGAGGAAAGTGGCAAAAAACGTCTTTGCGTCGTGTTCATTAAGCATACTGTCACAGTAGACCATGTATTGGACATTTTCACAACTCCTATTTATTCAGACAGGTAGTTCCTCACTAACGCAATACGGTGACACCCACCATGTTCCCTTCCTTTTGACTCTGTAAGCCATGGGTGACAAGTGAAAACTCAAGGTGAGTTCCATGAAAAAGGCTTTTAAAATACAGCATAATGGCCATAATGCAATAACATTAATGTAATAACAAATATACAGTAATTTACAGTGAAGAGGAAAGAACACAACTAATATTTTTGACTTTTTCCTTCTGGTAGGAATTGTCTTGCATTGACATAAAGTTTCCACTCGAATTTCCTTGCTTCCACATTTTCTCTGGTGGGACGAGACGCCTCCTCTGCTCCTGTTCCTCGAAATCTGTTGCCCTAAAAATGTCAATAATATAAGCCTACCGATACATACCAATCAAAATAAGACAACCTATTTTGTTTAGTCAATGCAATGCATATGCTGCAGTGGGCCCATAGAGGGAAGTCACTGTCACAAATTATTACTTCGCAAGCCCCATGCATGCAAAGACTTAAAAATGTTTCTCGTAGGCTGTACAGTAACTTGTTGTACTCAGGTGTGTTTTGGGGGTGTGTTAAGTGACTTAATTTGGCTAAAAGACGGCAACAATGCAACACATACAACATTTTAAGAAGAAATAAAGCTATTGTGGGTTGTATATAAATTACTAACTTACCTTTTAGAAGTATTATTGTAGGCCTACATACTGTACTTAACATAATGTGTAGTATAGTGTGAAGTTTTCAATCCAACACCTGAACTTATTTTATTAGTAAAGTAGGTATTGCTGTAGAGATAGAAATAATAAATAATTTTTATCATTTTTGTTTATTAAAAACCCACTCATTACTGCTGCGTTGTTTTTGTTTTGAATATGAATGTTGACTTCAAAACAGGCAGCCAATAGTAGGCCAAGTTTTATAGAACGTTCGAATTCACTCACAATTGTTTCTTAATAAATTAATTTGATTGGTTAAAACTGGGACGCAAATATTTTGTGACCCGGCTCATGTGATTTTCCTAGTTGGAATCACAGACGGCCCTATACCGACTAGCATTCTATAGTAAATATTATTCTATGTCTAATATAGAATACAGAAGCTTTGTAGTTTTGTATACAACATTCGAACAAAACAGTCCTAAGTGTTTTCATTATATCTGTAATGGGGAAACCATAGAAATACATTAACTGGAGCGGCGGGAGCCATAATATGTCTCATAGGCACCCGTTAACCATAAGCCAACTATCAGAGATAAGTACCAACGCAAAAAATTTCGAAGTCTTACACATTGCAGCATAGCAGAACAGATACCTGGACCTGGTCATAAACTCTGTACTTGGTGCAAGTAACATGGTGCAAGCGAAATTTTTACAGTGTCGCACAGTACCAAAACATTCCAAATCCATACTTTGAATGTCAGACGACCGCATGCCAAACAAGATGTACCAAGCAAGCATGACAGGAAAACCACTGGGAGGATCAGTTAGAAACTGACCTTCTTGTGTTAGGAGTCTGCAGATGGTGGAGCGTCGTACAAGACAGAGACGACTCGAGGAGTGATGTTCTGCAGGCCAAAGCTCATCAAGGGCTGTAGAGCCAGCTGAAAAAGTATTGTCACAAGGTGTATACCGTTACCGTATGCAGTGTTGAATAGGGTCGCCCCCACCCCACACATATTAAATTGGGTGGTTTAAAATATCGTTGATTCTTCCCTTTAAGACTAATAGTGTTCTTTCCGATTCCGACAGGGCCCATTCGTCTTGAGATTCCCCTCCCCTATTCCTTCATCATCTCCTGGTTGTCTGTGCCGCGAATATTAGATCAGGCTCAAGGTCTATTCTTCTTAAAAATCATTTCATGAGGCCAATTTGTAGTTGTCATCAATTGGAGTGAGAGGGTGCCTACAGGGTGATCCTGGATTAAATGGGTATGTACGGGAAATAATTCTTCCGTTCTCACTGCAATGCGGCTACCTACTACTCTGGTATACTACACTGCAATGTCGCACTCATTTATACGTCAATAATCTTATTCAGCCGTATTTAGCAAGCGAAATTGGCCTTCAATAAAAATATATGATCCTAAAATCTGTCAACATAAGGAGGAAGCAGTTCCTTAAAACCTGCGTATGGAGTGTTTTATTATACAGATGTGAAACCTGGACCTGAGGAAGGAACTGAAGAGGCTTGAAGCGTTTGGAATGTGGTGTTACAGAAAGATGCTACGGATCAGCTGGGGGACCACGTGACGAAAGAAAGAGTTCTAGAGTCTATGAGGTTCATTTGTGACGTCATTTTGTAGATGGCAGCACCAGTTGCAATGATATCAAAGCGTCGATTTTTTAAAGTGATATTTTTCTATAAATCATGGAGAATATATATATTAAATTATATGCAGCGAAATGCAGGCATAGTAAAAATATTATAAAAAATATTGAAAGAATTAATTAGATGCTAAGAGCTTAGTTTTTACATGCAAACGGCGGCCATTTTGAATAATATGGATATCGGTTTGTCGTCAGCGAACCTAGTGTCCGAAACTGTCCCTACGGAACCTCATTGAAGTAGAGAGGCAGCAGCTACCTCTTATAAAACGTAGTAGAGCGAAATGGGTTGGACATTTATTAGGTATGTATATGGTACACACCATCACAGTGGAAGGAACCAATAGACAAGGGCTGCCGAAAAAGGCATTCATGGAAATTATTTTGAATAAATTTCCTATGTCATTGAATTATTTAGTTTAGTTTTGTCTTAGTGCATTCTTCGTATTCAACATACAATGCGATTCTTCCATCAAACAGTCCAATGCTTTGGAATCAGAAAATCGTGGCAACCGAAATTACATTCGGGCGCAAATTTTTACTCATATACTGTATATATATGTATATTGTACAGTACTTGTATTATACTGGAGTATTACATGAATAGGAAAGCATATATCTACTCGGTTCCGTAACTATTTTTTTTTTCTTCTTCTCCGGCCGGTACTCCCCTGCGCCGAAGGAATATATTTATAAATTAACAATTATACCGTTATAATACAAATAATAATAATAATAATTCGTCTTTATTGAACAGCGTAGTTAGGGCCAATGGCCCTTTCTTATACTAAATTGCCTTTACATGTTATAGAGTATAATTATTTCTTATTCTATTTTAATTACCCATTCATACTAACATACGTACTTACATACATCCATCATTCATATCCCCAACCATTTAACCCGGGCTAATGCTTTTCAGACTGCTTTGCTAAAAGGAACTTTAATACTTTGGACTTAAATGTTGCTGTGGTGGAGCTGTCGCGACTATATTCCTCCTTTATTTTCTGTCGCTTAAACTGTAACTTTTCGCGCGCTAGGTATAACTTTTTTTAAATTAAAACATTTGACAATCTTATTTTAATTTTTACGAAGTGTAGCGTTCTTTATATAAATTGGTAAATTCCAAAATTCCCAATTATATTTTAACTCTTTAATTTGACTAAATGTAAATCCCGTAAGTTTTGACTTACGCATGAACAACCAGTAGAATTCGGGCTGATGGTCGAAATGAAAGTGAACTTCGACCATGGCCCATCAGCCCGGATTCTACTGGTTCTTCATTGGACTCCGGCCGTGAAAGCCTTTGCAGTTACATTTTGGCTTAGGTTTATTGAACCGATCGAGCGGATATAGCCAGCGTTTAATTATTCGTTTGGGAGAACTGTTTACCATCGTCAACACTCGGTAACTGGAATTGTAGCCCTTAAGCTACGGGCCACCCCTTTCCTCCTTTACATGTTCCTTCACATTCGTACAGTAATTTTTTGCGCTGGATGAGGAGGCAGATTTCGGTTGAATAGGAGGGGCAATAATACGTTTTTTCGTCCTGGAAAAATGAGTTTTGCTCTTTTTGTGTGGAAGCTTTAAAACTTTTTTGTTGGGTTCCTCCCATTTTCTCCAATTGCCTTAAGAGTGAATTTTCCTGAATTGTTTTTGCGAGTACTTTTAAGTGTTTTGATGAGTTTTTAGACATTTCGCCTCTACTGGGCTGCCATTCATATTGTATTACAGTATTAACTTATTTAATGAAATAGTTTATAGGTCAATTTTTATATTACGAAAATTAATTTAAAATGTTTTGATCCTTAGATTAAGACTTGCTGCGGAATAATGCTGATTATCACTTTTCTTTTGCTGCAGATACTTAGAGATATCCGACAAGGTCTATTACAATTAGGTAGAGGAACTGCTGGCGGTTCTGGTAAGTACCTTATGATAAAGATTTCTCTTTTAACATTTTCGTCAATAAAAAAGAACTCATAATTACTGGTAAATTGACGAAAAAATATATATAGGCGCCCACTCCACCGACCGGCTAGGGTTATTTACAAAAACAGTGACGTGGTAGCAGACATTCAAGACTTAGGCGGGGATTCCACCGACCTCGCATTGCAGAATTGACGGAAATGTTTATTTTCCTCTATGCCATAGTTAAAATTGATCAATGATCATACAGTAAAATCACAAACACACTAAAATTAAAAAATGGCGTCATGGGATATGTTAAGTACAAACATTTTAATAGATTTCTATAAAAAGAAAAATTCTAATTTCCGTCAATGTCATTTGCATTCTGCAATGCGAGGTCGGTGGAAACGCCACCTAAGTCTTGAATGTCTGCTACCACGTCTCCGTTTTTGTAAATAGCCCCAGCCGTTCGGTGGAATGGGCACCATACAATATATGCAAACTTCCCGCACCTTCTATAACTATAGGTTTAGCCAATTGCTGTTAGTCGCGGTTTCCACCGAGCTGCTGGTGCTAAATACAAATACAGTGACGTGGTAACAGACATTAAAGACTTAGGCGGGGTTCCATCGACCTCGCATTGCAGAATGCAAATGACACTGACGGAAATTGGAATTTTTCTTTTTATAGAAATCTATTAAAATGTTTGTACTTAACATATCCCATGATGCCTCTATGATCATTGATCAATTTTAACTATGACATAGAGTAAAACAAATATTTCCGTCAATGCCTTTTGCATTCTGCAATGCGAGGTCGGTGGAAACCCCGCCTAAGTCTTGAATGTCTGTTACCACGTCACCGTATTTGTGTTTAGCACCAGCAGGTCGGTGGAAACCGCGCCTTAGGACAGCCAAATTCTAACGATGGGAACCACTCCTTGCATAAACCATCCCCAGCAACTTACGTCGGGACATCGCTGTGGCAGCATTTTGAATGGCCACAGGACACCAGAGCAACCTCCGCAGAATATGTATCACTGACTCATGGCCACAGGACACGACTACCTAATAGGTATCGCTGAGTCATCCGAATGCCCCCTCTGCTTCCAAGGGGAGGGGAATTCCGATCACCTATTCAGCTGCACTGGCATTGAGGCAGAAAACCGAACCTAGACACAGGAGGGATTGGCCCAGCTCTACTATGCGGCACGGCGTCGAATGGCCTACCAGCTAAGGGCGTTGGCTGAAGAAGAAGAAGGCGACATTCTGCATCTCAAAATTTAGTGAAACCTTTTTTCTGAGCCCTTAATCATAGCTCTACGATCAATATTTATTGTGATGTTTGACTTTGAAAAAAACACAAAGTGATCTTACGGAATTATTTTATTTAAGGTACGTCTGTGTAGTTTGCATGCCGCCGCATAATGTACCTCTACTATACCTATACTTTTAAGAACCAATTGGAGTACCCCCTCTACGCGTTTTTTGTACAGTGCCAATTTTCACAGGAAATATCAGTCGTAGCCGTCAAAAATATGCATTAAATTGGCATAAATTCTCCTCTATATTTCGATACAAGAAATGTAGCCTTCACACACACACACTTATGTTGCCCAATTGGTCACAGTTGTTGAACTACTTCCTCGGGACTACCACATTAATAGTTTTTTGTGCAAATCAAATTCAATATTGTGGCCAAGCTGAAAGAGGTTCATGACATAGCCGATCTCAAAATGCTCAGAAAAATTGCCTCTGTGGGTCCTGATATTTTTGACAACTCTGCGATTGGTATTTCATGTGATATTTGATATTTTGCACCTATATGGCCTTTTCCCCTCCGATTGGCCCTTAAGTGGTTTTCTTGTTTCAGATGACACTTACATGTACGATGACGACGTGCGTGCCCTCGCACCTCACCATTGGTACGACGAACCTCCTTATGAGAGCGACCCTGAGGATTTTCTTATGGGTGCTTCGCCTCAGCCTTCAGCTACTATACAGAATGGAAGGTAAGGTGTTAAAATAGAGGAAAGAAAGATTACTATGGATTTCGGTCATAACGAGGTCTTCAGCCTAAGTCAAATTAATGACTGTACTATGTTTTTCTTCCTTAAATGCGTCGAAGATTGTTGATCATCATCGCAATTTGGACCTTGGAGACTGCTGCTGCTCTGAAAAGGGTAGTCGGGGTGTTGCCAAACCACTGCCACAGGTTTTTCAACCAGGATGTTTTTATTATTTATTGCGCCTTCCTCTTCAGCTCTTGGTACATTCAAGCTCCTGAGTCCTCCTTCAGTTAGTTCATGGATTCCTTCTTCGGCCTTATCTATTGGTTCCTTCCACTGTGCACTCAATGATGGTGTGTACCAGATTTTCTTGTATTAATAGCAATACTTATTATAACTTCATTTGATTATCAGACTTTATTTGTTTTTTTCAGGGTGTGTTTTACTCTAAACCACCGATCAGACCGTACGCGGCAGGGCATCATCTCGCACCCCTCTGCAGGTGACATATCTGTACCACGGGACCCGTCGTCTGCTTCGGGCTGGGGGCGGCCTGGACGGGCACCCAGACGGGGGCTCATATTGCCCCAGTCCGGCCCTTACCCGCCAACAATCATACCTCTTACGCATGCGCGTTCTTGTAGAGAGAGTGGCGACTATGCAGGTGAGTTTATTTATTTGTTTTCCAACTTTGTATTTCTGATTTTTCTGCAACCCCGTCAGCCTGATGGCCTACGTGCGGAATGAGGTTCATTTGTGACGTCATTTTGTAGATGGCAACATCAGTTGCAATGATATCAAAGCGTTGATTTTTCCATAAGCCTCATTAATATTTTAAAATTATTTTATTTATGTACGAGGGCAATCCAGAAACTAGATTACGTTTTGGAATAAAACATAAACAAAGTATAGGAAACAAATTTAATTATATACAGATGAAAGCCACACTCAAAGACTACTTTTCTACATAGTCACCATGCAAATTAAGGCATTTATCGTAGCGATGTACGAGCTTGGAAATGCCGTCGTCGAAAAATTCGGCCGCCTGCGCCTTCAACCACTCCGTTACCTCTTCTTGCAGCTGATGATTTCGTGCAACAAACTTCGCGAAATTTGTGGAAAACTCAAAGACAGTTCCGTTATTGTGACATTTCGATTTTCACGGACTTTCGCATCGACCTTTTCGACAAGTTCGGAAGTCACTATGCTGGGTCTCCCACTTCGATCTTCGTCGTGAACATTGGTTCGGCCATTTTTAAATCTTATGACTCACTGACGCACTCCACCTTCAGTGATAATGTTGTCCCCATACACCTCACAAAGCTGCCGATAGATTTCTATCGGTTTACAGTTTTTTGCAGTCAGAAACCTTATTACTGCACGCACCTCGCATCTCGCGGGAGTTTCAATTAACGCAGACATTTTAAACCGTCACAGTATCTGAACAGAGCACAGCACGAACCTCTCACTAGCACGGCTAGATGCCCACTGAGCTGCGCATGCTCTGACCCCAAGATGGCCGCGCTAGCCCCGCCCCTAGCGGACACAGACGAAAACGTAATCTAGTTTCTGGATTACCCTCGTATTATTTTAAATTGATATTTTTCTATAAATCATGGAGAATATATATATATTAAATTATATGCAGCGAAATAAGGTCAGGCATAGTAAAAATATTATAAAAATATTAAAAGAATTAATTAGATGCTAAGAGCTTAGTTTTCACATGCAAACGGCGGCCATTTTGAATAATATGGATATCGGTTTGTCGTCAGCGGACCTAGTGACCAAAACTGTCCTTACAGAACCTCATTTCATCCAAATCCACAGAGTAGTTTACCACAAATCGAAGAACCGACAAAAATTTAGTAAACAACACTTTTTTGGGTTTCTGAGACCTCAACAGTCACAAGAAAAGATAACATTACCCAGCTTATAAGTTATACCCTTTCCACTTACAGTTACACTACACGTTGCTTTGCTCCCTATCTTCCATATTCTAGCTTGTGTAGGAACTGACTTCTAATTCGATATCTTTGTTCAGGTTCGGACGTGCAGAGTCTTAGCTCTAGGTTGTCTTCCTTCAGCGTGGATACGACAAAGTCAGAGCCCCAGGGCGTTCGGGATGTGCCGAGATCTGATTACGATGACCACGAGTTGCCTTCTCCGCCAGGTGAGCACTTATGTCCAGGTTGCTACGATTGTGGCATTTATTTATTTATTTATAATGTCCTGAAGTACTCTTTATGAACCTAGGTCTACTAATAGTGGCCCATTGGTCCCTTGTCCAATGCGAACGACCCCATGGATTAATGAATCCGGCGCTGAACAAAACAACAACGAAAAGGATGACGTCAGCCATTTATGACAAACAAGCTAATGGAAATTCCCCAGTCGCAGATGATGAGTTGAGAGCGAGAATTCGCTCGCTTCCAACACAGGGTACAGGTATAAATATCAGTGCACAGCCCCCTGCCCAGTCACTCGCTATGGAGGCACCGAGGGACAACCTTCGAAGTCTACGCAGCGCCACTGTAGATGTCGACCGCAGATTTGATAACCACCTACACCGGCTACAAGCGATAATGGACAAGCTGCTGAGACAAGCTTACCATTGAAGCAGGCAAAAGCATGCCTTAACCAAGTGTAGATACGAGTCTCCGACCAAGGCATCTGCCCGAATATTAAATCCAGATGACAACTTGAAGTTATCCTATTCTTTGTAATGGGCAGCGTGTTAACGAATAGCCCGGTTGGTCGTAGTGTCAAATGTTGAAAATATTACCGATACTACTTTATACGCTAAGCCTGGCTTAGCGTGATCCTGTATTCCAGTAACCTCTTCTTAACCGAGGAACTGCTCTAATCTATACGGTATGATACATTATATTCAGGATGATTCAAAAGTTCGGTAACATTTCAAATGCGTATAAAATTTACAACTGATGTCTCAGTCAAAAATATTTTATTTATGTTTAAGGAGGACAGAGTGTTAAAAAAAAAAATGAAAATTATGGTGCCGCTGACGTGTATTGGAGCAACTCTGTCCAAGCCCGGTTTTTCTAACAAATGAAACGTCGTTTGAAACACCTGGAAACGTACATATGTGCTACGAGTTGCTGAATTAAACCTTAGTAGTAGTTGTGTTCGTCGGGTTAATAACGACTTAGGCCTCATATTTGGGCCCATTGAGCGACCCCGACTTGACTGTCCTATGCCAGCCCATAGGACAGTGGACCTCCTGATTATAGTGGATTCCGAACCACTTGGGAAACACAGTGAAGTCACACGATTAGTTCGGAGGTGACCAGGACAAGTCCTACCATGTTTCCCTACCGGCACTGTGCACACGACCAAGTTATCTGCAGCTTTGAACCTGCTCTGGTCCGCTGGATTCAACTTGGTATGGCGGCCGGCTAAATTAAACCTTAGATACCGGTTCTTTTGAAACACTAGGCAAATTCTAGAACTCTCTGGAAAATAAATGTTTTAATGACGTTGATTCTCTGTGACCTAGTTAAAAATAATTGAGTGTGGTGAGTGGTGAGACGAAGATTGGCTTACCAATTTTCCTGTGGGAAACCCCTGACTAATTTCCACGCAGGATTTGTCGTATAATTTGATTTATGGTGTGGCTTTCCCCACTTTACTTTCATTATTATTTTAGCTTTCTACTCTGTCGGCCAACAGCAATCTTCCCCATTTTCAGGTTTTACCTGATTATTTACTTTTGGGTAAATATTCGAAAAAGCTCTGTGGTGCCCAGATGTTAATTTTGTTCCGGATATGGTTACTACTGCCAGGGACGCAGAGTTTTCAAAATTCTGGGGGGGGGGGGCAAAAATTCGATACTCCGGCAAGTATTAGGAAAAATACATTGGTTAATGGTTAATTAAAATAACTATAATGCAGAAAACATTGACCGACGTACACTCGCTCTTTCTATAAAAATATTTACTAAAGCCTTTATATCAAAAATCATTCGAAAGTTGGCTATACGAACAAAATTGGCGCGGAAAAGTTTCTAAAAGTTGGTCCGGTGCAAATGCCAAATTATGTGATTTATTTTTATCTTGATGTTTGAATATAAAGGGAGACAAACAAATAAACTCCACTAAGGGTTCTTTGCTTCTGGGGGGGCGCTGCCCCCCCCCCAGAAACTAGTCTGCGGGGGCAAGATGGACCGTGCCCCCCCCCCCCCCCCCCAGTCGGCGTCCCTGACTACTGCGTATTCGTTTAGCATATTTTTTTTCTAACCTTGTTGGTATGTTAAATGGTCACGTATGCGATAGGCCCTTCAATAATTATTATTGAAGGGATTATGTAACTGCTATGCTAACTATTGAAGGGATTATTTAACTGTTATGCTAACTATTGAAAGTATTATGTAACTGCTATGCTAACTATTGAAAGTATTATAACTATTGAAGGGGTTATTATTGAAATTGATGAATTGCCTAGTTGGCTAGTTTCGAGGATTCTGGCCAACTGCCGAACAGTTAAATCCGCGTGAACAAGTTTGTCTGCTGCCACGTGTTAACCTATCCCGAAGCTTTGGCAATCCCTTAAAAACAATTTGCTGGTGAGATTTCAAACTCGCTGTTTTTTTCTTCTATTTTACTTACGTTTACCCTTTTCCCCGTTTTTATCTCTAGGTGGGGTCAGCGATGCGGCAGGTTCCCATCCACTCCTTAGTGCTTGCGATTCTGTGCTTCGGCGGCAGTTGCTCCTACAATCCTGAGGTCTTCGCGGACTTTCACTTCTACTGTTAGGCTGGGTCTTCTTTTCCCCTCAACTTCGGCATATTTTAGCCACTTTATCAAGTCATTTGGCTGCCTTCTTTCTTCTATTTTATACCGTTTTTTTTTTTTTCATTTTGTAGGAGGGGAAGCATCAGGTGGGCATAAGCATCGAAGTCGGAGGCACGACTGTGACCGAGTACCTGGGAAATCCCCCGCCATACCTTCCACGTCGTCTGCGGAGAGCATTCCCAGTGGCTCGGGTTCAAGTACTCAGGTAAGAGAAAAGCCAATGAAGGCCGGGTCCCACCATCGCTTGAAAAGTATCAGTAAAGAATGGGGGATGGCTTCGTCATGTTGCAAGGCATGGCAGTGCCGTGCACTATTCTTTACCGAGCCGAACCGAGAATGGGCCCTAACCGTTGATAAGCATCATCAAGAAAACTGTGCAAGTATTCTTAGAGTCCCATGTGTTAGAACATGGCTGTGCCATTTCCAGTGTTGAAATCTAGCCTTAATATATTTTAAAATTGCAATAACGTCCTATTTTTTTAATGTTTCTCAATGACTTGCGCGTGACTAGGGGCCTTTAGGAAATTCTCGTCGATTTCGCCGATGTAGCCGACCGCACGAAAATGTTCGGTTATCCCGTCGACGAATTCAGAATTCGTTCAGAAATTACCTTTTTTTCCACCAACCTATCACTAGCCCATTTGTAGCCATGATAAATTTCTCAGCGTGTCACGTCGGCGTTGAACGACCCTAGTTACAAATAAGCTAATATAATATTTCTTGTCTTTTTTTCTTACAGGCTTTAGTCCGAGAGGCCAGTGGACATAGTTCTCTATCAACAACGGAAGAAATGGACGGTCCCAGTCCTATTGGGCCTGCGCCGCAGGGGGCTCACATAGCTGCGGGCCCTGTCATTGCGCGTGCGCGAGCTCTCGTTGACTGCAACCCTAATCCTTACGATAGGGAAGCTCTTAGGTTTCGGGTACGCTAAACCAATATTATTTTTTGCACATTACCACCTTTTGTGAAGTAGAATTACCTATCCAGTGCATTTGTGGTACAACATTGATAGTTCTGTTTTTAATTAGAAACTGATTTCGCAAGAAGTAGGTGACTGTTGTCTTGAGGGTCGCAACACATTCGCACCTGGTGTCCTCCGAGACTAGTGGGCTCCATCTAGCTCGGTTCTTCTTGGTTGCATTCCGCAGTTGGTTGAGGGTTGACCACGTGTTGCAGTCCAGCTGGATGGAGCAGGTTGGGGGTTCGATGGGTATTGAGTGTTGGAACCTTATCCTTGACTTGAGTCTTCGGTGGTGGTGGCTCATCTTGCCTGTGCATAACCTGTCTCGTGTCGATAGTCTGAATAATATACTAGTATAATATATTAAGAAGTTGTGGGTGGACCTATATCTTTCTCGTTGTACTGATTTCAGAAAGGAGATATCATAGACGTGGTCCAGATGAGTGCCAGTGGATTGTGGCAGGGGCGGGCCCACGGCCGGACCGGCCTCTTTAAGTTCATCAATGTAGAAATTCTTAGTGAACGGGCAACCAGAAGAATAAGGGCACAAGGGCGGAATACGCCGAGGAGGAATAAGCCGAGGACAGTCGAGGAACTGCTCAAGAGAATAGGAATGGAGGTAAAGTCAGTTATCTAAAACCAGTGGTCAGTCTGAGGGTCTTCATGCAGGAAATGAAAAATTAACAAGGAAGTATTTCTGAGGGTGCTCTATGTTTATGCAAATAAAGGCCCATACAAGGTCATACATAAGGTACGGTTTAGAGGGTCCGCGAAGAATTCCTATGAGATCTAGAAAGCACCTAAGCTGAAATGGGCTCATAATTTGTGAACCAGTACGTGAAAATAATGTTCCGTTATCCTGTACTTAAGGAGGGAACTGACTTTTCGCAAGGTTATGCACAACGTACAACGCAATGGTTTGGGCACGTAAAACGAATTGATAATGCGCCAGAAAATGGCTGGAGGAAGAAATTGGGGGAACAAGAAGCAGAGGAAGACCAAGCAAGAATATTAACCATATTGAGGATGATTTCAGAAGAGTGGGATAGGTACCAGAGGAATTGGGGAGGCCCGGGCATCTGGAGCTAATTATTGCTGATGATGATGATGTTGTTGATGATGTACGACGCGTCATGGCTGTAGCTCCCCCCCCCCCCTCCCAGGGGAAATTTTGAAAATCTAAGTGCAAAATAGTTGGGTTTTACGAATTGTAACAGCGGTAAAGTATAGATTTTTTAAAGCTTAAAATGGAATGCTTAAATACTTATTCATATTGCTATATTACGATTTTTACAGCAGTAAAATTTATAATGTAAGGATGGAAAACATTATTCATGTAAGGTTTTTGTTTAGAATGTCCAATTTTATAAGCGTGCATCTGTCATTGTCGTTCTTTGATAGCTTTTTACAATTTTTAACTGGCTAAACGCTCTTTCATTTCTGATGGTGACGTTAGACAACAGATGCTGACTGCAGAAGATTGTCTATGTGTTTGCCAACAAAGCCCTTGTTTATTATTACAGTTTACGTAGCTGTATGAGATGGATACTTGTTTCAATTTAAATTTGAATTTCGCGCGCCTTTTTCTAAGTTTGACAAACCGAGTTGGCAGGTTGGTTACATAACAATAAAACATTAGTACAATCATGTAAGCCAACTTTATTTAGTTTTTTTCTTTGTATGGAACTCTGTTTTTGCCAACTGAGCAAAGGCAAATTACCAACTTTCGCCAATAACCAAATTATTGAGCCCCCCCCCCCTATAGCTACTCCCCTGCTTGCGAGGCGTAGGAGGTTATACAGAATATTTATTATGGCTTTATTTATTTTTCAGGAGCATACGTCGGTCTTTGTATTGAATGGATATGAAGACGTCGAATTATTTCAAGACCTGGAATGCCACGATTTAGACTATCTTGGCATCAGGGACCCAGAACAACGTGCCAAGATTTTGACAGCAGTTCAACTGCTCCACGACTATGACTGTAAGTGTTAGGATATACTGTACCTATACGGTCATGTGACTTTTTTCAGGCGTGATTTGGAATTAAAGGTAGCTCACTAAAAGTGACCAAATTGTCCATGGCAGAAAGGAGAGAAAGGGGAAAACTCCTCCTCAGAAGTTCAAAATAATCAAATCAAATCAAAAAGCTGTATATTTTTACAAGGTTTTTTTTTACAATTATAGGGGTGACTTACCGCAGGACTAGTCCGTGTGCGGTTTAGGCTTTTATACAAATAACTAAATAACTACAAATAACTGTATGGAAACCAAAGTTGAATTATGCTAGTTTTGTTGTTGTGTTAGTATAATAGTATAATCACGTAGGCTTCCCTGGCCGGAGTCTGGTGAGGAGGCAAAGGGATGCGAGCTAATAGGCCGTGGTCGATCCGCTCGTACTCCTCCGTCTCCTCATGTTAGTGTATTAGTAATTAGTAATATGTTAGTATTGTGTGCGTAAAAGGTTGGAGATATTCTGTGTGTTATTTATTTTTTTGTCTATCTTATGCATCTATTTCTTGTTTTACCCATATTTTTAATTGTTTTTTGAATACTGTCATGTTTTCGATTGCTTTTAAATTTATGTTTAATCTGTTGTAGTGTTTTATTCCTACGTATAGCGTTTGGTGTTGTATTAGTGTGGTTCTTGCACGTTGCTGCTGCGTGGGCGTGTGTGCTGCCTTCTTGTATCATAGGGGTGTTCATATAGGGGTATTATATGTCTATTTTTTTGTATTTCAATTATTGCTTCTTTTATAAATAACTGTCTGATCGAAAGTATTTCAGCTGTTTGGAACAGTTCTTTTGTTGGGTGTCTGTTGTCTACTCTGTAGATAATTTTTAGGATTTTTCTTTGTACTACATTCAGCTTCTCTATCACATTTTGATATGCTCCTCCCCATGCAGTTATTGCATAACTCAAGTGCGATTGCACTATTGCGTAGTAAATAATTTTGTTTAGTTTAATGCTGACTATGTTTCGCAATTGGACGAAGTTATGTAGTGTCTTCCTTAGTTTTTTTGTCGTGAGTATTATTTGGTGGTCCCATTTTAATTTTTCATCTATGATTATTCCTAAATATTTTGTTGCCTCCACTTGTTTTATATTTGGGATTGAAAGTTGATGCTCTGGGTTTTTCTTATTGGTGAAGTCTATGTATGTGGTCTTGTTGAGATTTAGAGCTAAAAGGTTGCTATTCAGCCAATCGTGTATAGTTTTAAAATCTCTGTTCATTTTGTTTTGGAGCTCGGTAGTTGTATCAGACGTCCATGTAATTCTCGTATCGTCTGCAAAAGCAGCTATTGTTCCTGAAATGTTTACTGACATCAGATCATTTGCGTACAGAATGAAAAATAGGCTTGATAGAGTAGATCCCTGTGGGAGACCAATTGATATAGCTTTCGGTTTACTTAGTGTATCTTTTATTTTAGTTTGCTGTGATCTGTTTGATAGGTAGCTCTTCAACAATTTCCCCGCGATTCCCCTGATACCAAGTCTATCAAGTTTTTGCAGTAGTTTGTCATGCGGGACTGTGTCGAACGCTTTTTTAATATCCAGAAACATTGTTGCACAGTATTTATTTTTATCTCTGGCCTCGTATAGTTCTTGCATCAGTTTGTTTATGGCGTCACACGTGCTACGGTTTTTTCTGAATCCGTATTGACATGGCGATAGTACATTGTATTGTTCGATAAAGTTGTAGATTCTAGAGTACATAATTTTCTCAAATATTTTGCTGACATTAGACAGCAATGAAATCGGTCGATAGTTGTTTACTTCGGATCGTTCATTAGCGCCCGCTTTGTAGCAAGGTATTACTATAGAAACTTTCAACGCATCTGGGAATATTCCCGTTGTAAAAGTTGTATTTATTAAGTGTGCAATAGCTTTACTTATATTCTCTGCGGTTGCTTTTATAGTCGCGATAGATATACTATCAATGCCTGTGCTTTTTTTATTTTTTAGTTTTTTTATTGTTTGCTCTACTTCGATGTGTGTTGCTGGTGTGAGAAAGATTGTGCTGTGACTCAGTGGTATGTATGTTGGTGTGTCGTGATTTTGTCCCTTATTAGTCTTTATTTGTTGTGCAATGTTGTGGCCAATTTCCACGAAGTATTCATTGAACGCATTAGCTGCAATATCGGGCTGGTCATTTACGTTGATTAATTTATTGTCGATTTTAATTGTATGAATCTGCTGCTTATTTCCATTTTTATTGTTTGTTATCTCGTTGATGACTTTCCACGTTTTCCTCATGTCATTTCCAGCTTCGTTTATCTTGTTTGAGTAGTAGTGGTTCTTTCTTTCCTTTATTTTTTGTTTAATTCGATTACTTACAAGATTTTTTCGCCTCTTAATGAAGTCATTGTGTGGCATTGTTTTGCAAAGCTCATGTAGTTTATCTCTATGTCTTATTTCTTTAACTAACTCTTCAGTCATCCATTGCTTTATAGGTGTCGTTCTATTTTTTCTTGTTGCTTTAGTAGTTGTATTTCTAGCTATGTACTCATTGTATTTTTCAGTAAATTTGTTGTATGCATTGTTGGGGTCGTTATCCTGTAAAATGTCATCCCAATTTTCAGCTCTAAGTTCATTGCATAGGTTAGTGTAATTTATAGTTTTTATAGTACTGGTTGAGCTGATATTTTGTTTGATTTCTCTACATTTTGCTGGTATGTTTATTAGTTGGGTGTAATGATCAGTGATATGAGTCATTATGTTTAGTGCTATAATACGTTCATCATACAGATTGTTATGTATAAATATGTGGTCGATACATGATCGCGTGGTTTCTGTTATTCTGGTAAATTCGTTTATACATGATATATAGCCTTGCTCAGCCATCATGTTTAAGTATTCGTCTGTATCTGTGCACTTATTGGTGATGCCCCTCCGCACCCGACGCCACTGTTTCGACACGCGTGCGCGGAAGAACCGAGAAGTACCAAACTACCTACAAGTTAAGACAGGATCCACAGACATCCACACATCTTTACATGTAGAGAAGTGGAACGGACTTTCACCCGAAAGGTTGTTGGCTCGATTCCTGCATTAGCTACATTTTCAGGCCATGCTAAAGCAGACGGTCCCGGGCTTTCCTAGTTGAGATTGGCTAAGTAATAGCACAAAAAGTCAATATTTATTTACTCAAAAGTATACACTAAAAGTTTATTTTACTTCAACAAAAAGCTTAGTTCCACTCCCTTTCCATGGGCGTACTCCGAAAACTACTACTGCCACTACTAATACATCCTTAATGGGTTTTCATCCCAAGGCGTTTTTTAAAATAGTTTTTAATATTACATTAAGATGTTTATTTTATTAACAGCTGCTGAGGAAGGGGATCAACCAGCAACGAGTAGCAGCGACGAATCACTGGAAAGCACATCCAGATCATCAAAAAGTACAACAAAAAAGTCGTCATCATTGAGAAACCTTCGCGATTCAGGCTGCTACGAAGAAGACGCGTTGAGCCGTCGACGATCCAAAGGACCAGGAGCTGGAGGTACCACATCGCGGACACTAGCCACGTCCAACAATCTGGACGGCAAAGGACTGTTCTTCAAGAAAAAGACTCCCAAACAGCCTTTACCCGAAGAACACTTAGAAATGGACGTGTTGTCGTCAGTTAAGGTCAATTATTTTCCAAACATACCTGTCGGTGAACAATCTCAAAAGAAATCCACGACTAGGGACTTTCTAGAGCAAACTCGTGAAGTGTTGGACCGCGCGAGGGAAATAGCGAATAATTCCCGCGAAATTTTAGAACGTGGCTCTTCAGCCGTATTAGAAGGTGACGCAGGTTGTAAAGATGATAGTTTAAAATTATGTTCCGCTAAATATAACCCTAATAGCCCTTTTGCGGAATTAGTAACGAATGGCGACAGTATAGTGGCTGGGTTTAGTGAGAAATCGAGTGATTCGGGTGTTAGTTCAAGTTCGCTTTCGAGCAATCAAACGAGCCTTCGTGTGAATCCGATTTTAAGCCCGAAGGGGAGAGTAGGCACTACTAGTAAGATGAATTGTGATAAGAGTAAAATTGTGGGACAAATGGTTGAAAAACTGGAATCAACGAACCCTTTTTTGAGTAATTCTAAAAGTAGTCCTTCGACCGATAGTAGTAGTAGTAGTAGGAGAAATCCTGATAGTCCTACTAAAGGTTTCCCCCGCCTTCCATAATTTTTTTATGTATTTTAGAGTCTTAAATAACCAATAAAGAAGCCTTGTTGTCCATAGCAAGTATAATAGTAACAGTTTAAGTTGTTTAAAGTTTACTGTTGGCCTTTACCTTCTACTTGCTCCCCTCCATATCATACAGAAACTGATTTGTGCTGACTCATCTTCGGCCGTACTACGACCACCTCACCTCAGCTATCTATTCACAATTAGTTCAGAGATTTGTTCATTTATTTCCATTTTTGTTCGTATATTCTCTTGATGTTTGATTTTCTTGATAAAACCTCATTATAAATCATAGATACTAATCGACTGGATTGCTGTAGTACTAGTACCTGTAAAATGTTATTTTAACCGGACATTGCGAACCGACTTCTATGTGTTGTATGTATTCGTAACATTCTGCTTATATTCTGATATCTTTAAATGAAAACCAAATTTCCAAGGCTTCTTCTATTGGTTTATGATTAGGACTACGTTTTAGGTTAATACACATCTTGAGTAAGGGCAATAACTCCAAAACATATCATTTGCAGTTGAATTGGGTGCGTTTTATTTTGTCTTTATTCGCCTGCCTGCCTTTGTAGTATCGATTTTTTAGTCGACTGATGAATGTTGTAGCCTATATGTTTCTTTATCCTTATTTCTTATTCCACCTCATACTATAGTGTGTTCAAATGTAGGATTGTAGTGAGTACTGTAGCGGGTCAGGCGTGATCCACCTGTCAATTTGAGAATCTCTTATAAGAATGTCGTATGAAGACTTGGCATATTAACTAACTTAAACCCTTCTGATACGAAACGATTGGCAATGTATGCAGGGGAGGTTTAATGCAGCTGGAGTAAGAGACCTTTTCTGATGCTTATCTTATAGGTAATCCCTTTTACTACAATGACTTAATAGTACAATTATAGCTCAGTGACGGAGTCTGGCTGAGGTAAGGGCTCCGGGCATATTCTAGCCATACTTTCAGCACACATTGTACATCCGCCATTAGGTCAATAGGTTTGGTTCATACCGGTACTCACTACAACCCTTGAACAGGCTATTCTTATAACCATTATTTTGTTTGAATAACTTTGACTTACAGTGTATAGTACATTGGACAATTCTCTATGATAACCTTGTTCCATATTTTAATTTTAATTTGATTAGATATTACATCTGTGATCACTTCAAAAATATCGACGTTGGCCTATAACAGCAAAGGTTGTGAATTTAATTATCTGTTTCTGAACTAAAGTCATTGAAACTGGCAAAACACGTGTGTTACAGTCATTTGGTGCGAAAAAGGGGGTTTCCCGGAGTTTTGAAAATTGGTGATTTTGCATATTTCTATGTGCTCTTTCCGAATAACGGATTGTTTGTATTTGGAAATGTCTCGGTAAATACTACTGGACTGTAAAATTTCCAGTTATTGAACGGGTAAACAATATTGACCATTTGCATTACTGCACCATGATACATAAGAATGCCTTCTATACTGTTGCCTAGGGAGACATATTTTGAATTATCTTTTAGCTTATAAACACTGATACAAATGCTATGATATCAAATACGGTCGTATTGGTAACTATTTCCCAGCTGTTTAATAAAAAGAAATGAAAATGTAAATTTTCCTGTTTTGGAGGAAAATGCTTGAATTTGAAATCTTTCTTGGAAAGTATACAAGCTGCAAATTTTATTTTGGTGCCGTTTTGTCGGTAATTTAATTAAGTTTAAAAAAGAAGTTCATACTTATTTCTGCCAAACCAATAGTTTCGATAAAAACGACAAAACGAAACATTCAGCGGTTTTTCCAACATGGCAGCTCGAGCGGACAAGATACTGGGTGGCAAACTTTAAATCCGGAAAGAGCACATCGTAATATATACAAAATCATCAATTTTCAAAACTCCCGAAAAACTTTCCGTGTAAAACTACCAAAATTAATGATCGTAATAATGAAGGAGACACAATGGCGTCACTTAAATGAGAACCCTATGGAAGCAAATCTGTAACTTCCCAATAATTGATTATTCTCAAGACTGTCGCGCCGATCTCACTTAGTAATGTCTCGTTAAAGAACACTGGACGGCACCACTGGACATTTGTAGATAGAGGTGCCGTCCAGTATTCCTTACGGATTCTTACCAAGCTTTAGTGGAACCGGACCTTATTATTGGGGTTCTTCCTTATTTGTTTAGCCTAACACTCCCGTATTGGTCATTGAATAGAATTACGTATCGTTTGGTTGTGACAAGGTAGTCATGGCGTAAGTACTTTGGACGGTTGTATTCTCTACTATTCTAGTTTGTAATATTTTTGACACATTTTTATTGTAAAAATTATTTATTACTTTTTAGAACTTTCCTGTCGATTGATTGGAGTCCAAAAATTTTTATTTGTATCAGTTTATATGAACTTATATGAATGGCTTATTTTTAATGGTTTGGCTGCTTTTTTCAAAACTTCTGTTTACAGTTTACATGTTTCTGTTTACATGATACTTTTCCTATAGCTTATTTCAATAGGAACATTTAGGAATAGTCTATACCTACCTACGCACTGTATTTTAGGATTTATTGAAAGAAGACTTTTTCGAAAGGAACTGCCAAAACTTGAATGCTTCGATTCTTCCTAAACATGTAATGGTGAATTCTCAGAGAATGCATTCAATGTGAAGTTTTTTTTATTTAAGCACAATTCCAGTTAAATATTAATTAATTATTTAAAAATTATATTGAAGTGAAATAGTGTAAATTTTATTCAATATGTGACTTAGATTGAGACTGCGCCACGCATTAAGAGATTGTGGGAAAAACAAAATATAGCACTTAACAATTTTTAAATTGAGAATGCGAAATAAGAGATTGGTAATGGAATCATTTCGTGTTTCTCACAAATTTGACTCCGGAACGTAGAATTCTGGAGATTATAGCAATCCATCCGTGCAGCCTTATGGGAAGACATCACAACACTGCCTCCGGACAGTCTCCGAAGCCACTAGAGATTCTCCGGAATTCGGAGAACTCTACGGAAAATGGCAGCCCTGGAAGAAACATAGAAATTAAAATAATGAGCGTTTATGTGGAAACATCGTATGGAATATCTACGTATATAGCCTACATTTCATGCATCTTTATGCTTTATTTATGCTTTATGCTTTATTTTGTTTTTCCCTATAGACTACTTACCTCATTTGTCAAGTGACTTGTGTTACATTGCAGTGAACAGGCGCCATAAAATCAACTGATTTTTATTTGTATTGCTGGCTACACTGCAATGTATGTGACCAGTTATATTGTAGCCTCGTTCGCGTAAAAATCCATGGGCCTTCAGTTCACTGTAGTTTAACAAGATTAAATATTATAAAGTATAACTGGGTAGATAAAGTTCTTACTTTTATAATAGGCCTACAATAATTCTTATTATGACACCATATCGTGAAATAATAAAAAGCAATTAAAACGAAGCATGGAACTGTTAAAAATCTTTATGTAAAAATGTATTGATCTGTCATAATTTTGTTGCACCATTAGAAAATGCTTATTATTTAACTCACTCAAATTGTATAAATGAATTTGTCAAAATTTGTAGCTATTGTGCAATGCAAAATAATAAATAATTATTTATTGAAATAACGTAAGGTTTTGGACGATCCCGTTTCATTATTATTTCAATTGAAATTTACCATAATAAATACCTTTGTTGACTAATGAAAATCGCCTATTTTCAAACCTTACAAAAAATCACGTAGGTATTGTACAATAATTTACTAAGTCTGAAAATACACTTGTACGAAGGTATTCGTTATAAATAGGACAAGGTTGAGAAGTTTTAGGAGACTAATAGATCCGAAAATCATAAAAAAAAAACTTTAAAAATGGTTTTCATTCTTTTCTTTTCCTAAGCAACAAGCCAGCCAATCGCCATCACCTAGCAACCCGAGTTGTATACAACCCATAGGGAGGACATTCTGCCCCTCCCGTAGGGGATGTCCGTTGTCCCGACAACGTGGCTTCGTGTTGTCAAGTCGAGAGACTTGCTCAGGCCTCAGTGACGATCAAGGCGTTCTCCTGTACGGACTGTTGGCAGATCCTGGGCTATTTAAGGCCGGCTCATGGTGAGAGTCTGTCAGATTTCTGGACAAGGAGATATACTGTACGTACATGGCGAATGTGGGCGACATAGAAAGTGAGGCTGAAGATGACTGTGAAGGCTTCTGTAAGTAAATAAGAAAATGTCATGTACGGCGTACGCTGGGCTTCCTTGTCTATTCGATCGGCTATAGCAGCGGTTCCCAAGTGTAGGGTCGCGAGCTCATTCTCTAGGGTCGCGAAGACACCAAGTCAAATTATATAATTATCAAATTATTACCTAGTATCAAAATCAAAATTATTATTAAAAAAAATTAAATTAAATTTTATTTGGTTTATTATACACTTTGATATTAGCTGGTTCATATTAATAATTTGAAGGTCCAAAAGTGGTCGGTCGCGAACCCACGAGGAGCACAATTGTGGGTCGCAGTAACGTTCCTGTTGAGAACCACTGTGCTATAAGATTTAATGTACTTTAAAAACGGAATTTCGGTTGGACATCCAGAATGGAATCAGAGTATAACACCGATAATGTATTAATTATGTAACTTTTTCGCAGCCTCGTACTATTCAATAAAGCCAATTGCTTTCGCAAGAGCTTCTGGATAGACTTGTTTGACACCTTTTTATAATTACTCAAGTGAAAGTTAGGCCTGCTTTAATATATCCCGATTTTAGGATGTTGAATAGCTCTCTAAATGTATTTCAATTACCTCTTCTTATTCGCTTTTACTTGGAGCAATGTAGCATTGAGTTAACAACACAAGTCTACTTTTGAATTTTGATCTTTCTATGATGATATTTCGTTAAAGGAAACATCGCCTAGGGATGAATATGAAATGTTTCCACCAGATTAATGTGGAGAGAGAACGTTAGTCTACCTACCCTCAGCACAATATTCTTAACAGCTCTCATATTGTAGATTTAGAACCGTCTATTTGCAACATCAATATCTCTGAGCGCATTGCTGAGGCCAATCGGGAACTTTTCGAAGACAGCCCCGCAGCCGATGAAGACGAAGATGACAGGCCTCGGAAAGTTCAATTTTGTGAAGATCTTGTACATTTTGAATTACCCCAACAGGAATATTACTCAGGTTTGTGTAATTGCTATTTCCTGCAATAAATAACTACTGGATGTGGTTTTGCGAAAATTTCTAGTCCGAGCTACGCCTTGTAATACAGAATTTTTTTTCCATTCTTCCATCTAAACTCCGACCATCTATGGTACAAAGGATTTCTATTTTCCCAATTCTATATAAGCCTATGGAATTATCCGATGATGGATGCATGAGTGTAAACTAATAGTTCATGTATGTATGGCGCGATACCTATCTTTGTTTCTCAATACTGGTTTGATTTTTATTGTATTTTTGTTTCTTAGACGACACCGACACAGCGTCATCTGAAGAAGATAATCCTAAAAAAACACTACAGCCAATCACAGAAGCAACAGAATTGCAAGAATCTAATGAGCCTAGTGAAATGGAAAGAGGCGAGGATCTCAATAGTAATGATGAAGAAATAGCCCGAACATTGATTGAATCTGCTGAAGAAATTAGCATACCTGATGAAGCAGACGTTGTTACCGCTGAAGACCAATGTATTGAAGAGACAGCGAAGTTAGAAGAATACTTAGCAGAAAAGGTCCCCGTACCACCGGCTGAAGTTGAAAATAAAGAGTCTGAAGTAACAAACAATTCAAAAGTTTTAATAGTAGTCATGCCAAGAGAACACAACTCCAGCTTTGAATCAGTACTAGGTGAAGATGCACAGGAAGATTCTGAAATTGAGGCAGCTGAAGAAGAGATTAAAATAAAAGTGCCTAAAGAAGTATCAGAAGCAAAACCCCGGCCAAAATCAGCAAATAAAAGCATCAAAGCAAAAAATGGGCAGAAAGTTAACTGTAAAATGTCTACAATAGCACCAGAACTGAATTGCTCTGTAGAAGTGGAAACGAAGTTTTGGCATGAGTCCCCGCAGAACACAAGACTGAAGTCTCGAGGCCCGCAAAAGGTTGGCGATGACAATTGTAAAAAAGATGATTTTGTCGCCAAGAAAAATGGGAAGCAAGGTGTTATTCACGCGGAATTAGGAGAGACAGATAGGCCTAGTACGTCAAGGGAGGGAGAACATCGGATCATCAGAAATGTGCCAACTCTTCGGCCAAAGACTGCTCCTACTAAGAGGCAGTGTTGTCTAGTGCGTACGAACCTTCCTATGTACAATGGGCTGAGGTCAGAATATGGATTGAGCACTGAACAACTCCAAGAGAGAAAGAGGTAAGTCAAAAGTAAAGTTGCGGCAGTCATACGTGTTTCCCGCCAGTACTGATTGCAGTTTAAAGTTACAGTACAGTACGGGGAAGGCTTGTACTCTCGAAGTTCGCGAAAAACCACACCGGTTGAATGTTAAAAGTATTGTAAATGTATTTTTACAAATATAGTAGTAGTAACACTGAGTGCAACCCCAGTCGCTGCTTCAGTCGAGAAGGTAGAGTCGGATTACGGCCCACTGCATTTACACATTAAATCATGTTATCTTATGTTTATAAGTTGGACAGGTTTCAAAATGGAGACACCGGGATGCAATAAGCCAAATACTTACAAAAGGCTAAAATCCAACCGGTTTCGGCCTAGGAAAAAACATACGAATTAACGACTTATAACCAAATCAATGATCTTCAATATCATAGTAGGTATATGTTAATATGCATTGCGGGTCAGAGGGTGAAAATCCTCCCTCCCTTTCCTCAGGCATCCCCCTTCTCCCTAATATCATAAATGGCATGAGGAATTATTAATGGATATTAAGGAATCAATTATTCAGTATACCATTCGATAATTCTATTATAGGCTATACAGGTCTGCAGATAAACTTTTGCATAGGGTATTTTTAGTAACTTTTTGAAGGCGGGGTTTCCACATACGTCAATGGTCAATGAGAAATATGGTTTTGACGTGGTAGCAGAATTTTTAGTATGTCTTTAATGTCTGCTAAAACGTCAATTTCACATTTCTCACTGACCATTGACGTATGTTTAGTTTAGTTTTAGTTTAGCCAACGCCCGTCTGTGGCAGTTGGGCCATTAGACGCCGAGCCTCCCAGTAGCGCCTCGTTGTGTCGGCAGGAAGAAGTTTTAATCTGGAACAGGTCTCCAAGTGAGTGGCCACCATCCTTCCGGACGCGCACAGTGGACAGATGTCGGAGTCAGCAATTCCGATGCGGTGAAGGTGGGCTTGGAGTAAGTCGTGTCCGGTAGTTAGGCGGTGAACGTATGTGGAAACCCCGCCTTACAACTGATACCAATATACTGCACTTAAGGCATACTTAACGTGTCCGGGCTTAGCGGACACGTTGATCCAAAACAGTACGGCCTGGATTCCCTTGTAATTGGCATCTGAGAGATTTAGCTGGGACACAGCTTCTGCTAATAGTATCGGGCGAAACAGAAGGTGGCCGTCGTCTTGGTGTTGACTCGTAGTCCACATTAAGGCATAAGTAATATATTATAGATAAATATAAATAAAGAACCGGTCCGAGTTTACTCGAACATGCTTTCCAATTTATCAATTAGTAGATAGAGGTGAGGTAAATTCTAGATAGGTCAGACTAACACATTTCCATACAGCAATAATGGCAGGGCACGCAATGCATTTGAGCGTGAATTTTCTATCATTTTTTCAAAAACATTTTTTTGCACAAAACCAAATAGTTTTTTTGGAAAGCAACCTGTCCGGTTTCGTTACATAATTTAACACCTAAAATATACCTGATGGTAGAAATAATCGAAAGAACAGTTTCGCAGAAAAATTATTTTTTTATTTTTTAGCCATTTTTCATTAAAATTTAGTAATTTTTATTTTTTTACACCAAGAAGCATACTATCAAGGGGCAAGCTGGGCCGCATTTTATTAACATTAATAACGACTACAATATATGGGAATTTAAAAGTAATCGTTTGAGCCGTTTTTGAGGAATAATTTTTTTAGACGTTTCTTTGGAGTTTTTTGAGAATAAAACTCCCCAAATTGAGTTAGCAAAAAAAAAGAAAATGGTCTTGAGGTATGATTTTTGTGAACCTAGGCCTACATGCCAAATTTCATCAAAAAGGACCGAGTAGTTTTACCGGAAATCGATGAACGGACAGACAGACATTTCGTAAAAACCACTTTTTTGGGTTCCTGGGACCTCAAAACGTGTAAATCCGTTGAAATCTCGGAATCGAACATTTAGACCATCACAAAGCTTTCCTTATACTACGTAAAAATTGGAAAGCAATAATAATAAATAGATTATAAATATTTTGTTAACAAAGAAGACCTAGGTATTTTTTAGCAAACCAATTAATTCCTCGTTTCTCAGCCGCAAAGATATGAAATGTACGTTGCAAAATTAATATAAAAAAAAGCTTTCGTTATAAATTTGCTTTTCCGCATCTGATTATATATTATATTGATATTATTGCTCTAGAAAAACAAGAGTGCATTAAACGGATTTTAAGGCATAGTCGTAAATCAGACGGGTAAATAGTGTGCCTTTTTAAAATGCGGGTATTTATTACGAATTTATCACAAGACCATTTTCATATCTTTGCGGCTTTGAATTGATTATCGTAATTCAGTCCAAAAATACCCAGGCGTGCTTTGTTTACAAAATATTAGGAAATTTGCCATTTTCCATCATTTTTTGCGCAGTCAAATTTAGAGATAAACTAGAAAATATATTTCTCTACGCCTTGATGTACATTATGGTGGCGTCCCTAACACCGATCGCCCTCAGTTATGGAACTTGATTTGTTGAAAATAACGGTCACAGAGGATGTCAGGCCGACAACTGTGGAAAACACTGTGTCAATTGGTGTTAGTCACAGTCTCATACTAGGGCCTATGTGTTAAAATGAAGAGGAAAATTTCTCATGTCTTCTAAAATATCTCAACATTTAAATGTCATGAGAAATTTGAAAGAAAAGTAATGGAGACGGAAAATGCTGAGGTCCATTTGCCGTTGATTGTAATTGTTAGGAAATTAAACTGAAAGAAAATAAATAGCAAAGGACCTGAATCCAAAATTATACGTTCATGAATCAGTCGCTTAAAATCAGATACGTCCGTATAGCTTATAGGCAAACAGTTGTGAAAAATGGGTCAGGTGAAAAGGATGTTTTGGCAGCAGGGTTGCCGTTTTGCGTGAAAAATCACGAAATGCGTGTATTTTCAGAGCTTGCGTGATGTGCGTGTAAAGTGCGTGTATTTTAGACAAAATTGATTTTATAATTAAATAAAAATATTGAAATTTAAACCAATAAAATAATAAAAAAATTAAAACCCTGGAAAAATGAAAACTTTAAAAAAAAAAATGCCGAAAAATGCTTAATAAACAAAAAATAACAAAAACTCTAAGTTTTTGTTATTTTTTGTTTATTAAAATGAAATACCACGAAGTCACGAGTAATCTAATTATTTATCCGAAAAATGCTGTTTACCTTACCTGATCTAGGACCACAGACCACAAGTGCCAAGACCCCAACACAACTCCAAAAATCATATTCCAAATCTACTCGGCCGGCGGGTGGCCATTGTGATTTGCTCATTATTTCATATTTGTCTGCCTCTGCGCCACATGGGCGCAAAATCGAACAAGATAACAAACATGCATATTATAGAACAAAGAAATGCCACGTGTGAGAGGTCTTTTTCTGATTGAAAATTAATATAAAAAAAAACTACTTATTTACGAACCACAATGTCTCAAAAGAGGTTGAACTCTTTTGTTCAAGCGAATAAGGCGACCACTTAAAGCCTTAAAACCCCACGATTTTATAGGAAGTCAATATTTTGGGCCGAATTATTTAAAAAGTAATAACATAATAAAGTGCTCATCTGAAAAATCTAAACATTTTTGGCAAGATGCGTAAAACCCCGTATTTCAGGTCTATTGAACAAACATCTTCTCCCGGGGGAGACCCCTGGACCCCCTCGTTTGGAATTAGCCTATGTTCATCGCCTGTGAACATTGAAACGTTACTCCTATCAAAATGCATGAAACCCCACCATTTCATGCTCATCATTCAAGAATTTGCTCGTAATTGGATTCATTGCCTGTAAAATCTAAGCGTTAACCTATCAAAATGCCTAAAACCCTACTGTTTCAGACCTATTTTTCAACAAAAAAAATCACCCGGGGGAGACCCCCGATCCCCCTTGTATGTAGTTATATTCATCGTCCGTACAATTGAAACATTAGTCCTATCAAAATGCGTAAAACCCTTACCATTTCAGCCCTATTTTTAAAAAAATTTCACCCGGGGGAGACCCCCGGCCCCCCTTGCTCGTAATTATATTCATTCTCTGTAAAATCATCAAAACGTAACAACTTAATAAAGTCGTTATCTACAAAATCTAAACATTTTTGGCAAGATGCGTAAAACCCCGTATTTCAGGTATTTTACAAAAATCTTCACCCGGGGGAGACCCCCAGACTCACTCGTTCGTATTTAGCCTATCTACATCGCCTGTAAAAATCGAAACATTACTCCTATGAAATTGCGTAAAACCCCATCATTTCAGGCTTATTTTTCAAAAATTTTGACCCGGGCCCCCCTTGCTTGTATTTATATTCATTACGACCCTTGGGGGCCCCCGTTCACGTCTCCCGAACCTCCGGGCCCCTGTGCGACGGACAGTAATGTCATTAATTTAAATGCTGCGAAAGTCCTTGAGAACGGTTTTCCCCTTATTCTACACTATCATGAAAATGTGGGAGGGGGGGCAAATTAAACACCGCCACCCTCGAAAAACTATCGTTACGCCACTGGAAGTAAGAAAAATAATTCACACAGATTTTTCAGCCCCACTACAAGCTAAGCATAGAAGTTGTTAGATAAAATTAGCAAAACAAATGACATCTTTTTAATTACCATATTAAAAAATTTAATATAAATTATATATTATATGTATATATTATATTAATATGCATATATATTAGCCGATTAGTTGCTTGCGTGATATGTCGTGAATTTTGAACGTCAGTGGCGTGATATTTCATATGACACGTCCGGCAACACTGTTTGGCAGTGCAAACGACTGTCAACTGTCAAACAGTAGAAGTAGAACAGTCAGGACACGGCATTTTCCGTGACTTCTCTACTAACTGTTGTTTATCGTATTTCATCTTCATGAAAGTTATCAGTCTTGCACGCGCTTTAATCTTTTTCTGCATTTCTTTCCCCATAAGTTACGGTAGTTGTGCAGATATTACAGATTTTTGTTGCTGTTGTAAATAAATAGGTGCTTTGCCTTGTCGACCGCAGGCTCTGTTTTTGTCTTGTTCGGCAATTCTTTTCCCACATGTGCGGATATTACAGAAATAAGTAATCAATATGTAAACAAACAAAAACTTAGTGTTTTATCAAAACGTGTTATTAAAACTATAACTAGAATTAGTAATACCCAAATAATCTTTACAAAATTAACTTTGTCTATGAAACCCTGGATGAGCGCTTTAGACAAGAACGGACATCTATACAGAGGGAAACCCGCTGGCATAGTTACACCTAAGGCGGGGTTTCCATATACGTCAATGGTCAATGAGAAATATGAAATTGACGTTTTAGCAGACATTAAAGACATACTAAAAATGTCTGCTACCACGTCAAAACCATATTTCTCATTGACCATTGACGTATGTGGAAACCCCGCCTTATCAGCGATATAATTTAATGTAAATCCAAAAAAAAATAACAATAATAATAATATGCAGGTGGGTAAGTTAATATTGTGGGGGGGGGGGGGGGTTGTAGTAATGATGTAAGCTCTCTATTACATTTAAATGCCTGCAGTAAGTAACAAACAAATATCATCAATAACCTGCTATAGAAAATCTTATGTAGATCTAGTCTGAAAGTGGCCCAATTACAAATAATACAATGTAATAATAGGTTTACTGACATTATCCGATCTTCACAAAGTCCTAAAGTTAACCTTGTGTACAAGAACTTGGAGTTGACACGGCATTTATATAAGGTGACTTCTCTGCCGTCATCCTTTGCAAAGTGTAGTACTGTTCCATCGATTGCTTGGAATCCTTGGCCCTGACCTAAGCTCACCTCCCCTAAATAAATTATTGCAGTAGTTATTTATAGGTGTTGTGTTTACTTATTCAAAGTATTGGAATATACAATACATCTCATCTGAAAATATTGTAGCCTATTTACATCCAACAAATTGTATTATATAGCCTAGTCAACTTGAAATTAGTAAATCAAGTAAATTCTGGACTTGGCGGGATTCGAACCCATGATCTAGATTTTAGACATTGCCTTGTCGAAGAGTATGATATAGACAAATACCCCACATGGGCTGTAGTACCCCGGGGTAAAGTAGTCAGTCAGAGCGGTTGCATCAAAGTCGTAACGTATTCTTGAAAAAATGACAGTAGGTATTAGAAATCTTGTTTCACGTTAGGTAGGTCTACATAAAATGATTAGTTATTAAGGGAGAAATTTCAAATTATTTTTTAAATAACAAATAAATTAGATCCTCGTTCCACATAGGTTAATTGTAAGAGGCACAAAATTCGCCCATGTGGAAAATAAAGACAATTTTCTTTCTTTCATTCATATGGTAAAAAAAAAAAATCGTAAAAAATTCAAGCTTTCTTTAAAAGCATCAGTATATTTACCCACTGACTTACTAATGTTCTATAAAATCGATTTCCTTAAAAATAAAAATATTTCGAGGGAGAAAATGAGAATTTCCAGCGATAGCCTGTTTTTTTAATGAATTTTTCATCTGACCACTTTCTTATCTTTGCCGCTGTGTGACGAGTGAATTAATTCATTCCGTCAAAAATTAACGAGCATATACATGTATATTCGCCGTTAACAAAATATTGGAAAATCTCTTCCTTAAGTGGTTGACTTCTAATAGTTCATCTTCTTGAGATGCAATCTTAGGAATGGTTTGCAGCGAATGTTTTATATTTCCCCTCCACTCTTGTCTGTTTTGTGCGGTCCTTTTCAGTTGTTTGTAGGTGGCGCACCCTAGGTCCTTCATGACATCTTCTAGGTACGCCTTCCTCTGTCGTCCTCTTGAGTTGGTGCCTTCAACCATACTCTCAATTATGTTCTTGAGGAGCCCTTCGTGTCTCAGAATATGCCCATCCATTTGCCTCTTCTTGTTGAAATGGTGGGCATAATAGCTCTTTTTTCGTTTATTCTATGGAGCACTTCTTCGTTGGTTATGTGGCCTCTCCATGGGATTTTCATGATTCTTCTGTAGCACCACAACTCAAAGGCTTCCAGCTTTTCTTTGTCATGTTCGTAAATGCACCATGTCTCACTTTCGTACAAGAGCACACTCCACACTAGAGTTTTGAGAAGTCTTTTTCTTATTTCCAAGTCGATGTTGTTAGATTCGAATATCTTTGACTTTATGTTAAAAGCTAGTCTGGCTAAGTGCATTTGACTGGATATTTCCTGGGATGACTTTCCTTCTTGTGTTATTTTGCTGACTAGGTATGGAAAGTATTTTACGCTATTTATTGCAGCACCATCGATAGTTACGTTTGCTTGAGCCCCCGCCTTGGTGATCACCATAATGTTGGTTTTGCTTACGTTTACCTTCATGTTATAGGTACTTAGTACAGCCTTCATTGTATTCAGTGAGTTCTTCTTCACTATCAGCAGTTAATGCTATATCGCCAGCAAAACGGATCATATCAATTTTTTCTCCTTGTATTCTTATACCTCTGATATCTAATAGTTAGACATTTGTAAACTGTATCATTTTTATCTTTCAGAAAGACAGCGGAGTCGAAGCAGCATAGGCGTGAAGAAGCCCTGAATAAGCAACAAGAAAGTTCTCAAAAACGACAAGAAAACGCAGCCAAATTCAACGAGTGGCTGGAGTCAAAAAGTACTCGCTTGCGAAACGGCAATGCTTCGAGTAGCAACATCGCGAAAAAGGACACTTTGGTTCGTTCTGATGTCTTCATTCAGAACAATGCTGTTTATGCTACAAAATGTGGTGTTTCATATGCGGTTAACTATTCAAAGGGAAAAACGAACTCAAGGATTCAAGAAATTCGGAAGAAGACTGTTAATTTGGGGAAATTGTTTGAGAATTTATCCCCGCACGCCCAGAAAACTTATCGTATTTATTTAGATTCAAAATAAAATGATGATGCATGCTTTTTGTCAGAAACCTGTTAACGGTGAATAGCACATTTAGTTTTCAAATCTATGAAATTCGGGTTAGGTATCCGCAATGATTATGGGTGAATATATTTTCTAGCTAACTTATTAAGGTAATTACTTGAGTAGGTACTCCAAGGTAAGAATTTAGGCTAGATGGGTACTGTGCTGCACGAGTCAAAGAATGCAACAAAATCGCCAAAATATACCTATAAATAGGTACCTATGAATATACCTATAAGCTATCCTATTAGCTAAGATATATTGTAATATGAACAAATAAAATAATGCATTTATAACTTAACTACAGTAGGACTAAAGTAAATAGGATTTTAAAAAAAACGTGCTGTAAGTAGTTAGGTACCTACCGAGGATAGCTGAGGTTCGCATTGTGTGTTAGTTTTTGCTGAAAGAATCACTCACTTTAATCAGATTACGGTCTGAACTTACAATACTGGTAGTTTAATCAACAATCTACCCCTCAGGCCAATTAGCAATAATAGAATGACGGGTGTTGAATTTTTCTTTCTAGCTTGTAATCCTCAATAATTAATTATTTTAACACAAGTTCCCAGAAATCCGCAAGCAAAGTCCCCAAAATATGTTGCTCATTATGTCCAGCATTCCATAACATACCAATCTAAAAGTTACGTAGTAAATAATTATAGGCAAATTTCCTTAATACAATAATAAAATAATAATAATACTAGTAATATACAATAATAATAAAAACTATTTTCAAAGTTGCGCCAAAACTTCTCTTCCGAACTTTACCGAGAGCTCACGACGATTTCCGATTGGCCTTGCTGGAACCGGGAGAATTTCCAGAGCGCAGTTTTTAGTCTGCTATCCCCGCAGTGAAGCTTCGCGTTGTGTTCGATTTGAAGGGTCGCGAATGACACATTTTCAGTGGAATTTCTCACTTTTTACACTATTTATGTATTAAATACATAGGCTAGACATTCGGGACGTTCACTTATAATCCATCCTAATGAGGCTGTTTGTGTTTTTGGCGTGCATGGCACTTCTTGTGCTTTGCGCGGAAGGTAAACGGAAGCGAAAATTTGAGGGAGATTTCGAATTTGCGGATGAGGTAAGTTTATTGTATTGCCCACATAGCCTGTTATGTAATGTCTTATCAGAGTGATAGTTGTACTGAATCAATAGAAAGTCTTTTGAAGGTTCCCTCGCTTGCTTGAAATAAAGATGACACAAGGGAGGGATTTCAAAACAATGCGAGAAATGGGACAAATCAATATTAGGTTATTCTTTGTTGGTTTACGATGCTATACTCCACTCGCTTCAATTCTCTATAGTGAACAATTCAATTATACGCATCATTCCAACGAAATAGCCTACCTTGTGTGGGAGGTTGACCTTGTAGGCTGGGAACTGGGTAATAGGAAGGCTTGAAGTATATCTAGGCGCGTCGGGGCAGGCCCCTTGCTCTTTCAAACTAGTTATTTACCGCAAAGCAGTAACTTCCATGCCTGAGCGTTTTTGTTTCAACAGTTTTATTTGTAAGTAGAAGATTGCTATGAGCGAAAAGTAAAGGAAACGCCAAAAGGGTGGGCTACTGATTGAAATAAGAAATTCCATCATGATATTTAAGAAGACCGAGCTAAAGAGGGAGAGGTTACAAGTCACAACCTGCTTTCACCTAGACACCTCTATAGCGCCTGTTGAGTCCTGTTTATTCACACAATGCTAACAGACAGGGGCCATGGGTGTCGAGTTGTGAAAATTATTGGTATGGCCCAAGATTGCCCGAGGAAATCTTTTTTTCGGGGAAAGAAGTTAATTTGCCCCCCTCCTCACCCAATAAATATATGGCTTCACTCTGTAGCTATCATTTCAATAAACTAAATAATAAATAAAAATAAAAAATTTATCAAAATACACTAAAATATGATTCCTAAAATTATTGGTGTGGCCCGGGCCATACCAAGCCTTATGGAACCGGCGCCCATGGTTCTGGCATTGAATATCCAAACCAACTGGGAACGTGAATGTCTGAAGCCTACGCTTTTTCGCCAGGTTTAGTTCATGCCCCCCCCCCCCCCACGATTTCCATAAAGAGAGAATGCACTTGTGAGAGGTGCAATCTCGATCCACGTACCTGTCGAGTTCAATTTCGGGACTTAAATACAATATATATATATTTTTCATCCCCTTACTTAACTTTACACGAAGCTTATCAACTCTTGGATTGATGAATTAGGTAGTGGAAGTAGTTGGAAGTACACTTTCAGAACGACCACGGCCTATCATCCTGGATTCTACTGATTCATCATGTAACTCCGGCCGTGAAAGCCTTTGTAAATATATAGCTCTTGGATTAAAGTTTTGATGCCCTATGACTACAGTGACCGTCGTGTGAATTGTCCCTGATTGGCCATTGTCAAACGAAGTGACGAAAAGGAAAAGCCATTCGTAAAAAGGCCATTTACCAGACCAGATTTACCATTCCTTTTTTGTTTAGGCGGGGACTCCACCAACGTCAATAGTGATAGTAAATGTAGTTTTGACGTGGTAGCAGACATTAAAGATGTACTAAAAATGTCTGCCACCACGTCAAAACTACACTAATCATATTGGACCTGGTGGTTAGCGCCCCCTCCCCTCCACCTCCCTTACATTGGACAATAAATTATTATTAAGTTGCTGGAGACCAGGAGTGCCCCAGTTTATTATACAACAGTTATTTAAATCAAGGATCCAGGACAGATTTTCGGAGGGGGCCATTCCGGGAAAAGTGGGTGTACCAAGCCAAATTTAATTTTTTTTAGCGATTGTATTGAACAATTGGTGTGTTTGTAAGTGAAACGAGGCACATTAATTAACAGTGCAATATTTCAAAAGCCCATGCGCCTGATGGAGATAGGTACCAATGGGGGGCCGGGGGTCTCCCCGGGGGGAAAATTTGAAAATATAAGTGCAAACAGCAGTAAATTATTGATTTTTTTAAAGCTTACAAAGGAATGCTTAAATGCTTATTCATATTGCTGGAAACAGGGAGGCCCGGGGGTTTCCCCTGGGGAAAAAATTTGAAAATATAAGTTCAAAATAGCGGGGTTTTACGATTTTTACAACAGTTAAATTTATAATTTAAAGATGGAAGGCATGTTCATGTATGGTGGGGATTCCATCGACCGGCTAGGGCTAAATACCAAAACGGTGACGTGGTAGGAGACATTCAAGACTTAGGCGGGGTTTCCACCGACCTCGCATTGCAGAATGCAAATGAGATTGACTGAAATTTTTTTTTCCTCTATGCCATAGTTAAAATTGATCAATGATCATACAGTAAAATCACAAAGAAACAAACTAAAATTAAAAAAATGGCGTCATGGGATATGTTAATTACAAACATTTTAATAGATTTCTATAAAAAGAAAAATTCTAATTTCCGTCAATGTCATTTGCATTCTGCAATGCGAGGTCGATGGAAACCTCGCCTAAGTCTTGAATGTCTGCTACCACGTCACCGTTTTTGTATTTAGCCCTAGCCGGTCGGTGGAATCGCCGCCTAATCAAACTAAGGTTTTGGTTTAGAATGTCCTATTTTATATAGTGTAGTCTAATTTTTTTCGGAGGGGGCCATGTCTCCCCCCCTCTGGACCAGCCACTGATTTAAAAAACCTATTGAAGCTTTCCCAATGAAGCAATGAGATAGACAAAAGCACTTATGGATAATAATCATGTAAAAGAGCATAACTTCTTGTCCAAAGTGTTGTAACCTACAAGAGAACATAATAATAAGACACGATTATTTGGGTGGTCCACTTTAAACTCGCAGAACCATTAGGCTTTGTCCCTTTCGCCCCAGATAACAATAGATAGGTTGCTCTCCAATTTGTGTAAGGTGCAACTGGAGATAAATAAACCCCTTTTTGTGGTTATTATCAAGGGCCCATGCCTACCTAAAGAAGGGGATCTTCTTTCTTATTGAGATATTTATCGAAAATAATTGGGACGTTATCTTCTAAGGAAACGAAAAGGAAAGATGTGGTGTTAAATTCTTTCCATAACACCGCATCCTATTGAGTTGGCATTTTACATGAACATTTTACAGAAATCTAGCCTATATTTATGCAAAGTTTTAGCTCAATTAGTAAGCTAGTCAAATTTTGATTTTAATTTTCCGTCTGACTTTCCTATGAGGTTATTCCCATCAGCAGCCTGATCGAGGCGATTACCGGGGTTAAATAAATACCCTAGGATTATAACTGTAAACAAACAAATTTTCATTATAAAATTATCTTGTGTACATTTTTATTACCAGGGGATTAAATAAATACCGGTATTATAATCGCCTCGATCTGGCTGCAGAAGCAGATAACTAAGGTTTCGTTCGAATGTAGGCCAATAAATCTCCCAGTATGGTTACTGAGGCATCCTTCAGGTCGTGCCGTAGAGGACATATCTTGACTTGTGTGCTGTTGTGACGATTTTTATTATCTTAGCGTTATTCCTTGGATACTGTGATGTGATGTCTAATCTACTGTACCTGATTTTTGCTCATTGGACTGCACTGAGAGAAGAATGCAGAACAAGCAGCTGCAATGGTTTGGCCACGTCCACTGGATGGACGAGAATAGGACCACCCGGTGGTTGGCAGAAGCAAGGCCACAAGGTTGAAGACCCATCGGCAGACCTAGGACAACCAATGAAAGAAATTAACAACAAGTACGTAGCCAGGATTTTATTTCGGGGAGGGGGGGGGGGGAGGGTATGGAATACCCCTAATAAAACGGAAACTTTTAAGAATGTACATGCAAAAACACACAGTTTCAGTGTTTTTAGAGGGAGAAAAAAAATTACAGGTGCAACAGCAAACTGAACAATGCAAAGATTTTTTTTTTTTTCACATCTTCTTCTCCAGCCCCCAAAGCCCCCTCCCTGGCTACATGCCTACGGCCAAACAAGAGGGAAAAATATGGCCGAGCTAAAGGCCTTAGCGTCCGACTGGGTCGAGTAATAGAAATGGGTCTGGGTGGCCATCCCCTTACGCGGCACCAAGAGGGAAGAGGAAGAAGAAGAAGAAGAAAGACTGCACTGACCAAACTGCATGGGGAATAAATTAATGATAAAACCAATACAAATATTATAGTGATAACCTCTCGTAGTTAAAACCCACTGCTACGGTTGCTTTATTCAAAACAACTGTAAAAATCCCATTACACTCTAGCCACCAGAAGTCTTTCTTGCATTTTTAAAACCTTGGGGTTTCCCATCTAACGCAGAGCAAATGTTGAAAAGAAATATACTGATTTCTTTAGGGACGCGTTGCTTCCCTTTGGTAGTAATTCCGTTGGTTTTCATTCCTTGCTCTTCTGCGGGCTTCATTTCCCGTCTTGTGATGGAGTCTGTCTTTTAAATGCTAATATGATTAGCTAAGCCAAGTTAGATAGCTGATGCTGTCAGAAGTAGTTTCGAGTGGGTATAAAAGGGGGTGTTTGTGCATAAGAAATTCTGGAAAATGGGTCAAGTCGGGATGAGCAGCGATAAGTTCATGAATTATTTGAATGAGTAAAATCAGCGAGTCTTTTATGTAACTTCCTTTGCTTTTAAAAGTCCATAAAAATTCAAAAACTTTCAAAGAGTGGGAATGTAGCAGCGTAACCGTTAGACAGATAGATAAATATTAGCGCTTTTTGAAGAAACCTTTCAAATTCATTTACATTTAATACTTACTAATGTAAACAAATACCACTAGGTCGCATCTCCCTTGATAGTTAAGTTCAGGGTGTCTCTCTCTTCAACATATTGCAATATTATATGATATATATGCAGCACTGACACAACAAACTTTGGTTCAAGAGGAAACCTCCAAGTTACACCCAGATGATGGCTGGTTGGCAAGGTCGGATCCCCAGGTGGGGGGGGGGGTCAGGGGGTAATGACCCCCCTAAATAAGTAAATGCATAATATAATAAAAAATTATATTAAAAAAATTGGAATAAACTCAAGTTGTCAGCAAACAAATTACCTATTAAACTTAATTACAACTTGTGACCCCCCCCCCCTAAATTTTCTGCTGGATCCGCCCATGCTAGTTGGCAGAAACCTTTCACAGCGATGTCTCGAATTTCTGGTATGCCTTCTTCAACTCCACGTAGGATGTGATCCCCATGTCTTCCTTCACTTGCTAGAGATGTCTTTTCTAGGACCTCCCGGTTGATTTTCGCCTTCTATCGTCCCTTCTATGACGCAACTGACTGACGGAAGTTGTCATGTCCCAGTAGGTGTCCAACGGCCAACGGCCATACCAAGTTCAATCCACCAGAACAGAGCCTGTTCCAAACTGCGGCAAACTTGGTAGTGTGCACAGCGTTGGCAGGAACATGCTGGTGGGACATGACAACGTGCTGAGATTATAACAGTCAGTCTGAGTGCGTGTCGAGTCCTAGTCACCTCTGAATTAATCGTATGACTTCACTGTGTTCCCCAAGTGGTTCGGAATCTACTATAATCAGGAAGTCCACCCTGTCCGTCAACTCCCCTTCTCCCCGAGGTGAAGGAGTCTGCCCTTAGGGTGTCTCTAGTTAATAAACAGACTCACTCCCCCCGCCAGTCTGACAGGGCTGCTTAAAGTAGAAATGCTGAAAGCATGCGTTGGAAAACAAACAAACATAGGTGTCCGATCTGGCGTGAAGATATGAGATAGAAGATTGAAGATATGGATGCAACCAGATTGTTCAGAGTGTTCTTTTCGCTTATTCGGGTTATGATAAATAAGAAAGCATCTTCGGGTTCACTTCACTCCTACCAGTTCTTTGTTTTGGTAGAGACGACTTCTGATTGATACCTCGTCAGGAAATTTCATCCGCTTGGTAACGTATTACGTATTCCGTTGTAATACCTTTATGAAGGAGCCATATGTATTGTATAATTGGAGTGGTCTTCCATGTCCATGCTCATTTGGAATTCCGATGGGCTTATTACGGTGATTTAGAGTGACGTTTGTGTTAAACCCCCGAGGAAGGGATTTCGCATTAGGTACGTGAGTTATGTGCATATATAAGGGCTGTAGCATATCTAGTTAGGAGGGACTAAGTGACCATAATATAGAGGTTTGTTCATTCTGTCTTCACGAATATCTCTCTCTTCAAGTTACAGCCGGATGATGGCTGGTTGGCAGCAACATATTGCAGCGATGTCTCCAATCTCCGCGATTTTGACATGCCCTCTTCAGCTGCACATAGGACGTTATCCCCAAATCATGTTTAACTTGTTGGAGATATTCGTCTCGTGGCCGTCCCCGTCGATTTACGCTTTCCATGGTCCCCTCAATGACGCAGCTGACTATGTTATCATGCCGAAGCAGGTGTTCGAGCCAGCGTGCCCTCCTAGCGGATATGGATGCAATAAGGGTACTTTTTTCATTTATTTGGGTTAGGACTTCCTCATTAGTTACATGGTCTTGCCAAGGTATTCTCAAAATGCGGCGATAACACCACATTTCGAATGCTTCTATTTTCTTGACATATTTTTCGCTTTTGCACCATGTTTCACATCCGTATAGTAGATTGCTCCACACAAGAGACTTAAGCATTCTTGTCCTGAGTCACGAATATAGTGCAGTAAAATAAGGGATCGCTAACGTCTTGAGCTCGGCCAATGTTCCTCTTACTCCGGCGAGTTGTTCAATTCTTTCCTCGAGGGTTGTCCTCGGTCTGCCGATGGGTCTTCTGCTTCCACCAACCTCCGGGTGGTCCTATTCTCGTCCAGACGCGGCCAAACCATTGCAGAAAGAAAAATTATTTAATAATATAAAATAAATTTCAAAAAGAGATATAAATTCTGAGAGGGTTTCAGAATTTATATTACCGTAGCTCATAAATTTGCGTTTCGCCACTGGGTGTATTTTACGGTGCGGATAGAGTGGGAAGCAAATGGGGGGAGGGGAAATTGGCGTTCGTTTGCTGTATCTTCAACGCTGGCAAAATCAATATTGGTCCCCCCTTATTGTTAATTTAAAATTGACGTCTTACGCAGGCATCAGGGGGGGGGGGGGTCATTTTCTTGTCTGTCACTTGATGATAGAAATGTTAAAAGGGGTATTTCAATATTGTATGTTATCATATAACAATAATTATAGAAGCACAAGGTACCTATTTAATTTTGTAGGAAACCTCTATAGGCAGGGGACTTAGATGAAGGAAGACAGGGAAAAAATGGACGGAAGTGGATGCAGTAGTCAGCATACCACTTCATCAAGGTCGAGACCCGTCTTCGAATACCGTTTGCGGCCATTGTCTTAAATAAAAAAAATAAATAAGGACTTTTTGTTGTTTCTATTACTAAGCCAACCTAGCGAAGTTAGGGCAATAAAGCCCTCTCTTACACTCAACTAGGAAGGCCCGGGACCGCCTGCTTTACATGTCCTCCATGTTTCCAAGCGGAAGTTTATGCCATTATGTGTGCTCTAGAAGAGTGTGTTCGTCTACCGCCAGGCACTAAAATATGTATTTGTTCAGACAGCAGAGCAGCCATCATGGCATTGTCAAATTCGAATGTAAAGTCATCATTAGTAGCGGACTGCAGGAGATTGTCTACTGTCATACAACAGCACCATTCAGTTGAACTAATGTGGGTACCTGGTCACAGCAATGTGCATGGAAATGAAGAGGCTGATGGACTCGCGAGAGGGGCTTCGGCAGTACCACCGGAGGGACCTGAACCTTTTCTACCAGTTGGCCCCTCGCGACTAAAGCAGCGTCTTGAAACAAACTTCCGGGAAGATTTTGTGAAACAATGGCGTGCGGCGAAAATAAGCAGCTATCCGAAGCAGCTTGTAACTGACCCGTGTAAAAGTTATGGTCTTCACCACTTGTCTGCAAGTAGGAAGACCAACAGAACAGTGACTGCTCTTCTCACTGGACATGGGCCTTTCCGTCGGCATTTGGCAAGAATGCTCACCATTGAGAACGTGAACTGCCGGTTTTGTGAACTAGGGGAGGAGACTTCGGAACACATCCTGTGCGATTGCCCTTGTTTCTGAAGGGAAAGGCTAGAGACTTTCGGAAGTGCCTTCCTGAACGTCTCTCAGCTGATTGACGTGAAACTTTTATTGATGTTAAAGTTTGTGAACAGAACTAAATTGCACGAACGCTTGGAGCGTAATGTGTAATTTATAGAATTTATAGTTTAAAAAAAATATATAATGTGTCAAGACTGCTCAACGGGTTTAAAATACCTACGTCAGCATCAAATATTCAATAATAGAATAGAAAATAGAATACATGTCCTCCGAAGCATGGTCAGAAAATGTAGCCAGTGTGGGACTCGAACCAACAACCTTTCGGGTGAAAGTCAGAGTCTGTACCACTACGCTACATGTCTTGACCCTTTCTTATGTATCTAATTTACCTAATGTTAAAAGGGAATCGGGCTCCCCACTACCCTTTTCGGACCTTTTCGTTTATGATCCCACTCGGCCGGAATGGTATTAGACGCACCCGCTACATGTTGTATCATACTGTGCATTAATTATGGCAACGTGGCAGACTTCGGTGGCAAGGTGGTAGCGTGCTTGTACTTGTGCGAGTATCCACACATCTTGCGGTCGGAGACGTGTCGTAACTCGACACAAGTACCTATTAGGTGAGTTAGTGAGGCGATTGAAGAGGTTAATTGGATACATTCATGAAATTGTTTGTATGCGATTTAACTTTTAATATTTAAAAAAAAAAACACCAGAAATTAAAAAAAATATTTTTGCCATCTCTTCTATAAAGATCTCTGGGGAACTGTTCTCTTATCCTCATATACTTGCTATTGCGTCCCCATTGTCAAATTAATGTGCTCTATACTCATTACATAACAGTTTATAAGCTCCTGACTTCATATAATATTGATAGCCTAATCTTTGTTAGTTCTGCAATGAAAAAAGTATTGACTGCTACTAAGGTTTACTCTATACCCAAGCATGGGCTATCAAGCCACCCTTAATAATTTGCTTTTCCTGCACATTGTGTAATATCAGCTAAGTAATTAATTTGTTACGTCACTTGACCATCATGCAGTTGAGTTGCTTTACGTTATTCAAGACAAATGTTGGACGCAACTTTTCTTTTTAATATTATTACGTAATATTTAATTAGTCACGTAACAGTGCAATGTTGATACGTTAGAACTTTCTGTGTAACTAAGCACGAGGCAAACTTTGTTTATTTAAGAAAAGTTAAGAGTTGTACTATAATGTATAGTATAATGGTACAGGATATTATGTAAAAACTTTTTATTTTATAAAATTTTACACTAAATATGAGTAAGAGTTTGCAGCGCAGTGCCCAACCTTCTTCGTAACGTGACCCACTACAGATTTTTTCGCGACCCGTCAGTTACAAATAGGATATTTTTTGTCAATTTGTTGATAAGGACGTCATCCTCTTCTTTTTCTCTTAGGCTCTACAGCCCTTGATGGGCTTTGGTCTGCTCCACAACACTCCTCCCGTCATCGCGGTTTTTTACAATCTACCCAACTCGCGAAGGCCAGTTTCCAACTCATTCTTCCATCGTTTTCGAGGACGTCAAGCCAGTCGTCTTCCTGAATCCTGTTATGTTTGCTTTATACTGTATGGTATATCTTTCTTGTTCGGCATGCGATCGTCTGACATTCTTACGACGTGTCCCAGCCATCTTAGGCGTTGCACTTTGATAAGGACACGTACCTAGGCAAAATAAATTATAAATTAAATGAGTTAATTAGAGACTTTACATGATATTTTATATTCCCAATTGTTCACGAGATCTCTCCTCGCGTAGGGTCACGAGTCCCTGGGATAACGCACACAATATCCATGTGTCGACAGCTTATCAAACAAGGAAGATCTGAACCTACACCTAGCCTAAGGCACCGCACTGGAAGTAGTCAAATCCCAAACCTTTAACTTCGCCACAATTCTTTTCCCACTAAGAAATCTTAATTACGTTAATAAAAGTTGCAAAAATTCAGTGCAGGGCGCTTACTTGATTGCTTTTTGAAATTTTCAATTTAACGGGTTAATAACCAAAAACCCTAAGTTGCAAAGGCAAACTCATTTAATATGCGAAACTAAAACATTTTAATTTTGTTGAAAAATTTCTCTCTTGGGGCGCTTTTTTTATAAGGGGATGACTAACTCCCCCTGACGGTGATTGAAGAGCAGGAACTGCAGGTGACAGCCATTATTCTAGACTACCCCCAAGAAAATGGGCAAGATGGATGTTAGTTCCCCTTAATTCTGTACCTATAAAGAAACCTGACATATATTTACCATGAAAAGAATTTAATTGTCCATAGATAAGTATAATAGTCCGTAATTCACACCAAAGACAGCTTTATATGGTAGTTCTTTTTTTTAATATCTGACGCCAGTGGAACTCCCTAGATAAGGAAATTAGATCGCAGCCAAAGATTCGGGGGTTTAAAAGCCAGTTACTAAAAAAATTGCTAGGGGTAGAATAGTTTTGGAATCCAATTTTGTCTTTATGTCTTTTTATAAGTAGGCTACGTTTATAGAATAAGATTATTGCTTTCCAATTTATACGTAGTATAAGGAAAGCTTTGTGATGGTCCAAATTTCCGATTCCGAGATTTCAACGGAATTACACGTTTTGAGGTCCCAGGAACCCAAAAAAAGTGATTTTTACGAAATGTCTGTCTGTCGCTCTGTCTGTCTGTCTGCATGTCTGTATGTATGTCTGTCTGTATGTCTGTCTGTCTGTTCATCTATTTCCGGAGAAACTACTCGGCCGATTTTAATGAAATTTTGAATTGTAGGTTCACAAAAATTATGCCTCGAGAACATTTTTTTTATTTTGGGCTAGTTTGGGGGGGGTTTTATTCTCAAAAAAACGCCTAAAAAAATAATTTCTCAAAAACGGCTCCAACGATTTCTTTTAAATTCACATATATTGTAGTCGTTATTAATGTTGACAAAATGCGGGGGGTCGCTTGCCCCTTGATAGTTTGCTTCTGGGGATAAAAATATAAAAATAAAAATAACTAATTTTTAATGAAAAATGACTAAAAAATAATCTTTCTGCGAAACCTTTCTATCGATGATTTCTACCTTTAGGCATGTTTTAGGTGTTAAATTGAGTAACTAAACCGGACAGGTTGCTTTCCCAAAAAACTATTTGATTTGTGCAAAAAAAAAAAATGTTTTTGAAAAAATGAAAATTCACGCTCAAATGCATTGCGTGCCCTGTCATTATTGCTGTGTGGTAATGTAATGTAATGTAATGTCTGACCTATATCTAGAATTTACTTAACCTCCAGTGAAGTCAGGTGGACAACCCCCCCCCCCCTCCCGAGATGTCCGAAATTGAACTATCAGGAATATTATTTACCATGAAAGTACTCATTTTCTCCATCTACTAATTGATAAATTGGAAAGCATGTTCGAGTAAACTCGGACCCGTTCTTTAAGTTAAGAGTTACGTTACGTTACGTTATTAAAGATTTGGCTCATTTAAGTTGTAGAAGACTACTTCATGCATCATCATAATATAATAAGGTATTTTTAATCTTTTATTGTAGTTTTTTCATAAACACGATAATAATTTATACTCGGTAATTTATAAATTATTATCCTGTTTATGAGAAAACTACAATTTCAAAAATTAAAAGTACGGTATCTTTATGATGCATGAAGTAGTCTTCTACAACTTAAATGAGCCAAATCTTTAATAACTTGCTTAGTTAATTAAAAATAATAATAAAAACTACTAAATTTCGGGCTGCCAATTTCCTACGGGCTGTACACTCCTAAGCGTTTTTTGTTTTGTTGACTACGTATTTTGGAAATTGTATTATTTTTTGGATGTGGGTTTGACGGAAACGAACAAACACCCGGATTCTAGTCATTCTACTTATCCGTCACTTACGCTGCTTTATACTTATTCAGTATATAATACTTACTTTATTAGTAAACAAACTTGATGGCCGCTCTATTTGGTGACGAAATAAAGACGGCCATTTCCATTTGTCCGATAAGCCTATTGTTTCACGGTAGATTTTCTGTAGTAATGGATGGCGTTGAGTGGGGGTGATGAAGTGAAACCTCCCCTAAGAGGGAGGCTCAGGGCGAGGGTGACAGAGGGTGTGGGGGTGAAATTGACACCCTCTGGACTCGTAAAAAGCGAGGGACTATTGTGAGAAAAGCAGGTCTGAAACAAAAGGAGCTATTGAAAGGCGTCTTTTATTTTGCTTGGGCTTTGTCTAGGAGCTTGTTGAGAAAACTGGGGCGCCCTTTATTACAGGTACCGTGTGTTTTCTTCTCGCTTGAATTGGGCGGGAGTTTCAAGCGTTTTTGTTTGTTTTTTGATCTATTGATTAACTCATTTTATCTGGATTATTTTCCTGTATATCTAGTGCCTGAAATGTTTTATTTTTATTTGGTGGAATTGCTAAAAGAAGTAAAATCTATTACAAAACAAAAAGAAGATTGGAATAAAAACTTTTTGTATTTTTATAAAAATAATGTTAAGGGCAAGCCGGAGTCGCCGATATTCCATTTCTGCGCAAACTTTAATTTCCCATGAAATATGGAACGCAGAACAATGAAAAAATGCTGAATGGAAAGAAGAATTTTTTTCTCCTAATTTTGATATATAGTATGTTGCAATCATCAATACCGATCGGCTATATAGTTAGTGAATTTGATACGCAAAAAATAACGGTCACTCAGGAGTTCAAGCTGAAGGAGTTCATCAACTGTGGCGAATTGGGGGTAGTTAAGGCCACATGCTATACATCAAAATTAGGAGAAAATTTTTTTCTTGCCATTAAGTATTTTTCATTGTTCTGCGTTCCATATTTAATGAGAAATTGAAGTTTGAACAGAAAATGGAATATCGACGACTCCGGTTTGCCCTTAAGGCGCGGAATCATCGTGTACATTTGCGCAGGTAAGGGGGGGGGGGGTTGTGATAGAGGGTGGTGATGGTATCTCTTGAAATATCAATCGTAGAGTGACCAAAAATATTAGGACAAACAGAACACATTTTTCTGTACATTAAGATGTGTGAAGTGTACCTGTATCTAACACAGATTGGCCACAATAATTATTGAATTTGATTTGTAAAAAAAACTATTGGCGTGGTAGTCCTAAGGCGGGTATTCCACATACGTCAATCGTCAATGAAAAATTAAAAAATGACGTTTTACCAGACATTAAAGACATACTAAAAATTCTGCTACCACGGCAATTTACGTCATTGTTGCGTCATTTTTCAATTTTTCATTGACGATTGACGTATGTGGAATACCTGCCTAAGAAAGGAGTTCAAGAGACTGGCCTATTGGTGTTAGTGAAGGCCAAATGTCATATATCGAAATGTAGAGGAGGAATTCTGTTAATTTAATAGTAGTGTTTGACGGTTCTACGATTCTAGTGAAAATCGACTTTGTACGAAAAACGCGTACTCGGATTTGCTCTTAAGAGAGTAACAGACACCCCGAAATCTGCCTTTTGTATAGAGTCAAATGTGCAGGAAATATTTACCATTAGGAATCATAGAACAAAGGCAATGTTCCTCTTCATTTTGATGCATATTATTACAATGACCCCCACTAACTCTTCTATGAACCTTCTATAAAGCTTATGAATTAAGCACGATTTCAAATTTTTCCTCTTCCGTAGCTGTGGGCAGTCGGCGTCGCTATGACAATGTATTCAAATGTAGGGAAACATTTCTTTAATCTCTTGAGTTTTCAACGATAGCTCCACGATCAACATTAGTACAATATGCAGGAGTGTGGATGGCCCGGTAATGATTTACTTTGACTTAATTAGGCGCGTTCAGCCCAGGTGGACTATTGGCCGTTCTGACAATTTCCCTCCATTTTTGTCAATCCGCAGCCGCTGTCCAATCTGCTGCCTCGACGCCAACTCGAAGGAGGTCCTCCTGGAACTGGTCCGCCCATCTTCGCCTAGGTCTTCCTCTTGGTCTTGACCCGATAATCTCCTAACAAAAAAGCTTTCCTTATACTTTAAAAAATTCTCAAATAAATAGTGTGAGTTCCACTCATGCCCTTCATACCAGACACAGCGTAGCCAATAACTTGAAAACAGAGCGTCCTTTCGTTGAGCACTTTACACAATCGCCAAATTTCAGAGCCGTCAAGGTTTTTAATGCTTTGCCTAAGGAAATTAAAGTACGGTATTATACTGACAGTTTTTTAAAATTTAGAACAATCACAAAAAAAAAATCATTTATAATATGCCTTTTACTGAACTTAAAGATATTTTGAAGCGATAATGTTAAAATAAAATAATATAACATAAATATAAATAAATAGATAAAATATTCCAAGATTTTTAAGTGTTTTAGACCATTATTTAACTTATAATTATTTGTTATGTAATGTAATATGTAATGTTTTTGTTTTGTAATAGTTATAAAGGCCACGACGCAAGTCCCCTTCACAGGGTGCACTTAGTGTGGCCCTTGGATATTTATTAATTGTTTTGCGTTTTTTGAATAATAAATACTTACTTAATACTTACTTACTTATACTACGTATAAATTGGAAAGCAATAAGGTGGGGGTTTGATGGAAAGGAGCTATACTCAGCTGTCCGGAAGCCGCAGAATGGAAATTTAAATGACAGAGCAGACGGGTCGTGAAATGAGGCAAGACGAGCGACACACAAGCTTCCATTAATGTTTAATACTTGGTTGCATAATCGCATTTACGAAGGAATTAATAGCAATACAATTTGCTTTGTTATGAGGCAATATAATTATACTTGCATTAACCTACTATTACGACTAATTCGTTCCAAATCAATGTAGTTGTCGATTTTTGTGAGTATATTAGGGGGTAATTTTCACACATTGGGTACTGTAAGTATGACTTTAGACTATTTCATTAATTCTTAGTACGAGAAACGTAATGGAGTGATCAGCCATTCATAGCAGAACATGCCAAGCTGAAATTAGAGGATTTAGAAGATACTAGACTTGGCGGGATTTGAACCCACGATCTATGCCTTCGTCGTCTTAACCGCTGGTTCGAGTTCCGCAAAGTCCAGTTTTTTTCTAAACCCTCTCATTTCGGTTTTAATTAGGAGTTTACCTCTTCAACCTAAGTTAGTTTAATGTCAGTGTTACATAATTATATACCATATAATACTGCAATTTATTGAACATGCCTGCCAACTGCGTTTTTCTCCTACTGATGAAGGTAAGGTACCCGGACAATTTTGCCTTTCTTATGTCAAGTCTCGAACCTCGATCTTCTGTATCATAGTCTAGTTGTCTATCACGAGGACTATTCCTGCCCCTTGGCAATAATTATTGTACTTTAGCTTTGTTTCTTCTATTGCTGGACCCAAATCCAATAAAGATTTGAGTTAGGGATTGTAAAAACTATTAAAACCGTTTAAAGCTTGGCTGGTTTTATTAGTGCAAGTAATCCACTTTATATCTTATTGAGACATAAAAAGTTTAACTTTTATGTCTTGAGTTATGTCAGCAGCCCGCAAACTTTGCTATCAGGGGAATCCAGGCGAACGCACCGGAATGCGTTTCATCTTGTGGATAGAACTGACTTTTTAAGACTTTGGGGCGCCTATCAGACGATTTTAATGGCGCGTGCTCTATTGTCAGTGCTTATTTCGGTTCCTATAAATTCTTCCGTTATTATTATTATTACTATTATGGGTGAAGGGGCCGCTAGGGTATTTTTTACTAGTCCCTGGCCGCTAATAATGATTAGCGCGGCTTTATTCAGTTTTATTTTTAGGAAATTGTCCCCCGCTGTGTTTCCCTGTAAAACCACCGCTGTTAATGAATTATATTGCTGGTGTCTATTTTAAGTGATGTTGCAGTGACAAGTCTTATCTCAAGTATTTACTCCGAGAATTGTTCTTTGAGACTGCGAACAGTAGCAATATGATGTTCTTCCACTCTTCCCTGATGGACATCTTCTTCGGCCAACGCCCGTTCTTGGCTGGTTTGACGCCGTGCCGCATAGTAGAGCTGAGCCAATCCCTGCTGTGTCTCAGTACGGTTTTCTGCCTCAATGCCAGTGCAGCTGAATGGGTGATCAGAATTTCCTTCCCCTTAGAAGCTGAGGGGGCATTCGGATGAATCAGCGATACCTATTCTGTGGAGGTGGCTCTGGAGATAGTCGTGTCCTGTGGCCATTCGGAACGCTGCCACTGCGATGTCCCGGCGCAAGCTGCTGGGGATGGTTTTTGGCAGGAGTGGTTCCCATAGTTTGTCATCTCTGTCCGCGTTCTCTTCTCTGATGGACATGAAAACTCCAAAAACGTCAGGACGGCTAGAGGTTGTTGCTTGCACCACATGGCGGTTGGAGGGGCTAAATCATCAATGAAACAATTACTGTATTTATGAGAAGTTCGAACCGAAGGCTAATGCCCCAGTTGTCAGACAAACTACCTACTGTATACCCAAGCGAACGAGCAGCTTAACAAACGAGGGTAATTTATTTCATGATGAAGAGAGCCAAAACAATTTATTACTGCTCCTTTTGCCACTTGAAGTCCCCAATTATGCTGCCCGAGCCCGTTAGACCCATGCATGAAGGGGAATTGTGTAACAAGCTTTGCACCATATAATTTTCACAAAAGCAGAAAATCTACTGTCACAACCGCGGGAATTGCAATTTCAACCCAGTGCTAACTCAAAGAACACAATTAAATTGCAATATACTGTACGAGTTCCTTTACAATTCTGCCCCATACCCGTACATCTCTATCCCATTTCTACCCCCTCCCACCGCCCCCACACTGTACAGTTTCCCGCCATTGTATTGCAGTTTTGAGGGTAATTTGCTTTCGCGCTTGCTATAGCAATTTGATAGCCTTTGAGTTGCTCTATGTCCTCGGTCTCACCCCCCGGCCTCGCCGATTGTTGAGTGGGCGGGTAATACCGCCCGCAGGTCAAGGTAACTTATATTGATTAAATGGCACTGGAACGCGAAAGACTGGGAAACTAATGGACTTTGTTCATGTCTGGAAAAACATGCGAGAAAATTCTCTGGAAGCCTTTCATTGCTTGGGGAAAACCAGGTTATTCAACTCTGCATGTGGCGATTGGCTTTTTTCTTCATTATTCTTAATATTATGTTATCGTATCATTAGACATCTATTTGCCAGTAAGTAAGTAAACATGTAAACAGTTGGGATGATTTGTTCCTCGTAAATTTTTTAATTTAATTTAGCTTATTTAAATTTAATTTAAATTGTATACTTCAGTCATTAGTGGTACAATTTATCATTATTTTTATGTATACTTTTATTGTTGCAAAATCGGAATAAATATATATTTGGTTGATTGAAACATAATATAAATGCACAATAATTAATGTAAGGTAGACCTATAAAAATTTTCCCTGCCCTAAAAAATCATTAATAAATAAAAAATTAAACATATTACTATTACAAAATTAAAATTGCATATTAATAACATGTCCCACATAGCAGTCTCTAGAAGGGAAGATGAAGAGAAATTCATTCATATTTTCTTTGGCGACATTTTCGCTAAGACGCAGACTGCTGCGCATGCGCAATGGTGCGTTGCGCTGAGGGCCAATTGAGTTACCTATTACCAAAAGCAATCCTCTCCACCTAGGTCGATTTTTCAGAAACCGCAAAAAACTGCTGTGCCGCAACGCCATGAGGTATAACATTACAGTTTTTAAAGCTAATTTTAACAGTATTAGAATTACTTTTGCGTCTCAATATCTGATTCATCGGATAGAGTATTGAAAAATAAAAAAAATGGCGCGAATATCTCAAAACTGAAAAAAATGGAGAGGATTGCTTTTGCTAATAGGCAACTCAATTATGCGAATTCATATGACAATAGTGGTACATAAGTACTTATTTAACATTGTAGACTCTGGTTCCCAATCCCATTTAAATTGCATGGGTGGGTTTAAAGCAATATTTTGGGCAGATGTGGAAGGCCTATGTTAATTTAAATTATATCAGTGTCTTTGTCCGCTCTTCTTCTTTTAGGTCATGCCAAATTTGTCGTGATCAAGCAAGAGGTTCGGCTTTGGGGGGTGGAAACGTGACGGGGTGCGCCCAAATTTTTCGATTTTCAGCGAAAATAGGCTTTTTCGGCCGCGTTTTCGGAGGTCTTGATATCATTTTGAAAACTTTAAACTACTTTAGTTCTCTTCCTCCTGTCTTACTCTTTCCAGAGATATATTCAGTTTAACTATCCGCCTCTTCGTTCGGGCTCAAGTGATTTGGTAAGCCATAGCCATCAGCGTTTTGACGGAATACAGGTCTAAAGTGTACCTTTGAAATTACATGCATAGAGTAACAGGATTCCAGAGCCTGACCTCTTCCACCAAAATGATTTGTTAATGTCTCATTAGAAGCAGTATAAATTAACCAATTTTCATAGTTGTTAACTGCTTCGTTTGGGTTTGGGGGCATTCACATAAGTCATGCGAGCCCCGAAGGGGCGAGCTGCGTAATGCCAAATGGAACCACGTTAATGCGAGGCCCCGCAGGGGCGAGCTGCCGCCCGCGGCAGGCGCAAGGGGGGCGGGGCCGCGAAGCGGTCCCAAGCTCCTCTTGTATTTTAATACAATACAATGCTACAATACACAATACAACAACTATTTATAAAAATCACGCCACAGGGCAAAAGCCCGAGTGTGGCTTACATCCGTTAACACAACGAAATACTATATATCAGTAACAGTTTGCTAGCTAGGCTACAATAAAATTATACTCATGCTTAATTTTGTTTTTCGCACATATTACTGTAGTAGCACTGTATACAACTGTATATTGTTATGAATCGACTTTACAAAGTATCAAATGTCGAAAACATCACGCTCTTTAACGACTTTAACATAATTAGCTATTTCCCTTTTTTATAATATATGGACTTCCAGAACTTCGGCGTATCAAAGGTAGGACATTGTAATGTTTTACACCAATGTGTAACGCTGACCTCATGAACAGTTTAAAATTCGGATGTGGGACCTTCAGTGGCTCCCTACTTAAATATCTGGTGCCATGATGGTGACTAACATTGGAAAGGGCGCAGCGCGTCTTAAAGACTTGACTTGATATAACCCAATAGATCAACTCCTGCTTCTTTTATATTCTTTAATTCGCTAGGAGTGATAGAAAAGCTTGAAGCCGCCATGGATTGTGGTGACGCACCAGTCCTCTACCAATGCAATGGGGGGGGGGGGGAAGAGGGGAAGGAACCCTGTAACATGAAGCATGATTATTTGATTGAAGCATACAGAGAGCTGGAAACATAGTGAATTTCGCTGGCAAAGAGATGCAACCGACATATTTTTTGCAACGAGGTCGCGACTGCACTCACAACTCGGAAATAAAAGGCACTTTGCCAACATTTGCTAAATTTTAAATATTGCCCAGGACACTCCCTTTTGGCGCGAAAATTTCCCTGCAGTTTCAATTTACCAGCATTGCGGGTTGGGGCTTGCTTTTAAGTTTGAACTTTGAACTGTTCAAAGGATTTAGCGCTATTGTGTAATTATTGCTTTCCTATTTATAAGTTTGTATAAGGCGGGGTTTCCACATACGTCAATGGTCAATGAGAAATATATGGTTTTGACGTGGTAGCAGAATTTTTAGTATGTCCTTAATGTCTGCTAAAACGTCAATTTCACATTTCTTAATGGTCATTGACGTATGTGGAAACCCCGCCTATGGAAAGCTTTGTGGCTTTGTGCTGGTCGAAATTTCAGAATTAGAGATTTCGGCTGATTTGGGCGTTTTTAGTAACCGTCCCAGGAACACAAAAAAATATTTTTTACGAAATATCTGTCCGTCGATTTGTGGGTAAAATACTCCATGGATTTAGATGAAACTTGGCATGCATAGGTTCACAAAAATAATATCTTTTATATTGATTAGGCGGGTTTTCCACCGACCGGCTAGGGCTAATTACAAAAACGGTGACGCTGTAGCAGACATTCAAGACTTAGGTGGCGTTTCCACCGATCTCGCATTGCAGAATGCAAATGACATTGACGGAAATGTTTCTTTTACTCTATGCCATTGTTAAAATTGATCAAATCACAAACAAACTAAATTAAAATTAAGAAATGGCGTCATGGGATATGTTGAGCACCAACATATTGATTGACTTTTATAAAAATAACGAATTGTTGTATGTCATTTGCATTCTGCAATGCGAGATCGGTGGAAACGCCACCTAAGTCTTGAATGTCTGCTACCACGTCACCGTTTTTGTAATTAGCCCTAGCCGGTCGGTGGAAACCCCGCCTAAATAGAAAAGCGTGTTCTAGTTGACTGGTACCGGTTCTTTTCTTCTCGGTCCCGTAGCTCATGCATATTCGACGAATTAATTGAATGGTTGTGGGGTAAAGCTGGCCTTGGGCTAATATTCTTCTTAAGTGTCCAGAAATGATGTTATTAGAACTCCAACAAATATTGGAAAGATGAAAGGCCATGCATTTTTAAGAAATAATGCTAAGGCGGATTAAGGGCTGTAGAAATGGGAAATTCATCGTCTAAATTATGAGTAACAAGCCTAGATATAGCATCTAATGTGTGTGTGACCTTCAAAGTCTGACTGAAAATAAAGAAGAGCAGAGGGGAACATTGTCTTTTTTTATTAATATCCTCAAAAACTCATAAAAAGTCCTTCCTTGCTCTATTAATTATTCAAGTACTTCTTTTATCATCATAATTTGAATTCACAAACAACGAATTTGGAGTAGGCAGTTAGCATTCTCTAACACAGACACTGAAATACCTCAAGTGCGGGCCTGGGGTTTAAAAGTATCAAAATTCATTCGGGAATAGCTGATGCGGTGGGAAGAGTTGGAATCCATATTTGAAATGTATAAAGTGGATTAGACTGTTCTGTTTAAACTTTTATGTGGGAGTTTTTATTAGTTTACGTAAGTTTATGTAGTTGTAATATTTTGAATAGTTTTACTTTTATTGCTTTCCAATTTATACGTAGTATAAGGAAAGCTTTGTGACGGTCGAAATTTTCGATTCCGAGATTTCAATTACACGTTTTAAGGTCCCAGGAACCAAAAAAAGTCGTTTTTACGAAATGTCTGTCTGTTCGTCGATTTCCGGGCAAACTACTCGGTCGATTTTGAAGAAATTCGGCATGTAGGTTCACAAAAATCATACCTCGGGACAATTTTTTTTTATTTTGGGCTAACTCAATTTGGGGGGTTTTTATTTTCAAAAAACTTCTAAAAAACGTCTAAAAAAATTATTTCCCCAAAACGGCTCCAACGATTTCTTATAAATTCACATATATTGTAGTTGTTGTTAATGTTGATAAAATGCGGGGCGTCGATTGCCCCTTGATAGTTTGCTTCTGGGGGTAAAAAAAATAAAAATGACTAAATCTGAATGAAAAATGACTAAAAAATAATTTTTCTGCGAAACCTTTCTATCGATGATTTCTACCTTCATGTATGTTTTAGGTGTTAAATTGAGTAACGAAACCGGATAGGTTGCTTTCCCAAAAAAGTATTTGGTTTTGTACAAAAAAATGTTTTTTTGAAAAAATGATAGAAAATTCACGCTCAAATGCATTGCGTGCCCTGCCAGTATTGCTGTGTGGTAATGAGTTGGTCTGACCTATCTATCTATCAGGTGGACAACCCCCCCCCCCCCCCCCCCGAGATATCGGAAATTTAACCATAGGAAAATTATTTGCAATGAAATTACTCATTTTCTCTATCTACTAATTTTGATAAATTGGAAAGCATGTTCGAGTAAACTCGGACCGGTTCTTTAAATTTTTTTTAAATTACATATTGTAGGGAAAATGGTTAAGCATTTACTTACTTATTGTACTTAGGATACTGAGTTAGATTTTGATTTTTTTGTTTTGTTTTAATTGAATTAAGTTTTTCTTTCTTTCTTTCTTTCTCTTGGACAATATTTTCTTCTGGATTCCGGTTTTTTAAATCAAATCCCGACTAGATTTTTATTATTGTGAAATGTGGACACATGCCTAATGTTATAGTCCACGCAAAATGAGAAAAGTATGGACATGGAAAGTTTTGATCCTGTGCAACACCGTAAAAATGTTATTTGCACAATTTTTGTTATGCCTTGCATCCAATGCAACAAGGTAACACAAAATGGTGCAAGGAATATTTTCACAGTGTTGCACAGGATCAAAACATTCAATGTCCATACTTTTCTCATTTTGCGTGGACAATACATTTAGCCTTGCCAATGACCCTTTCAGAAAAGTTAAGCCACGCCCAAAATTGTGCAATTTTGGTTTACACGATAACCAAAAATGAAATTATATATTATTAGTATATACAAGGACTAGGTAATATTTGTCCCGCATCTGTACTTGGTTAAGTCATGTTTCATTGCGTCAATGGTAAACTTGTCTCAGCTTGTCCATTATCGCTTGTACCCGGTGTAGGTTGACATCGAGGACGTATACCAGTTTGTCAATGGCCAAAAATGCAAACCGAAACAATACACATAATGCCCGAAATCCATGGGATCATTGACCATTTGGGCAAGGTACCAATGTAGGCCTAAGTTCTTAAATAGTTACTCAGGACATTATTGTTGTATTATTAACTAGGTATTCTAGAAATTTCTAACGTGCTAACCGGATTACAGAATTCCAGGTTAAGAAATGTCAAAGCCATTCCGAAAAAGGCAATAATGGCGTTTTTCTTCCTTAACATTAGCCATAATCTCCATACTTTATGTATGTGAACGAATGGCAAATCGAAGGGCTCGCGTGCTTACGAACTGTTTCCTTTCCCAGAAAAAGGCTCATTGATGGGGGAGGGGGCATTGTCAGCAATTTCACATTTGTTTGCAATGCTGCAGTGCACCGTTAGGGAGCAAGTTGCACTGGGAATCAGGTAATGAATGTGTTCTGCACATGCATTAAAATGTTCAACATGAACCCTCTTTGGGATCACCGAGTATTGCAGAATGTTATGGAAGAACTAAATAAACATCTTCATTGCTTAACAAATTCTGTATTTTACTTTTTTGGTAATTAATTGATTATTATTTATGTATTATATTTAGTTGATGGAATTAACGGATTGTATTATAGTACTCGGAAGTTCTTTACACTTGGGTTATATATTTTACTTTGTATTTTATATACACACGAGTATATAAAATACAATATAATATAATATACGAGGATATTATTCCCCCCCCCCCCGAAAAGTGAGAAATTATTCGTCAGCAGTAGCTATGCATTTGCGCTTTATTTTTTCGTTCATTATACCTAATCCATCAGCTATTGTACGGTTACGTTGTGTTACGATGTAAGGGGTCCTCTCATAACATATTGTTTATAATTTCATCAGGTATAAAATTGTTAAACTTGTACAGGTTTATTTAAGTAGTACGAGTCCTCAATTTAATTTCTATTTGATAAATACTTCCCAGTATTTAGGCGGGTATTCCACATACGTACATCGTCAATGAAAATTATGAAATTGAAGGACATTTCAATTTTACTCTATGCCATTGTTAAAATTGATCAATGATCAATTGATCATAGAGTAAAATCACAAACAAACAAACAAAAATTAAAAAATGGCGTTATGGGATATGTCAAGTGTGTCAAGTACAATTATTTTAATTGATTTGTTTAAAAAACAGTTTTCATCCATTAAACAGATCGGTGAAGGTCGATCTTACTTCGGATCTCCTACTATCATTAGGTTTTATTAAAAATAATAAGTGTACGAAGAAAACAAATACAAACAAAATTTCAAAAAACAAATGCAAACAAATTTCAAAAATTTGGCGCATACGTTTCAATAGAAAATTGTCAATTTTTGAAAAAACATGTGGAATGGCCGCCATCAATGAGAAATTGAAATGTCCTTCAATTTCATAATTTTCACTGACGATGTACGTATGTGGAATATCCGCCTTATGATCTTAAGATGCGTTCGAAGTAGTGTACGGGAAACTTGGCAGAAACCTCAACTTCTGTAAGATAGAGATAGTTAAGAGGATATGGTAGCTAGACAAAATATAGGTAAAGATACACTATAATATTTTTATAATAATTATTTTAAGTTGCAGCTAGCTAGTTTATGCCTCATACCGTATAAAATATTTGGTAATTGTGCCGCTCATTTTCCATAATTTTCTCCAGTGGTAAATTAATTACAGTTGGAGAAAATTATTGAAAATGAGTGGCACAATCGATAAAATTTTTATATGGTATGACATATAAATCTGCAAAAAATCTCATGGTAAAAAAATTAAATTGTATCGGATTTTGGGGGTATGTATAGGCCTACCTATACAGGTATTTTGTCCAGTCACCATATTCTTTTAAGGGAGAGATTTCAAAATATTTTGTAAGCAAGGAATAACCGGCTGTGGAGTTTCTACGAGATTAATTTTATATAAGAAAGTGATAGGATTAAAAATTCATAAAAAATACAAGCTTTCCCAAAAAGCAGTCTATTTACCCGACTAAAAAACATAATAGTCTCCTTAGTAACTTTGTAAAACTTGCTGTCACTCATTGTTGAAATTAACTTTGTTGGCTCTTCCATTGATTAATGTTTAATTGTTCAATTTAAATTGTTTACTTTATGCAATGCTGTGTGTTATCCTGACAATGAGTTTTATTTTGTTTTAGCTTGCATACCTTTTCTTTTATCTGTTTTCAATCGCTCTTGACGATGGCGTGAGCCGAAACCGGTTGTGAATTTTTAATTTAATTTTATTCGTAAAACTATACAAAGTTAATTTTAACAATGAGTGATTTACCCGACTAATTTACCACTAATCTATAAAATATGTTTGATGTTCTCCATTGTGACTTGGTAGAACATATACATATATAAAAGAAAAATAATAACTTAGCATAGTCTGTGTTTCTAAAAAATCTGTTTAATGCACTTTATCGGGTTTTTAAAAGTAATAATATTTCATGGAGGAAAACGTAAATTTCCAGTGAAATCTTTTTCAATGTGTCACTTTCTTTTCGGCTATGGAAAGTGGTATTAATTATTACATTGTAGTATTATATGGTATATATAACACTCGAATCAAATTAACTTTGGTTGAAGAGGTAACCTCCCCGTTATAAACGTAATAAGAGGATATGGAAAAAACTGGGCTTCGAATCCCGCCAAGCCCAGTTTTTTCCATATCCTCTAATTTCGCTTATATTCGTTGGCATTAATTATATTCGTCAAAAGTCCACGGCTATTTCCTTGCTTACAAAAATTTTGAAAAATATCTCTTGAATTTATTTATTAAATTGGATATTTAATCGTGTAATAAGGGCCGCTGACGGTCCAGTGCAATTTCAGCTCATAATAACGCAGTAATTTTTTTTTTTTTTTTTTTTTTTTTTTACCGGAATACTGCATGTAAGCCCCATAAAGGAGGCTTGTGGCAGGATTCGCCAAAAGACTGCAAACAGTTATTATAGGGAGTACGAACTACATTATTACAAGTGTAAATAAAATAATAATAATAATAATAATAATAATAATAATACAGTTATATAGTTAGTTAAAGTTAAATAAGTTAAAGTTACCTTACATTATCCTGTATAAAATAAAATAAAAATAAATCAAAAGAATTAATCGCCATCATTTAAACAATTTATCAGCCAGTCCCCTAGATTTCGCTTAACAGCATTGTAGCTATCCAACTCTAGAAGACTGACGGGAATCAAGTTAAATACTCGGGGAATTGCCACCTTAAGCTCATGATAGCCATACATATTATTATGAGGCAGCTCAATATAATAATAATAATAAAGTCTTTATTGAAAAAAAATTAATAATAAGCGTGTATTTATCAAAAAAACATTACAAATTTTTCCAAAAACCGGTGCCAAAAAGGCGCGTTTTGTGCAGATACTGCTGCGATTTTTTTTGGTATCAACTATAACATGGGAAAGGTTGGGGTGTGCGGACGCCATGACGCTCTAAAAACTAAAAAAGTCAGCGATGTGCTATGATTGATGGGTGTCTGGGTCGGGGAGGGTGGAGTTTTTCCGTTGTTTGTTGTTGTTTTTGGATAGCAATAGATTGCCTTCGATTAGTTGATTAAGTCACGGGACTCGTGTGTATCCATGTATCCGTTAGCGTTAGCAGGAAGATTTATACATTAGTGGAGAGGAAAAATAGTGGAGAATAAATTTAAAAATAGGCTATTTGACAATTTTTGAAAACTTATTTTAATGCATTAGTATATTTATTTTATGCCCCTTAAAATTATTATTCTTTCTTAAAATATGTTATGTAACAGAAGAGTTTTATGGTTAAAAGTGGGGGGGGGGGGGCATGACAGAAATGTGATGTCATTTTCATTCGCCAGTGATTCTTGAAATTCACAGCTAAAATACCAAAATTCATTGGTTTATTTTTTATTAATTACCTTGATATTTTGATTCTGGGGGCAAATTAATGTAAATAAAAAATAAATTCATGGATAATGGCCAAAAAATATTTTTTTTTTTGTGTACCTTTCATTTGATGCTTTCTAATTTCAGGTATGTTTTATTTGCTAATTAAAGTAAAAAGGTGAATAAGTTACTTTCCAAGGAAAGGGTTTGATTTTGAAGGAAAACCTATTTTTTAAATAAATTATGGATAATCTATATGCATTGCATGCCGTTAGTAGTGTGTATTGCTATATGTCTGCCCATTCTAGACTCACAATTCTCATCTATCAATCTAGTGCTTAAAATAGGGAAAAACAGCTGAAATTTAACCTTAGGACATTTATATCTACCATGGTCCATGGAACTATTCGATCTACTACGGCACCAAGGCCGGGGGAGGGGGGGGGGGTGTTGAAAGTCTAGACTCTTAGAGTGTGGCAGCTATGGGACAAGCTAGCCTAAGGTCCGAGGCTACAATAGTAGATTATACCGAGCTTAAGAAAGCAAAACTGAATTTTCCTAAATACAACACGTAGAAATATAGAAAGAACAGAACAAATTTATATGATTAGTTATTGTTTGTTTAGTATCAAGCAGCAAGTAATTTTTAATTTTCACGACGGGGGAGGGGGGTCCGGACCCCTGGATCCCCCCCCCCCCCATAAATACGGCCTTGTACGGCACCTGTACTAATAGATAACTAGAAAAGCAAGTATGGGTTCACTCATACCCGGTCTTTTTTTAATAATTTTTAATTCGGCCTTCTTATCTTTCACATCGTTGCTGTCATTAAGTGAGTCCACAAATGTCTGAAATTGAGTTTTTGGCGCCAATAGATTCGTCTATGGTTGAAATCTATCCATTGAATTAATTCTGGCATATTCCAGCGTAAAACTAGTTCAAAAATTGGGTTAAGATGCAATCACAGGGCACATAGCTATAGTTTTTGGCTCTCTTGAAATATTAACTGAAATGGACTTAGCCCGTTTTGCTTCTATACCACTCAAGTGTGGAATTATACTACCAATGGATCGATTCTCTTCCTGAATATACCTTTTCTGCATTTAAAAAAAAAAGAGTCTTAAATAAAGAAATAAGTACTTTTTTTGTTGTATTACTAAGCCAACCTAGCGGAGTTAGGGCTATAAAGCCCTCGCTTACACTCAACTAGAAAGGCCCGGGACCGCCTGCTTTACATGCCCTCCGAAGCATGGCCAGAAAATGTAGGTAATCTGGGACTCGAACCAACAACCTTTCGGGTGAAAGTCAGAGTCCGTACCACTAATCTACATGTCTTCGTATTGTGGTTGGGCTGTACATGCACGTATATTATATTTCCTATCAAATTTGATTTTGAACTGGTTTTTTTCCTCCATCTTCGGTTGCCTCTCTTAACAATGGTCTCATCTCTCCAATACAGAGAGCTTCCCTTATAATAAACCAGTTCACATATTTTTGACATACTCGAGTCTTGAGAATGATATTTGTGATATTTGAAGGGGGAAAAGTTGCAGACACTTGCTGGGATGTCGAGGGATGATTGCTTGCATTACTTCCACATCGTTCCTTCCCTTTCTTCCCTTCGGAGTTGCTCTGCTTCGGCCCCCCCCCCTCTCTCCCGGCCATTCCTCCCGGTTCCTTCATCCCCTCCGACATGGACATTATTTAAGTCAACGACTGATATAAATTCCTTTATTAAGACTCCTCCCTGCAACTTGTGCGATTTGTTCTACGATATATGAGAAAACATTTTGCTTTAAATTGAAATTGTTTAGTTTTTATTGTTGCCTGGTATGTCGGAATGATGTTGCCAAGTCCTGATGCACTTTAAATTAAGAACGAACCATTGATTTTTCGTACCGTTCATAAATATGGGGATGAAACTCTTAAGCTCGGTTTCATTATAATACTGTGTGGGAAGGGTAAGCTCGGTTTTGTAGTATAAATTAATATAAATAAGAACCGGTCCGAGTTTACTCGAACATGCTTTCCAATTTACCAATTAGTAGATAGAGAAAATGAGTACTTTCATGGTAAATAATATTCCTATAATTCAATTTCGGACATCTCGGGAGGGGGGGGGGGGGTCGTCCACCTGACTTAACTGGAGGTTAAGTAAATTCTAGATATAGGTCAGACATTACATTACATTACATTACCACACGGCAATAATGGCAGGGCACGCAATGCATTTGAGCGTGAATTTTCATTTTTTCAAAAATATTTTTTTTTTTTGCACAAACCAAAATTTAACACCTAAAAAATGCCTGAAGGTAGAAATCATCGATAGAAAGGTTTCGCTGAAAGATTATTTTTTAGTCATTTTTCATTAAAAATTAGTTATTTTTATTTTTTTACCCCCAGAAGCAAACTATCAAGGGGCAAGCGACCCCCCGCATTTTGTCACCATTAATAACGACTACAATATATGTGAATTTAAAAGAAATCGTTGGAGCCGTTTTTGAGAAATAATTTTTTTAGACGTTTTTTTGGAGTTTTTTGAGAATAAAACCCCCCCAAATTAAGTTAGCTCCAAATAAAAAAATTGTTCCGAGGTATGATTTTTGTGAACCTACATGCCCAATTTCATCACGATCGACCGAGTAGTTTGCCCGGAAATCGACACACAGACAGACAGACAGACAGAATGACCACTTTTTTGGGTTCCTGGGACCTCAAAACGTGTAAATCCGTTGAAATCTCGGAATCGAAAATTTCGACCGTCACAAAGCTTTCCTTATACTACGTATAAATTTGAAAGCAATAAATATATACTCATATTGGCATAAAGTGTACGCCGATGGTAGTGGTACGCCTCTGGGTGTGTTTACCTTTTTTTTTTTTTTTTTTTTTTATATAAGTTGGGGTACAGGTGTTACCTGTGTGCACTTAAGCCTATTGGCCTATTGTGCCCCCTACAACAAAGTATCTACATCACTTCTACATCACTTTCTCGAGGCCTATCTCCCTCACGAGAGCCAGGATCTTGAGGGGATTCAGAAGTGGTAGGTCTTTTACATGTAACTGCAAGCTTTCCGAGCATGCTGCTCTTCTTCGTGCGATTGCATCGCATCGCATCGCAGGTCCTCCGCACCTTCATTGCAGAATCTGCAAGACTATAGTTGTCTCCCTAAGAGACTCCAGATATTTAACCCCAGGACCAAAGACGCCAAGGCCTGTTCTTGGTTTGGTACTTCCTAGCCTAGAGCCATCAGTATACCACTTGATTGTGTGACTATTGAGAATTCCTGCTGATTCGCAGCATTCTTTCATTGTCCCTAATATAGTTTCGAATTCCCTCCTAAAACAGTATTTTGGATGGATTTTATCGCTTGGCATATCCAGGCAGTGGTCAGACGTAGTCAGAGAGGCTGAGTCTCTCTTAATTGCCCTTCCACTCCTAGTAATGCCATTTCTGCAGAAGTTTCCACTGCAACATGGAGGGGTGGGAAGTCCAGTACTATCTCCATTGCTGCAGTGGGACAGGATTACATAGCCCCTGTAAAGCATCATGTTAGAGAATACGGGCTTCTGAATGTAGCCATAATTTGGATTATTCAGAGAAAAATTCTCATGTGGTTTGATTTTGCCATGTCCATGAAGCCATGACCAATGATATGGTTACAGCAGGAAAAGACAGGCAGATGTGTTGACCTTCTTCGGCCCTGGTGTGTCGAACTTGCTAACGACCGCTGACAATGAGTTATGTTATATATTATATTAGTATTGTACTGCGGGAAGTCAGGGAAGAAAGGACGACATCGGGTCCGGAGGGCCATGCCAATTCTGGTCTGCACCTTTTGGTCCGATTATATCTCCTGCGAAACAATCAACTCTGTCTTCTCATTTGTAGGGTAACTTCCTTTTACGATATATAGACGTTATAAGATACCTCAGATTCACCCTGAGCTCTGAATTTGAGGAATCATACGACAGTTTCATTATAATACTAAGGAAGAGTAACTTTGAAATAAACGAAATCACTTAAAAATGTCATCTAATTTTAAGCGGCTTTTCAAACGTTTGAATAAAAATAAAGCCCCTGGGTACACTTTAAAGCTCATACATACATTTCCGCCGCGTTGTAGAAAAGTCGCTATTGCAAGTTGTAAAAGCGGAAATAGCCTGATTGCTTCGGACAGGTTATTTCCGCTAACAAGAGCTAGCGTGCTTTTCACACGTTTTCGTTCCCAATTAAGTTTTCACTTACCCGGGAGTGCCGAGTACAATGTTTTGAATCTTTAATTTACTGTTTCATTATGTCCGGAGCGCTTTATACCTCAATTATTTAAAGAATAATTGGATACAAGGAGAATGGTACACGTGACCTAGTTTAAACGCATACAGTTTTGCTTCGCTCCTACGGACAGTTGGAATCAATTCTAATTTTCTGTTTGTCAACTGCAACGATTTTCTCTACCCTGAAGCATAGAATAACTTTAATTTTCCTCCGGGTTTTATTGTTAGCGTCGCCCCTTTTCCCTGACAATGGGCTCTGCTTTAATTGTTCGATGACTATCTAGTGACTATTAACTCAGCAGGCAATGTAAGTCCAACTAACCCTTTGTTAAAACTTATACACACGCCCCATTGGAAACGGGCAAAGGCAAGCTGTTTTAGACGGTCCCTGGGCAACCTCGCTGTCCAGTGCGCTTCTGATAGCAGTTTGCCACTACACGCTAACTCACACATTTCACCCAGCAAACAATATATCCCACACATCACAAAGAACTTGTTGGGCGTATAAACAAACCAAGGTTTTTAGTCGCATAATTATTTTAAAAAGTACAAAATAAAACATGTATAAAATATTAAATCTAACCACAAAAATGGAAAACTGCCATTTAATATAGTTAAATCCACACATTTCACCTAGCAAACAATATACTCACACATCACAAATAACTTGGTTGGCGTATAAACAAACCTAAGATTGTAGTCGCATAATTATTAAAAAAAAAGTACAAAATAAAACATATAAAAAAAATTAAATCTAACCACAGAAATGGAAACCCGCCATTTAATATTGTTAAATCCACACATTTCATGGCGGACAATTAGAGGACGAATTATTGGGTTCGACATTGCACATTACATAAATCCCGATTTCCGAGCTGGACTTGGGCGCATGTGTAAACTCAACACCGGCAGGCAATAATGGAGAAATATCTTGGTATGGGTGCACGTATATTTCAGCCGATACGTGAGCCTATCGCATCGACAAATTTTTCATTGAAAACGATAACGGAGCCTGGCATATGGAATAACGCGAGAATTTACGTTTTTTGCTTATATTTATTTTTTCCAATATTCTCTCGGCAGATTTTACTGCCGCGTCCTTTGAATTATAATATTAGACCCGTGACAGGCCGCCAAAATCCTACCCAGATACCAGTCAGTGGCGGAATTTAGGTTAACTACGGGTCATGACTACCTTCCAAAACATCTTCACCGTATAGGTGTAGCAGCGGAGCCTTTCTTGGAGAAGTAAGTAACCCTATTATGACGATTTGGGATTAATTATTTATTCAATTATTTTAAACAAATGGGTGCGAAATGCGCGGGAAATTCAAATTGATAAATTAATATTTTGGTGAGTTTTCAATGTTTTCTCCATTACATGTACATTAATTAAAATTCTTATTTTATTTCAAAATTCTACATGTACTAGTACATTTTAATGTTTATTAGTATTTCCTTCAATAATTATAAAACAATGCAACCATTCTCTTGTATTCTAATAATTTATTCATTTCAATTTCCCTTGCATATTTTAACACGTCACGTGACACCTTACTAAGGCGGTATTATGTTATTCCCTAATCCCAGTAATAGGGATGCAGGGACTGCGAGACAATTGAGATTACTGGCCTTCTAGAAATTTGGCACGTTGAGACGCAAGTTGAACGTGAAAAAGTGTGGATGTAACCCATCACTTCAAGTCAACTTAAATTTCCCGCTCCAAGATTTTCCCAGTAGATTTAACATTTATGGGCACAACAACCTTGTACGATTGCGTGGAAACCTCATAAGGGAAAATTATCGGAAAAAGTGGCGAAGTTTGTCTGGATTTTCTGGATAAGTTTCGGGACGTGTTGGCGGAAATCCAAACTTAAGTATCAGTTGGGTGATTGCTTGGCAGTCCGCCATTCCTACACCCTGGCGTTGCTACTGCTGCTGACGACCTTATTCTGTCTGTCGCGAACCTTTTTTTAGTGTAAACTGAGTCGTAGTCGTGGGTCAGCAAATTTGGTATTGTCTACTGATGTGGAAGGAATCATCGGCGTTAATGGTTTCCATCCGCTTGACGATTGCTTACAAAACGAAAATTTTGAATTTGGTTTATGATTTGTAGATGGGTTTTGTTGATTATTTGCGCTTTTATATTTTAAAGGGTTTGAAGTTCTTGACGTCACGCGAAATTGCGAGGGATACGTAAATTACTGTAAACCCACCTTAGGCCGTAGCAACAACTTTTTTAGCTAGTCATTACTACGAAATAGACCATTATCTTAATTTCTTACTCCCGCCGTGATGTTGAAAAATTTGAGTGTTATTTATTTTTCGTACCATTTTGGTCCTTCGAAGGAAACTGCAGAGTACTAAATATTTCAAAGAAAGAACTGAATCTATATAATTTTTTTCGGCACTATACCCTCACCCAACTAGCGACAACACCTTATCTTACTTACTTACTCCTTGGCGCTACGGCCCATGAAGGGCCTTGGCCGGCTCTGCCACACCTTCCTGCGCTCTCCTTCGCCAGTCATCGACGCCAAGGGTCGCCAGATCCTCTCGACGTCGTCCAGCCATCGCATCCTTGGTTGTTATCACCGGGTGACAATTGTGCCGCCCAGTTTATGTGTTAAAATATGCTCTGCTATTGGAGAAAGAAAGACATGGAAACATGGACAAAAACTGAATTCGAACCAGACTGTCCACCTTGTTGGGGAGGTTTGCTGACCACTACACCAAATCCGTCTGCTACTTTTTATTAACAGTGTGCAGTGACGGCTAAAATGGAATAATGTTTGTTACAGGATGACAATAAGAACTCGCTAAAAAGTCCGAACGGCGAGCGGAAGAGGTGGATCCACGATCCCGATAGCGAGCTCTGTCGGCCGCTGAGCTGTAAGAAGAAGGAAATGTGCCTCCTTGACGAAACCATGGCCGCCTTCTGTGTCAACAAGAAGCAGATCCACAAGAATGGGTAAGCCTTTCAATTTAGAATAAAATGTCGACAGAAGAGGGATAAAGGCAACAACTAGAGGACATACACATCTGGTTTATAGAAGACTGAACAGTCACCCTCTAAATATTGTGAACATACCTCACAAGGCATTTGAATTTAGACTTTAAAAAATGCTTATCTCTGTCGGTCCCTATTTCCTTAAAGAACATTACTGAAAATAGAGCATATGTAAAAACTGAACTTGGCGGGATTCGAGCCCACGATCTACTCCTGTTATTTGTATATACCATATAATGCTGCAAAGCATTCTTTAAAGAATTCTTGGATACTGACCTGGATACCCTATCGGCCTTAGGGCTCTTAAACTACTGTTTGGTATTTCGTTTAGGCTATTGTGTGAGGAGACTCTAATGAGCCTCGCCACTGTTATTTGCTTCTATCTTGTGACTTGTTTATTTTATTGTGAATTGATTTATTTATTTTGTATGATGATTGGTTTGCTTTGATTTGAATACTAGTGACGTCAATACTCCTACTACTCCTTCGGGAGATTCTTTTCACAATTAGGATGCCATTTCTGAGGATTAATTAAAATTATGAAAATTCTGCTGCCATACTGGTTTTTTAACGGTGTAGGACCTTGGACTAGAGTAGATCTAGAATTGCAATTTCACAAATAATGGGGTCGCGAAAGAATAGTAAAAGAGATTTCTATAGAAACGTTGTTTTGGTAGGAAAATTTGAATTGAATTGATTTTAAATTGAAAACGACTTTATTGAATAAAAACAAAACAAAAGGCGAACAATAAGACTATAAAATCTTTTTTTTCATGCTAACCTTGAAATGGAAATCTAATATAACTTTCATTTGATTGGAATGTAGAAGATTTAAATGGGATTTTCCAGCATATAAATGTTATGTAAAGCTGGTTGAACATAGAAAGTCCTGGAGTCTTGAGGTAGCTAACTACGAACTATTTCAGCTCCATATAAAATAATGCCATTTTTCCTATATAAACTAACGATTGCAGTATTGACAAAATATTGACAGTATTGTATTGAACAATACGTTCATTCTTCTGCTATGCTATTGAGGTATTTTTTTCACGCCAATAAATATTTGCCCTCTACCATGGTAGGACACGAAGCTCTACTCACTAATAAGGGCGCGTCGGGGCATCTAATGGCAGAACTGCACGAACATGCATTCAGTGGAGTTCACGACAAGAAGCATTTGCTAACCTAAGTAAGTAAAGTGGGTAAATAATATACTGTATATCATTTTACTTATATATTACAATTAAAATTGTCAAGTCATAGCACTAAGTACTCTATAGAGACTTGTATCACTGGGGTAAAGGTAGTTTCACAGAATTTTCTCATATTGCAAATTATTATTACTTATAATTTAAAAATCGGTTAGAAAATGCAAAATTGTTTTAGCCCATACACATTTAGTGAACACTTCATGCAATCAGCAGTCAATGGATAAGACAGTAAAAATTGAAACACAAGATTTAAAAAAAAAAAAAGCTTAATATTCAAGTAGGCATAAGGCAGAGAACAGTTACTTCGGCCTAAATCAGAACTGTAGGATTTTAAAAGTGGCTATATTATTAATAAATTGTAATATTTTTTATTTGGACTTAAGTTTTAAATTTTATTGGCAAGGCATTAAACATTTTGCAATCTAAAATGACTTTCAAGGCGGGTCGAGTGTGAATATTGTGCGAAAGACGATGGGCAGTGTTTCTATGCCTTGATGTCTTTGTAGTGAACTAACATCATGTCGTCGCAAGCAGTGAGGATGCAGGCATGGATGAGTAAGGAAGTGCAATAACTTTGAATAAAGTTCAGAACCACTGCTCGAATTAGCTTAGGGGATGATTGTGATATGTTATCAACGCGAGCTCAGTTCTCTCACACTCATTAGTTATTGTATAAAACAAACCATTGCCCTAAGGTAGTGGACTATATGTAGTGGGATGTCGTTTAACCCCTATTTCAAAGCGACAGTTTGCTTTTAATACCCCGGTGCAGTTGGCACATACTTTGCGCTTCACAAAGGAACGTATGCTGAACCTCCGCACCTTCCTAAAAAGGCTCCACAAACGATGAAAAGGAGCAAAGTGGATGGGGTGGGGGCAAAGGAATCCCCCGAGCGACAAGAATGAGGAGCAGCGCTTCAGGACCCGTGGGAGAGAAAGGGGGGGGGGGTGAGCAGAAACCCCCCACCCTTGACGTCTCTTTGGCGAGACTATAGAGTTGCAGTGTAGAGATCTCTGATTGGGGAGACAAGTCATTGTTTGCTGCAAGAATAGCAAGATTCATTGGATGTGGGCAAATAGCTAAATTGGAAATCCTTTTGATACTACGAGTAGTACTGTCTAACGGGAATTTGCAGATTGCAACCTTAATAATGGAGGTACATCTTCCAAATTAGGTCAGACGTTGTATTACTACCCGACTACGATAGGATGGCACTTTGTTTATTCAAAAACTTGCATAAGTGGAACACCGAATTTATTAGATTTTTATAAGTGTTCCAAGTGCCATCCTATGGTTCTATGGTCGGGCAGTATTTATTTACAATAGAATGCAAAATTATTGTGCAGTCTTTAACACACAATCGGACGGGGAAAGTCTTGTAAGTGTAAAAATCAAATATATCATGTAGTGTTCGCCCGGGACCGGGACCGGTACCGTACCGGTCCCGAAAAAATGCCTCGGTCCCGATCTCGATCCCGGTCCCGGTCCCGAAAGTACCGAAAGTCCCGAAAAATATTGTTAACGAATCATTATCATTTTTTTTTAAGTACTGTATTCTACTGAAAACTGCATTTGCAATGCAAGGAAATACTGGAAAACAGAAAACTATTTCGCGTGGAATAAAATACTGCAGGTACCTGTTATTTTTCGTAAAAATATCATTTTCACACAGTAGGCCCTACCTAAAAACCGAAAAGAAAGGATAACCCTCTCCCAAAAAATAATAGGTAAACATCCCCAATTTCCTAGCGCAAATTCCAAACAGAGACCCGCGCTTAAATAAAAAAAAAAAAGTCAAGAAATTTTATTATACTTGTTACAATTAATTGCAAAATGTATGTACAAAAGAATAAATAATAGGGGGGGGGGGGTGTTGTCATGACGTTAGCTAACATTTGATCACCTGTTACGTTTTTTCAATGACTGGTTATAGGCCCCAAAAATTCAAAAATATATATAGTACAAGCGGGGCTTAGAGGCAGCCCCGCCCCCCTTGCGCCTGCGGGGGCGGCAGCCCGCCCCTTCGGGGCCTCCCATTAACGGGTTCCATTGGGCATTACGCAGCTCGTCCCTCCGAAACAACCCAACGATTATCAACTTCAATTTTCAATTTCAATTTTTTTTTTCAATTTTCCGTGACATTTTTAAATGTTTTCTGTCATAAAAACCTTCTCCTGGCAATAACAAAAAAAAAGGGAAATCGGTCCAGCCGTTCTCGCGTGATGCCGTGACATAGGGATATCGGGATTCATTTTTATATACAGAGATTTGACAGGAAACAAGTGTCCCATCTCCCCCTCTTAGATCTCTAGTGTTGACTTCTTTAGTGATAGGGGACCGGAAGCGCCAGCGTCTATCGTCCTGTCCCCGACTCGCGGTTCTTCAACATAAACATAGTCAAAATCATTTTCAATACAATGCCAGGCGGAAACTTGAAGGTTTAACATTGTTTACATAGGACAGAATCCATTAGGGAGAATGCTCAGGCAGAGGATGAAGTTAGATTATGCAGGATTGCTGTATATGGTCCCCGAGAACATATTGTAGCTTAATTGGGCTTTCCCCCTATGTAATTTTGGATTTGGATTTTTAGGCGATAAACCATAGACATAGTAGAAGAATAGACTCATCGTAAACATTCGGATTGAAGCCGCTTGACTTCGGCTATTTCCGTAGCATAGGAGCAGATTGAGCCTTTTGCCCTTTGATACCGTGGTAACATTTTATTTTTTATTATATTACTTAAAGATTATTTAGAATGGAAAATCTTGCCAGGTAACAGCAATATTTTTATGTAGAAATTGGAGTACTTTTAATTTATGTTTTAAATAATATTTTAAGCAAAGTTTTCCCTACTTTTAGATAAAAATAATTTTTTTTAATTTCCCGCCAAAATGCTCCTATAAGTGGCTTCATGGCTCCGATTTAATCGTGTGACTTTACCATGTTCCCCAAGTGGTTCGGAATCCACTATAATCAGGAGATCCACGCTGTCAGTCAACTCTGCTTTCCCCCGAGGTGAAAGAGTCTGCCCCTAGGGTGCCTCAAGTTAACAGACTCACTCCCCCCGCCAGGCTGAGAGGGTTGTTTAAAGCAGAAATGCTGAAAGCTGGCATTAGAAACAACAACAACAACATGATTTTTATTGCAACTGCGAGTCTGCAAGCTTTGCCAAATTGCCAGTGCCAACAGGTAGCGGTGGCATAGTGTGGACAACGCTTTATAGGACGCCTAAGGTATAACCGAGAACCCTCCCCCCCTCCCCCCAAACTACGGACATATTAATAATAGCATGGGGGCCTCCTATCAAAATTAAATAGAAAGTGTCACCAAAACACAAAGGAAAATCTTGAATGTCATGCACAAAAAACCACAGTTGTTATTTCCATCTGAAGAGTTATTTAAAATAGCAAACGTGCCAACCATCAGAAACACGTTCATTAGAGAAGCCATAACACAACTGTTCAAACACAGACATCTATACTCTGAAGTGACCCATAGCCACGTATACACGATACAGAGAAAGCAGACCTTTATATAGTGAGACCCATAGAACTATAAAAAAAAAAAAACTGTTACCGCAATTTGGCATTTAACAGGTACCCTAAACAATACAAACCTAACTGATTATGTTCCAAGGGGGCATTACAGGTAATTATGAGAAGCCAATAACTTAATAACGTATGATGTGGTCATAATTTTGCAAAATGCTAAAAGGTCGAGACTTCCGTATTCATTTGTCCTGAATAGAGTTGTAAAATTAAGTTGAATGGTTTAGTGACGCGGGTTCCTCCATTCGCCGCATTGGGGATAGTGAGGGGTTAAGAGCGGGGGGGGGGGGGGGCGGCTATCAAATGCTTTTTAGCACGTATAATGTCATCGCTGAGTGCGGGTGCTTATTAAATACTCGTCCGTTCTCGATAGCGGGCCGTACCATGTTAAATGCCAATTATGGTCCTGATACTTGGGTTGCAGCTGGTGTAATTATGCTGTCGTTTTGGCATTTGGGTCGAGATACCTCACTACTTGTTAATACCCCTAGAAAGGGGGTACATTAACGGAATTTCAAACTATACTACGGTTTAGATATAGGGAGGGAAAATAATTCATTGTCACTTCTGCATGCACTCCTTCGGTGCCTGCGGTTAAATGCTAAGTTTAATATTATTATTCGAAATAAGCGTTCTGCTCAGCACCACGGTAGGTTCTGCTGAGTCATTGAGACACATGTAGTGTAGTGTTGGTTTGTGGCCCATACATGCACGCTCCATTTTCTGGCCATGTTTGGAGAGCTGGTAAAGCTGGTGGTCATAGGCTTGAAAGCATGACGTCATTCGGTTACAGCCAGTCACCATGTAGGTATCAAGTTGCGGAGGGACACCTCACACCTGCAGGGTTTCGGTAGGGCTCTGTATTGGGGAATTGACTTAGTTGACTTGGGTAGGCGCGCATCCAGCCCGGGGGGACTTAGGACCGCTGTCACTACACCACGCCATCTCGGACGATCATCCGCTGCTAGCTTCCAGTCACGGGTACCGGTGGCGTCCACATCTTCTAGTACTTGGCCCTCTCTTAGCGGAGAGCCTCTGCCTGATAGTGGTGTCCCAATGTGGGGTTCTTGAAGCTAGCTGGTCCCAAGCCCGGGACAAAGAGGAGCGTCGGACCAGGGGCTACTCCTGCCCGTAAAACACCCAATCGGTTACGAAACTACCACTACATCTCTTGAGGGGAAAAGGGGCAGCATTCGCTTTCCGCCTTTGTGGCTCGAATGTCTTATATCTCTCCTTCAGTTGTACCGTAAACGGTTTACTATATTTTAGAAAATAAAACTGTGATAAGTTACTTAGCATTGTAAATAGGATTCTCAGCATGGACGCTGTAGTTCAAGATTAGGGTGCTCCCACGATCGCTTGAAAAGCCTCCGTAAGGAGTACTGCACGGCGCGGTATTAGATAATGGCTGTACCATCTAGTGTTTCTTCTAGAGTTCTACATTGGAGAGGTGGGACATTCGAGTGCGCCAAAAATATCCGTTGAATCCTGGGGCCACCCAAGGACGGATACAGGGGGGCAGGGGGGTAGCTGCCCCCCCTCCCAAATTTGGTAAATCTATTGTAAATTAATTAATTACGCTCTGATTTAATCTATCCTACATATGGTTTTCCTATTTTGACCCACTCCCCCTCCCTACCCCCTCCCTGGGGCCACCTTGTTCATTGGAGGCGTGGCGAGTGGCCCCAAAAATTAAGAAATATATATTTGGCGGGAAGCGAATGTCCCATTTCTCCTATACATAACTCTAATTCGTTCCTTACCCAGACTTTCAAGTGATGGTGGCCCACCACGCTATATACACAAGAAATAGCGACAATTCTGACATTACATGCGGATGCTATTTACTCTAACGTAGTTTCTTTCACTATTGTTCATAAGCTAAGCATTGAGACACTATCAATTGTTTTACATGGATGGTTTTATTTGACGCCGAGGAAGTCTCGCCAACAGAGATAGCGAGATCTCGCAGTATATAACTGGGCGTGTCATGTTTGCAAAGCGTCATTTACATTGGCGACCCCCGCCTCCATGCTTTGTTTACATATTTTGGGTGTAATGTGTATCAGTTGCTTTGGCGTACGGTCAATACTAATAAATCCACTGCAAATTACAGTCATTAGGGGGAGTAATGTCATATTTAAGTGAATATTAATATGTGGGTTTATTCCCAAAGTTGTATACAATACTTTGCGGGCACTTCGCGTAATTATACACTATCCATACATACTATATTTTGTGCTTGTATAGTTGTATGATAATATACAAAACGCATTCATATATTATTGGAAATTAATGTAAATTTCATTATTAAGAGTATATTACACTACCGATTATGCACTAGCCCTGTGCACTGTCGGTTTTGTTAAGCTGTAATTTATTGATTTTGGATTATACAGTATTATTGTACGTACATACAATTAGTATGTTATGCAGCATTATTTATACTAAATCAGGGGTTCCCAAACTTTTTTTTCCGTAGACCACTAGATTATTGTACGATTTTCTGTGGACCACCATGGCGGTGACAGGAAAATCGCCAAATTCTAGGACCAAGATCAAGTACTAGTAGTTTGTGCGTACAATTAGGTTACGTGCTAATATTTGATTAAATGTTTAGGACTGGTCTCGGTTGGATTTTATAGTTCAGTGCCAAGACTTACTATATTTTACTTCAAATTTCCAAAAACTCAGCTGTTTTATTTTCTTATTTCTTACTTTGGTCCTTGGACCACCAGATATACGCATGTGGACCACAGTTTGAGAACCACTGTACTAAATAATGAATCGGTTTTACGGTCATCTTCATTGACGAATCGAAAGTGATTTCTCGGTTCCAAATTCTGAAATGAAAATTTGGCTATGATATAAATGAAGAAGGAATCAATATACGAGTACAATAGTAGGTATAGGACGAAAATTGAATGGAATCCTGTATATTGTATTCTAGGATGGTAAGTACAATACATTTAATTTATTTTGCACAGTTTGCCTCTCCCTACTGTAATTTAGTGTCACCCGAATAAACCAGTAGGTATTTTTAAGTACCAGCGTAAAGAATGGTTGATTTTATTAATAATTAAATTAAGTTTCTCCAATTTTTCTCAACTCCCATCTTAATGATGTTGACGAGGCAAATTGCGCTGAAAATTGTGTATCTTGGTAAAATGTTTAAAAAAAAAACCCGGCAATAATCATTACTCTCGTCAAGATAATGATCTAAAAGGAACAGACCAGAAACGGGGGGGGGGGGGTGTTTCTCTTTTCCGTCTGCTCCCCAAAACTAGTTATAGAAAGGAAACAGCCATTTTTCTTTTACAAATGATGACAAAAAAATTGCTTATTTCATATCTGCCTCGCCTTCAACTTTTCATGAAAGCAATGTACGTATGCTTAGAATGCAATTTGACTCTTAAATTTACATTTTTAGTCTACAGATAATATTTATAAGAGGGATTTTTAATAGTTTTCAAATCTATGTAGGCTACAATTTTTTTTGTTATGAATTTATAATATCCAAGGCTGTAGGAGTGAGTACCTGAGATATTTTTGAGGGAGAAAAATAAATTCTAGATGCGTCAGCCTTTAATTAATTTTATAACTAGCTTGGGTAGCATATAATTTTGCTACCTTTATGGTCTTAAGAGAGGTCAGGTTGTCTTGTCACTCTTCTGTAAGTAAATAAGTACTTTGCGATTCATATTATATGCTCTTTCTATTGCATTATAATTCATTGCTTTTGGCGTACCATTTATTTAACTGACTCCCATTTATTGTGGCATCTCCATTGCTCAACCCAACTCTCAGGTTTACTGTAGTATATGTTAAACCACTCCTATGGCGCCCATTCCATTAACCGGCTAGGGCTATTTCCTACAACGGTGACGTGGTAGCAGACATTCAAGACTTAGGTGGCGTTTCCACCGATCTCGCATTGCAGAATGCAAATGACATTGACGGAAATTAGAATTTTTCTTTTTATGGAAATCTATTAAAATGTTTGTACATAACATATCCCATGACGCCATTTTTTAATTTTAGTTTTTTTGTTTGTGATTTTACTGTATGATCATTGATCAATTTTAACTATGGCATAGAGGAAAATAAACGTTTCCGTCAATTCTGCAATGCGAGGTCGGTGGAAACCCCACCTAAGTCTTGAATGTCTGCTACCACGTCACCGTTGTTGGAAATAGCCCTAGCCGGTCAATGGAATGGGCACCTAAGTAGAATGCTAGAATCCAACACTGAATTTAAATAAAACCGTACGAGGAAACAGCAAAAACCTCCATTCTCTCGGTCAGCTTAAATTAATTCTTTTGTCTCTAGCCTTAAATTTAAAATTAATTATACAAGACAAGTCTTTCACAGTAATACCGCAGAGCTACCGATGCTGTGCAACCTATAAGAAAACGTGCCGGTTACTGGGTTAGGCAGGGGACAGGTCCCAAGTTGTGTTGCGGGGCGCCTAATCGATAAAAACATTTCCCCTCGACCCCCTCGCCCCCGTTCCTCCCTTGGCCTTTGCCTCCTAGAGCTAAGGGATGCTCTTTACTACTACCCTTTTGGAAAGTAGTTAAAGTGGTTGGTTGCTTGTGGCTGAAACTGGTTTCTGCTGCTCTGTAGCCTACACTGAAACATCCCTTGGGCTTACAAAGGCAAATATGGGGAGTCGAGACCTACCTGAACTTAAGGTAGAATAGAAATAGAAGACTATTTTAGTGGTTTTATGGATCATTAATATTAATAGTAAAGTTGTGTTGCTGTGGGGTTCGTTGGATTGTCTAATGAAATTCAACAGTGGTTTTTTATGTTAAGCCGCGGATAGGAGGCTGGACCACAGCAACCCGAAACATCCGACACGAGGAAGTTGTCATGTGGCGGTTACGTCTGGGCCACACACGGCTCACACATGGCTTTCTGATGGCGGGAGAACCCCCGTTATTATGCCACAGTGGTGCAGAAAACATAGTTGCCCACATCCTTGTCGAATGCCAAAACCTCACCCACCACAGAACCTGGCCCACACAAACATCCCTCTCAACCCTACTACGTGACGACGAAACCGCTACCCGAACTATCCTCTCATTTTTGACTACTACGAACCTCATCAACCTCTTATAATATCCAGAAACTGAAAAAAGCAAACTTACATTAACGAACCTAACCTACCGTACATAACCATATAATATACCTGGGCATGTGTGGCCTAGACGGCATTGCGCCCCAAAAACCATAATTTAAAAAAAAAAAGTGTTTTATCTCCAAATATGGAGAAAATTAGCACTCTCGATTGTTATTAGAGCTCTTTATGGGATCATAAATTAATACGCACCAGCACGAGTGAACCCGTACTTGCTATCAAATTTATCAATTAAAATCGGCTGCTTTCTCTTAAATACGAAAGCACAATCCAGTGCTTGGGGACATAGTCGATGGGACATACTGTAGTATACTAGAATGGGCAGACCAATTATATAATGATACGCAATAATAATGGAATGTTTAGCAATGCATTGGGTTTTGGATTATCATAACATCTTCAAAAAATAATTTTTTCTTCAAAACCAAAACCTTGTTTGGGTTAGTAACTTATTCGTTTTTGTTACTTTATTTAGCATCTAAAACATACCTGAAGATAGGAAGTATGAATAAAAAGGTTGATCAGAAACATTCTCATTTTAGTCACTTCATGAAAATTGGACCTCTTATATTTTTGTACACCCTGAACCTTTTTTGATGTGGTGCTATCGTCGCATTCTACAAATATCATGGCAAGACCACATTACCAATGAGGGAGTACGGCATCGTCAGAATGGCTCCTCAGAAAAACTATTTTTATAGCCATTTTTCATGAACATTGAGCCTTTTTTATTTTATTACTCCCTGAACCAAACTATCAAGGGGATGCTACTTAGTGGGCTTTGTTTAAATAAGTACTACAATATACGATAACGATATAATCGTACATGTCAATTTGTAAGATATCGTTTTTTTGTGGGTTTTTGGGGTATAAACCTTCGGTTTCGAACAAGGAAAGAAAAAATCATTGTGCAATGTACAGTAGTTTCTTTTCGTGGGTTTTTGGAGTATAAACCTCCGGTTTCGAACAAGGAAAGAAAAGGTAATTGTGCAATGTACAGTAGTTTCTTTTTGTGGGTTTTTGTGGTATAAACCTCCGGTTTTGAACAAGGAAAGAAAGGATAATTGTGCAATGTACAGTAGTTTCTTTTCGTCAGTATTCATCCCAATCGACACGGAAAGATCGTAAGGCATACCATTCAAATAGAAATACCAGAAGAAATATGAGGAAAGTCCAGGGGGATTTTATTGGGAGCATCAGCAAAGAGCGATAAGGAGTGGGGCTAGGGGGGTGGGGGTGGGGGAGGAGGGTGTTGCGAAGCACTCTTGACCCCTAGGGGTCCCCTCTAAGAGCTATTTATGGAGGGCTGTTATTGGTCCAAGAAAGCGGTATATTGTCATCTAAAGAATCCTATCTTTTTTAGGTCGGCACACCCTGTGTGTATTTATTTTCCGGCAGAGCATTTCATCTTTATTTTTTGATTTTTTTTGCTCTTTGTGTGCTGAAGTGGCTTTTTTTCTTGGCTGATTTTTCTCTATTCTATTGTATGTGAGTCACAGCTTGTCTTTTCCTGCTGTAACCATACCATTAGTCATGGCTTCATGGACACGGCAAAATCAAACCATATGAGCATTTTTCTCTGAATAATCCAAATTATGGCTACATTCAGAAGCCCGTATTCTCTAACATGATGCTTTACAGGGGCTATGAAATCCTGTCCCACTGCTGCATTGCAGATAGTACTGGACTTCCCACCCCTCCATGTTGCAGTGGAAACTTCAACCGAAATGGCATTATTAGGAGTGGAAGGGCAATTAAGAGAGACTCAGCCTCTCTGACTACGTCTGACCACTGCCTGGATATGCCAAGCGATAGAATCCATCCAAAATACTGTTTTAGGAGGGAATTCGAAACTATATTAGGGATAATAAAAGAATGCGCTGCGAATCAGCAGGAATTCTCAATAGTCACACAATCAAGTGGTTTACTGATGGCTCTACGCTAGGAAGTACAAAACCATGAACAGGCCTTGTCGTCTTTGGTCCTGGGGTTAAATATCTGGAGTCTCTTGGGGAGACAACTATAGTCTTGCAGATTCTGTTATGAAGGTGCGGAGGACCTGCGATGCGATGCAATTGCACGAAGAAGAGCAGCATGCTCGGGAAGCTTACAGTTACATGTAAAAGACCTACCACTTCTGAATCCCCTCAAGATCCTGGCTCTCCTGAGGGAGATAGGCCTCGAGAAAGTGATGTAGATACTTTGTTGTAGGGGGCTTAAGTGCACACAGGTAACACCTGTACCCCAATTAAAAAAATTAAAAAAAAATGGTTTGTGAGTCACGGTGTGGTAATATTTCCTAAAACTATGATGGTACATTGTAGGGACTAGGGAGAATGTTTTGGAGTTAGTTGTAGTCATGTGTATTTGCTACTTTCCTATTTATACGTTAGTATGACGGCTATTCCATCTGCCAATAATCCGTCATTTGTGCATCAAAAATTGATGAGTTGTTTGTTTTAAGGAGACTATTATGTAGTTACTTAGCTTATCTATTATAAATTAATTTATAAAATGGTAGAGACTTACTATTGATGCACTAATGACGGATTATTGACAGATGGAATAGCCTCCTATGCGAAGTCTACCTGAAATGATGCGTTGATTCGCGCTAAACGAACCTTGTATTCTATTAGATCTAAACCCGAAAATGGCGGGAGTATTTGTGGGGATATTGATATATTGATGGCGTTTTGTTGCAGGGACGTGATCATACCTAGATCGAAAGTCACCGAGGCCCCCGCACTGGAAGATAACGACGAGGACGACCTGGACGATGATGATGACGACGTCTTCTACGACTCGGAAGACGGGGAGGATAACGATGACGTCACTGACATGTACGTATCGGCTTTTGTTTTTGCCTGCGGCGCGGCAGTTAGATCAAGATTGATTGGGTGTTATCTCACTGCGCCCTTTGCTATGATGTTGAGGGAATTTCAATTTGTTCACATTGAAGACTTGTTTATAAGCAGTCCCAAAGTTTATATTTCGGTTTTTGACGATAATTTGGCCATCACTGCCTTTACTCATCACTGCAGCACCAACATAAAAGATAACTCCAGACTCCTCTGTTATGTTTATTTTTATTTTTTTAAAAACTATTTTTACTATTATTCTTTAGATTAGTTAATAAGTTAGTTTAAGTTAGCATATATCAATTAAATAACAATCTAGTGTAATTAGTAATTAATCTTAGTTTGAGGGGAAAATCCTAACGGTGCCCTGAACCACCATTACTAGAAATGTACCGTGTCTGTTTAAAATGTACAGATTTACTTTAGTTTAATTATTCTTTATTAAAAAATCACGTCCCAATTCAGAGTGAAACTTACAAGTGACCTGTGGCATAAGTGGCTATTTTTATTGATTTTTTATTCAGCATTACACGTTTTATTTCTGATACGAATGGCTGTCAGCCTACCAGCTATTACTGTGACCTGTTTGCATCAAAATGTGTCCAGAGGTTTGAAGTCACCTATCTGAGCCATTACACTTTTTTGCTTTCCAATTTCTACGTAGTATTAGGAAAGCTTTGTGTTGGTCGAAATTTTCGATTCCAAGATTTCAACAGATTTACACGTTTTGAGGTCCCAGGAACCCAAAAAAGTGGTTTTTACGAAATGTCTGTCTGCCGCTCGGTCTGTCTGTTCATCGATTTCCGGGCAATGTCCTCGGTTGATTTTGATGAGATTTGGCATGTAGGTTCACCAAAATGAGACCATTTTTTTAATTTGGGTTATCTCAATTTATTCTGAAAAGAGGCCAAAAAAACTATTTCTCAAAAACTGCTCCAACGATTTCTATTAAATTCACATATATTGTAGTCGTTATTAATGTTAATAAAATGCGGGGGGTTGCATGTCCCTTGATAGTTTGCTTCTGGGGATAAAAGAATAAAAATAACTAAATTTTAATGAAAAATTACTAAAAAATAATTTTTCTTCGAACCCTTTCTATCGATGAGTTCTACCTTCAGCCATGTTGTATGTGTTAATTTGAGTAACGAAACCGGACAGGTTTGTTTCCCAAAAAACACCTCCAGTGACGCCAGGTGGACACCCCCCCCCCCCCCCCCGACATATCCGAAATTTAAACATAGGAAAATCATTTACTTTTAAATTACTCATTTTCTCTATCTACTAATTTTGATAAATTGGAAAGCATGCTCGAGTAAACTCGGACCGGTTCTTTTAAATGAAATGAATTGAAAAACGTCTTTATAGTTGGCGAGCTTTAGCCCCGATGGGCTACTTTACCAGCTAACCTAAATGCGAAAAATGACAATTTGTGCGCCTGTTCTTTTGCAGAAGATGTAAGTCGTGCCCCATTGTGCAGCCTACATTTATTTGCGGTGCTGACAATAGGACATACAGCTCCCTCTGTCGTCTGGACTACCACAACTGTATTCATCGCTCAGTGATTAAGGTCTCCTGTAAGGGGTTTTGCCCTTGTAAAGGTAAGCTCAACATTAAACACTCACTAGCGATATAAGGTGACTCGTATCCGGACTTGGTCAAGTCATGTTCATTTCTGTTGTATTGTTTTATGTACCGGTTTGACCCATTCCCGCACATGGTTCAATCGATTTAACGCCTGTTACAATGTCAATGCTGGGCATGTCCGAGCTTGTTCTCGGTGTGAGTGACTATTGACCTGTTTGCCAACAGCTATAAGGTCATTCGGAAACAATACCAATAATGTCTGAAAACTGATGGGGTCGGTGGCAGGGTAAGGTTTAATGGGCCACTGCCCGTAGACCTACGTCCATAAATAACCGTTCAATAATAATAATGCATCAGTTTGGCAACGGCCAAAATTCATGCTGAAACGATACCAACAATATGCTAATGTAGTTGTTGACGTAGGCATAGGTCAAGGTTCAATTTAACCCTGCCTTCAGGGTAGGCAACACAATGCAATCGTGGAAGGCCTCTCCCAGCATTGCCATATATTGCCTCTCTTCTGATATAGACAACCCCGCGGATTGATCTGCCACTTACTCTTGGTCCTACATTCCTTTGAGGACCCTTAACAGTTGGTTCAGGTACTCCAATCGCGGAAGGCCTTTCCCTTCATCGCCACACATGTAAGCCTCTCTTCTGGTATAGGCAACCCCGTGGATTGATCTGCCACTTACTCTTGGTCCCACATTCCTTTGAGGACCCTTCGAGGCTGGTTCAGGTACTCCAATTGCGGAAGGCCTTTCCCTTCATCGCCACACATGTAAGCCTCTCTTCTGGTAGGCAACCCCGTGGATTGATCTGCCACTTACTCTTGGTCTTCCATTCCTTTGAGGACCCTTAGAAGCTGGTTCAGGTACTCCAATTGCGGAAGGCCTTTCCCTTCATCGCCGCACATGTAAGCCTCTCTTCTGGTAGGCAACCCCGTGGGTTGATCTGCCACTCTTGGTCCTACATTCCTTTGAGGACCCTTAACAGCTGGTTCAGGTCTTCCAATCGCGGGAGGCCTCTCCCTTCATCGCCATACAGGTAAGCCTCTCTTCTGGTATAGGCAACCCCGTGGATTGATCTGCTACTTACTCTTGGTCCTACATTCCTTTGAGGACCCTTCGAGGCTGGTTCAGGTACTCCAATTGCGGAAGGCCTTTCCCTTCATCGCCGCACATGTAAGCCTCTCTTCTGGTAGGCAACCCCGTGGGTTGATCTGCCACTCTTGGTCCTACATTCCTTTGAGGACCCTTAACAGCTGGTTCAGGTCTTCCAATCGCGGGAGGCCTCTCCCTTCATCGCCATACAGGTAAGCCTCTCTTCTGGTATAGGCAACCCCGTGGGTTGATCTGCCACTCTTGGTCCTACATTCCTTTGAGGTCCCTTAACAGCTGGTGCCGGTACTCCAATCGCGGATGGCCTTTCCCTTCATCGCCATACATGTAAGCCTCTCTTCTGGTAGGCAACCCCGTGGATTGATCTGCCACTTACTCTTGGTCTTCCATTCCTTTGTGGTCCCTTAACAGCTGGTTCAGGTATTCCAATCGCGGAAGGCCTCTCCCTTCATCGCTATACATGTAAGCCTGTCTTCTGGTATAGGCAACCCCGTGGATTGATCTGCCACTTACTCTTGGTCTTCCATTCCTTTGAGGTCCCTTAACAGCTGGTTCAGGTGCTCCAATCGCGGAAGGCCTTTCCCTAAATTGCCATATAGCAGAAGGGCCGGAACAACACGGGGCAGGAGGTACATTACCCCCCCCCCCCCCCCCCCTCTGGAAGCCAATTGCTTGACGGTGTCCCATCATACTGCGACGACTCGCGGCCTATGTCCAATCCATGTGACTCCCCGCTTAGCAATCACAATCAGCGCTCTTAAGCTTCGTTCTTTCCCTACACGCCCCCTATCCCTCCTTATTGGTGACCTCGTCAATCCACGTGACATTCAAGATTTAAGGGTACACTACATTTCCAACGCCTCTATGAAAAAAAGGATAGAAAATTGTCTCTATTTTCCATTTTGGCGAATTATTCTACTGTTTGTGCTTCTGGCCCACGTTTCTCGCATATCGCTTCCATCATGAATAAAGAAGTCTTTGTAGTTAGAGCTGTTGCTGTTTCCAACGCCTGCTTTCAGCATTTCTGCTTTAAGCAACCCTGTCAGCCTGGCGGGTGGAGTGAGTCTGTTTTTTAACTTGAGGCACCCTAAGGGCAGACTCTTTCACCTCGGGGAAAGGGGAGTTGACTGACTGGGTGGACCTCCTGATTATAGTGGATTCCGAACCACTTGGGGAAAATGGTAAAGCCACACGATTAAATTGGAGGTGACCAGGACTCGACTTATACTGCCTAAGCGCGTTATCATGTCCCACCGGGTTCCCCTTCCAACGCTGTGCACACTACCAAGTTGCCGCAGTTTGAAACATGCTCTGCTCTAATGGAATCAACATGGTAAGACCGTTGGGTAAGAGCTCCTCGTATTTTCATTGATTGCAGTATCTTCATCTATAGTATGTCTACGAAAAAGCTTCTCGAAAATATTAAATAACAAAACCCCATTTGCATCCTGGCTTGCCGTGATAAAAAACCGCAGATTATAACGATACAAAAGATGTGTAGGTACTTGTTAGAGAATCAAGTCATAAACCTAGCACTCATACCACCTTATCCCCATTGGTTGAATATCTTAAAGAGAGCTTGAAGAACTGAAAAGGAGAATGGGAGATACGGCACTTGACTATCGTAAAGGAGGGAGCTTCTTGAAATGCTCACTGACGGAGAAGTATGCAAATATTTCCAGTTATCTTTCGACATATTGAAAATTTTCAAATTATCTTGTCAGATGCATTTTATCTTGAAAGTGTTTTTGTCTGCAGTACCTATGATGTTCGCTTTTCTATGCAACGTTGTATTTGAATTGAAGTTATGTATTTCGGCAAATTGTTTGTTTGATGCTATTATTCCAGTATGAACAGACAGAAATTCAGATGTTTGTTATTCTGTACAATAGCTCCAATAAAAAATTATCTGAAATACTGGAAGTCATGGAGAGAGGGAGGGACAGAGAGAGTGGCGTATCCGTGGAAATGACGAGCGATATACCGAGAACCTACGGATAGTAGCCGAAATCAAGAGAGCCCGCATCAGGTGGCTAGGCCACGTGGAACGAATGCCAGAAAATAGGGCTACAAGAGCAGCCTTATTTCACAAGGTGCCCCAAGGGAGGAGACGACCACGGATGTGATGGCTGGACGACGTCTAGATGGATCTGGCGACTCTTGGTGTCGATGACTGGAGAAGGAAAGCGCCGGACCGCGCATGCTGGCATGATGTGACAGAGCAGGCCAAGGCCCTTCACGGGCAGTAGCGCCAAGGAGTAAGTTAGTAAGTAATTCCGCCTGAAATCGATCGATTTGTTTTCCCATTAATCGATGCATAGACAGATAGACATTTCATAAAATCAATTTTTGGGGAAAGTATAAATCTGTCGAAATCTCACAAAGAGAAGACGGAAAGTTCTACAATAGTTCCTTCGTTCTATATCTAGTTCAATCGTTCTATGTGGTATGGAGGGATGGATGTTTATTTACCAGGGGCGTAAAGTTGGGGGGTCTAACTTGCCCCCCCCCCCAGCCTCGAGCAATGTAAGATGTGGTTCATACTTCATGGTCCCCTTTTCAGCAATATGAATGTAAGCATTCCTTTTTTAGCTTTGTAAAATCTACAGCTATACTTTACAACTATTAAAATGCGTAAAACCCTACTATTTTTCCTTATCCTGCCTGATGACGTCATAGGGTCTACTTAGTTTTGCCCCCGCCATCATTCTACAACTTTACACCTCTGATGTTTACACAAGCTATGGAGAACGGAATTAGTGCATTTGAAATGTGGATATACAGGCGAATGCTGCGCTTGTCCTGGAGAGATCGTGTCCCTAATGATGAGGTCCTTGGACGAATGGATACAGAACCCGAGTTGCTGCTGCCGGTTAAAAAACAGAAACTAATATACTCCGACCATGTGATGAGGAACGAAAAATATCGCCTTCTGCTTGTAATAATCCAAGGGAAGTTAGAAGGACTGAGGGCTCCCGGTGGAAGGACATCGTGGCTGAAAAACCTGTGGCAGCAGTTTGGCAAGAGCACGACTTCCTTTTTCAGAGCAGCAGTCCCCAAGGTCCAAATTGCCATGATGATGGCCAATCTTCGATAGAAGGGGCATTTAAAGAAGCAGAATAGTAATAGTAAATTATGTGAGGAGCTTGGTTACAAACGTGGCCAACTCCGTTTTTTCACAAAATGGGGTTTTGATCCGAACTTGCAGAAAATTTTAATGTCCACCTGCACATTGTAAAATAAAGTGACAAAAGCAGACAGATTGCGCACAGAAGCGCTGAGAAGTCTAGGGTTAGCTATAAACTTAATGCAATTTTCAACAGAAAATCCGCTCTCCTGAAAAATTCTACAACTTGGAGTTGGCCATGTTTGTAAACAACCTCCTCATGTATACAATATAGCATTTGAGGACACTCCATGCTACGTCATTTCATTTAGACTCGTATCTGTACCTGGTTAATTCATGTTTTCGCCTGTTTCATTGCGTCAATGGTATGTGGGTCCCAGCTTGTCCATTATCGCTTGTAGCCGGTGTAGGTTGACATCGAGGTCGTATACCACTTTGCCAAAGGCCAATAATTTGTTACGGAAACAATACAATAAATGTCCGAAATCCATGGGGTCGTTGGCAATGGACAAGGGAGCTATAGGCCTAGGCTCATAAAGTCCTTCAGGACGTTATTATATTATAATACGTCATTTCATTGAAAAGGGTTCCTTAAACGTGTAGTTGGGTGCCTGAAAATACCAACGGATGTACAATAGGTAGTCAATGCGGAAGCCGTGTGTGCTGCTTAGCATGTTTAGAACCTAATTGAGAATCCGGTATGTTTGTGTCTACTTATACCGCTTATTGCCATTAATACATGGGAAATGACTGTGCTAATGTTTGAGTGTCATTTACACGTCGGTCTTAAATCTCTTTTAGTAAAATTGATGTGGGAGTTATGGAGTTCTTCCTGTTTTCTTCCCCTCTGTATGGTGTTTGTGGTTTCTAATGCAGTATGAGTTGTTGATCAATTTTTATATACCGTATACGGGTAAACATAATAGTCTCCTTAGTAACTTTGTAAAACTTGCTGTCACTCATTGTTAACATTAACTTTGTATAGTTTTACGAATAAAATAAAATTAATAATTCACAACCGGTTCACAATCGCACTTGACGATGGCGTGAGCCGAAACCGGTTGTGAATTTTTAATTTAATTTAATTCGTAAAACTATACAAAGTTAATTTTAACAATGAGTGACAGTATACGGGGTTCCTATTCTCTATAATGGTGATTTAAACAAGTTACCCGAGGGGAAATGTATGCATCTAGTCAAGAAACCGTGTGATCTTCCGAATTGAAGTTTGTTTTCGTCTTTGTTTTAAATCAATTAAAAATACCCTATTATACGATGCATGCAGTCAGCCGCGGATCTAGAATGAGACCAAGGAGGGGGCTAAGATTAAAAACTAAATTTTTGGAAAAATAGGGCTGAAATATTGGGGTTTTTCGCATTTTCAGAGCAATAAGGGTTCTATATTATAGGTAATGAATGCAACTGAGCTCCCGCGGGAGAAAATTTGTGAAAAATAAGACTGAAATAGTGGGGTTTTACGCATTTTGAGGAATCTAATGGGGGGGGGGGGATCCGCGCTTGCATGCAGTAAGTCTTTTACAATTTAAATGAGCCAAATCTTTAATATCTTGCTCTGTTAATTAAATAAACAATAATAAATTTGTAAAAACAACGAATTTTGGGGTACTGTTTTAAGGCTTCGTTAAATATTTTTCCATGTCGAGTAGCAGTTAATCGAAAATGTGGTAGGTGGCACGAAAATGTCTTCTGCTTGAGTTGCAATCTAAGGATTGGTTTGCAGCGAATGTTGTATTTTTCTCCTCCACTCTTGTCTGTTTTGTGCGGTCCTTTTCACGGTACTTTTACGAAAATGTACGATATCCGTGCGAGAAAGCCATATGTTGAGCGGGAGCGGTAGCAGCCTTAAGCCAAGAACAAAGCTTTTTTTTTTACTCACAGCTCATTAGGCATCAAACGGGTTTCCTGGCCATCTAATTTTACAATTTAAAAACATGCAGCTCTGGTTGCTACTTTATGGGACAGGGTCATTAGGCTAAGTGGCCCCTATTGCCAACGCCTTTGCATATTTAGTGAGTATTAAGAAGCTCTGTTCAATTACTGAATAATATTAACACTGAACAGTTCTTGCTCTCAGTCGAATTATTGGCAGCTTTCCCTTTTATGTATATGTTGTAATAGCCATGCATAAATTTAAATGTTTTATAGTTGTATTTTTAAAGGTTAAATTGACTTCATGTTGGCACTACACCTATCGGCTCAGCCGCAGGCTCTATGATACATATTATATAATATAAAATTATACATAATATTATTCAGGTATATTTGTACTGTGCTTGATATTTTTAAATTAAATTAAATAAAAAATAAAAAAATTCGGTGTGTTTTATTTAACTGCCATTTTGTACTTTGATTTGAATTTAAAAATTTAATAATCCGACTTGCAATTGCAATTGAAGTCGAAACTTTGAAAATGAAAAAAAAATCTTTATTTCAACTATAATAACATACCATTGTGGGAGAAAGTTAGCAAAATTATAAAAAAAAATACGTTATAATGACATTAAAGTATTCGAGCCCACCTATATTGAACCATGTTTGCATACGGTAGTTACTTGTGTAAAAAATTAAATTAACTTATGGTATACAGTATAGTATTAATCCGATGGCGACCCTTTGGCGGGATACTCACAATAAGAAAAATAGTGAGCACATTTTGCAAAGACGCTTTCAAAACTCCACCACTCGATTTGATCTTTGTTGAACATTTTTTATCTTGTTTTTATAATTTTGTTGTAGACGCTGAGTTTCACATGAAGCGAATGAAACAAGCCGAGCGTATGAACAATCTCATTGCAAAATACAAGAACACAGTTGAGCGCGAGAAGACGGAAAAGTCAGATGCGTTAAGGCCTGAGCTGGTGAGACCTGAGAAGAAAGTGGACAAGCTGAGTAAGCTGGGCAAGCTGGTCGCTGACAAGAAGAAGCGCACACAGGACAAGTACTCTTTCGTTCCCAAGGAGTTTAAATATGATAATCAGCACTACAAATACATTAAATACAAATACAATAAGGTAAGTTGATCTATTGGTAAAGGTAAATTATGGCAATATGGTGTAATAAATAAATAAAATAAATCTTGACTTTTTGTTGTTCTATTGCGAAGCCAACCTAGCGTAATATTATTTAACAAAGAGTTAGTAGGTGAGTATATTGCCTGCTGTGTCATGCTAGTCATTAGAGGCAGGCACCCTTCCCCTGACAATGGGCTCCGCCTTAATTGTTCGATGACTGTGAGGCCCCTGCCTATAATGACTGTTAACACAGCAGGCAATGTATGTCATACTAACCCTTTGTTAAATAAGGTAAGTAGATTACCCCCGGGAGGCGTCGAATTTAAGAGAAAGCTGACATTGATCATCCCAAAATAGTTTGGTTTATATTTTTTTAAATATAATTTAATACTTAACTTATAAAGGTTTGGTCCGTTCAATTGGTAGAGGACTATTTCATACACAATTTTATAACGTGTTTTTAGTTGTTATAATTTTTCCATGAATTTGATAATTCGATAAATTTCTGGCGCCTATTGGTTTCACGTGATAACCCCTAATAACTGACGCAGACAGTAGGCTGTGGAACGATAAGCTCACGAGAACGTCCAGAATCGGTAGATGCTGTAGTTTGACCATTGGGCTGAGATTATTGGTAGCAGATCATTGATGTAGGTCTATTGTCAGTAACAACTTATAGTAATGATTACTATATACGAGACCGGCCGTACCTGGAGACGTCCTGCAACAATAACGACACTCACCCTTGGTTCGGCGACTGATGTTGATGTTCTCTAGTGTGCCGCTCCTTGTGCTTGTCTTCTTTTTGTCTGTGTCGAGGTAAATCACTAGGTACGGGTTGTGTTAATAAATATAACGTAATTAAGTTAAGAGAAGCTAAGAAAGCCGAAATGATTACCGAATGCTGTCATAGCGAGTTTGCAACTCAAGTATCTATATTCAAATAAGTTAATTGGTTATCAAAATTAGTACCTACTTTTTGTTTCTGTCAGTACCAGTCTGTCACGAATCTATTTAAGTGAGAAATTGTCTTTATAAGGCCGAAATTAATGTAATTCTATTATTTCAGCCTTCTTTCCAAGAAGACAAAGAAGTAGCCCACAATGAAGTTTTGGACCCCAAGCCCGCTGAAGTGGCCACCAGCAAAGAGTGCACTCCTGCCGCTATGCAAGCCATGGGCAATAGACTTCTGGATTGGTTCTCAGTAGTCATGGCTGACTCTAAACGACGGCGGCAGCGCACTGTTATTAAAGGTCAGTTCTTCTCTAGTACTTACTTTACTTTTAGGCGGGGATTCCACCGACCGTCTAGGGCTAAATACAAAAACGGTAGCAGACATTCAAGACCTCGCATTGCACAATACAAATGACATTGACGGAAATTAGAATTTTTCTTTTTATAGAAATCTATTAAAATGTTTGTACTTAACATATACCATGACGCCATTTTTTAATTTTAGTTTGTTTGTGTTTTTACTGTATGATCATTGATCAATTTTAACTATGGAATAGAGGAAAACATTTCCGTCAATGTCACTTGCATTCTGCAATGCGAGGTCGGTGGAAACCCCGCCTAAGTCTTGAATGTTTGCTACCACGTCACCGTTTTTGTATTTAACCCTAGCCGGTCGGTGGAATCCCCGCCTAACGGCGCCTTATTCCTCCCACGGAGTCGGCGACACGGATCCTCAACTTCCAAGTGTTCTGGTGTCAGGTGTTACAGGCACCTGCCTGTGGGCACCGTATATCAAGGTATAGTTGTTGTCACATTCTGTCGCTACTCATGTTTATAACCTCGCCTGGCTACGTCACATGAACAGGCTTTCACGGACTGTACCGACTGATAAGCACTCTTCTAGCAATTCATTGACAGCTATACAGGGTGTTACAATATATGAGATAGATACAGAATGTGCCAACAACTATACCTTAATATACGGTGCCCACAGGCCTGGTGCACCTGACACTGGTCTTTCGTGTCATCCGGCAAAAGACCGAGGGTCCTGAGGTCTTCCCTCCCTTTTGTTTCAGGTTACATTCTCGGCCGTCGTATAGGTCTTGTGCCCTCCACCGTGTAGTCCCTCACACGTTGTAGTAGGTATCCATCTTCTCTTCTTTTCGTGTGGCCCTACCACGCCAGTGAGTTCTTCTTCAGTCTTTAATCGTTTGTTGGTCCGAAATAAGCCCAGTTGCCGCGCTTATCCCCTACTTGTGAAGTTAAGGTACCCTTCTCCTGTCGATTGTCGAGTTATTTACCAACTGGAATAGTACTTGTACACCGGTACTACAATTGAGCCTACCGCATAGTATTAGGAAATTATAATTGTCTTTAAGGCAATTAATTTGCCCAAGTAGTCTCAACGGCAAAATTCAATTTGAGTAAGTCCCTCTTTTCCTTTACAACCCAGCGTACAACATTTGACTTTGTTCATCTTGTGTTCTTGTCCAAAAAAATACATTCCATATTTAAATCTTTTTAGCATGCGTACAGTTTCCTCACGGTTTACAATTATTTTGCTTTTTGTATCATCTACTGTTGTATCATCCACCCATATTGAGGGTTGTCGCGTTTTTCTGTACCCATGATTCATGGAACTGCTATGCGATTTTTTTTTCTTTAATCGAGGGTAAGTGTAGGATTTGCGGAGTTAGTCATTTAAATTGATTTTGGCAGCGACCTCGCTCATATGCTGTCTCCTGCTATTTCCGGCGGCAGAACTGTCAACCTTTTACCTGCAAAGACAAATAGAGGTGTTTAAAATATAGTAATGACTAAATATGAACATTGTCTATGTTACAGGCGAGTTTCCGCTGTGGTGCAAACCCGAGGTGCGCTGGATGTTCGCTCACCTGGACACGGACGGCGACGAGCTGCTGAGCCTGCCCGAGCTGATTCGCATCGAGCGTGACAAGGAGGAGCGGTGCGTCAAGTCGTGGATTGACCGGTGCGACGTCGACAGAGACCTCTCCATCTCGCACAAGGAGTGGTGCCGCTGCTTCGACAAGGCGGACCGGCCCTGCTCTGCCGCCAAGAGATCCCAGGCTCCCTATCTCATAGGTATGACTCGTTTACGTGTCTTACTTACTTACTAGCCTACGCCCACCCTTGCCAGGTTAGCCATTTGGTGACGCGCTGACTTGTTCAGTTGAGATGTCTCCACGAAGCCGTTGTTCTTCGTCGTTGGGTTGAGTGTCAGGGCTGGGCAGTTAGGTAGGTGGGCAGCTGCTGACATGCCCTTCTTTCGCTACCGTACACACACACACACCTGATCAGCAATGTGGCGAAGTGAGATAAGTGATAAGTGATAAGATATGATAAGTGAGAAGTGAGATAACCCGGCCATCAAATTATTTGTAATTACATACTATGAGGAGTGTCGGGAGTTTATAACATGAGGGCGGAAGTCCAGAAGGACAAGGCATTTCAATAATTGTTTGCTGTTAATTTTTTAGGGGCATACGTGCCAGAGTGCGACAGCCAAGGGTTCTACGTGCCGACGCAGTGCCACACAGCAGTGGGCATGTGCTGGTGTGTCGACAAGCACGGTGTGGAGTTCGCCAATTCTCGGTCTCGTTCTAGTACCAGGCCTAACTGCTGTAAGTTTACTTGTCATACCTGGTTTAGTTAGTCCCCATGTTGTTTGCAGTGCCGGGTTTGGCTATGGGGCCATGGCCCTCCAGGGCCTCCACAAAAATTCGCAAAATACAAAATTGCAATAGATTAAAAAATCAAAGCAAATAAACTTGTCGAAATATTTGGCGGGACTCCATTTTATCATTGATGGTGGGATATTCATCTAAGCCCAAAGGGTACGTAAGACTATTTTTTATCCGAGAAAGGGCCCCCACAAGGCCAAACCCGGCACTGGTTGTTTGGGTGGTTATATGTGAGGATGTGGGGAGATAACTTTTCTATGTTTCCTTTTGTTTTTTGTTTTTTAATGTGGGTGAGTGTCTTAGATAAAGCTCCGGGGAGTGGTATCAGAAGGAAGCCGCTATGCATTGGGAACGAAAAAACATTGCGACTTCTTTTGGATTGCATATAAATAGGACATATACTACGTAGTGGCTTCCTTCGGACTTCACTTTCTGTAGCTTTACCTATGATGGTGGTAACTATTTTTATTTAATTATCATAATCAGTGGTCAATGTTTGTGTGTCTGTCAATATCTATGCGGCTATGGTAATTTTGTTTGTTGTGGGATTTGAGGGAACATATTACCAATACAATTCGTTAATACACGACACAAACAGAAAATTAATTAAACTTGGTATGGCCGTTGGCGCAATACAAGATTACAAAACGGTACCTACAAAGGAAATTGTGCACTGTACTATAACTGGTAATTCCTTACAGTGGCTATGGTCGAGAAGCAAAAAGACAAAAACAGCGAGGCTAGCGCCCCAAGCGACAATGACAGTGACGATGACGATGATGACGAAGATGAAGATGATGCGGAAGTGGAGGGGAGCGCAGACCAGCCGCTCGACTTCTAAAATGTCCCTGCTTTACGCTATGAGCTTTTAGTGCGGCTTTTCATCTCACAGTTAGAACTCACTCACTAAAAAAACACACTTCAGTGCACTTCCCTTTCCGCTCCCCTTGTTCGCGCGTATTTTCAAAAATGGTGTGATGGGACTGTGATTTTGTGGGTGTAAGTTCGTGGTGTTGGTGGTTGTAGAAGGTTCACTTTCACGAACGGTAGCAAATATTCCCTAAGGTGGTTTGTTGCTAAGACGATGAGACGAGACCATATGCTAAATATAGGGGCAAAAATACCCGGATCTCCTGCTACAGCTTGTCATAGTGATATTTTTTCCTTTGAAAAAAAAGAAGAATTAAAATAAAATATGGGGAAAAATCGTTTAATTCACAAAGGACAAATTCCCATCACTCCTGATTCCTTATTAATTTGCTAAGAACTTAACAACGATTAATTTGTTTATAATAGAATTACTGTATATGTTGACTGATTCGCTTATTCAGGTCGCTAGGGTAGTATTTGTAAGCGATTTTGATATTCATAGTAACTTCAGTGTTTCTATAAAAAAATGCATGACTGAGGATATAGAATAATGTGTCACGCCCTTCTGCTGTTCCCTGTTAAAATAATTCATTTGATGTTGTGTTGGGCCAAATTATTCAATTTCATGTTTAAAAAAAAAATTAGTGCAAATTGTTTGCTTTGCCAGATGGTTCAACACAGCATGATTATTTGATAAGTTGCCTTGTTGGATTTGTATGTCGCCCAGCCATTTACATATATTTAATTGGAGCCGCATACTTTGTAGTTTAGGAGCCTTCTTCACTTCTTTCTGTGCTTTCTCATTTATTTTTTCTATTTTCGTCTTCAATCTGATTATTGCCTTCCAATTTATACGTAGTATATGGAAAGCTTTGTGATGGTCGTAATTTCCGATTCCGAGATTTCAACGGAATTACACGTTTTGAGGTCCCAGGAACCCAAAAAATGATTTTTACGAAATTTCTGTCTGTCGCTCTGTCTGTCTGTCTGTATGTCTGTCTGTATGTCTGTATATATGTCTGTCTGTCTGTTCATCTATTTCCGGGGAAACTACTCGGCCGATTTTTATGAAATTTTGCATGTAGGTTCACAAAAATCATGCCTCGAGACATTTTATTTTTATTTTGGGTTAACTCAATTTGGGGGGGGGGGGGGGATTTCTTTTAAATTCACATATATTGTAGTCGTTATTAATGTTAACAAAATGCGGTGGGTCGCTTGCCCCTTAATAGTTTGCTTCTGGGGGTAAAAAAATAAAAATAACTAATTTTTAATGAAAAATGACTAAAAAATAATTTTTCTGCGAAACCTTTCTATCGATGATTTCTACCTTCAGGCATGTTTTAGGTGTTAAATTGAGTAACGAAACCGGACAGGTTGCTTTCCCAAAAAACTATTTGGTTTATGCAAAAAAAAAAATATTTTTGAAAAAATTAAAATTCACGCTCAAATGCATTGCGTGCCCTGCCATTATTGCTGTGTGGTAATGTAATGTAATGTCTGACCTATCTAGAATTAGTTCACCTCCAGTGACGTCAGGTGGACAAAATCCCCCCTCCCCCCGAGATGTCCGAAATTGAACATTGAACTATAGGAATATTATTTACCATGAAAGTACTAATTTTCTCTATCTACTAATTGATAAATTGGAAAGCATGTTTGAGTAAACTCGGACCGGTTTTTCTTCTTGCTATAGCATATTCATTGAACACTAAGTTCATTCCCTTTACTTGTGCAAACTTGTTCCTTGCAGTTTGACCTCTTTAGACTTTTCTCTTTCTTGTCATTATGCGGACCTGAAACAAAGGACGTAAGGACAGAAGTGTGTGGAAGACCTGGGGCTAGTTGTTGATTTGTTGCATAGCAAATAAAATAACTTATGATTAATATAATACAATATCAACACTAATCACGTCTTGCAGCCGCTCTCTTCTTCTTCTCAACCTTCTGCTTGGGAGTTGCCTCGGCATTGCCCTCTAAGTCGCCATTACAAGTCATTTATCACTTCAGGGAGCCTACGATAGTAGTCTAAAAGTCATGTAACTAGCGCTCTGATTGGCTAATAATGACGCACAATTGATGACAGCAGGCCATAGATACTCTGGTACACACGTTTATTACCTTTGGACCTAGCTGTCCAGAGTGAATCATTAGTATGCAATTGAGGACAACTGTACACAATTTAAACAAAAATGAAAAATCATAATAACCCAGCCTTAACAACTGGGCCACCAAATAGTTTTACCTTCGTCTTAAATGTCTATTTTGCAGGCATTGTTCATATAAATGACAGCCCATCAACAATGCCTAATATAGAAGTCGACAGAAATCGAACGAGGCTGCTTATCGAATACCAATTAATCGAATGCTCATTTAATACCGATGTTTTCAAAGCTGTAGTTGTAAGCTTTATTTCTTCCTTAACGCTTTATTAGGTTAGATTTACGGAGACATTCCCGAAAATGTGATGTGTTTTAAGCTGATTAATTTCTATAGGCTAATTTTTGCTTTATTTACCACACAAGTGTATTGCACAGCATTTTCCATCATTTGCTAGGCCTAGCCAACTTTTTTTTATGTGGGAGCTTATCTTCACAATGCGCGCTGCGCTCGCTGTTTAGTTGGATAATACGCCTTGACAGCATGAGGGGCATTAACTAAGTTTCTTGTTCTTAAAATATTAGTTTGAAATTCAAGATGCTGTGTTGAAAAAGGAGAATGCCCCTCCCATTTGCTTTGAAAGATTGCACGACAAATTTAAGGAAGTAATAGCACATAGCAACGGCTTGTGGTGTTCTTATAAGGCGTATATTTCAAGGAGATACGTGGAATTTAACTGTTTTCAACTTCTTAATTAGCTCACATAACGCGGATATGCTGTTATGAAACGTTTATTATTAAGTAGGTATCTCTTTATTTTTATTTTTTAGTTTTACCAATTGAAAGAAAATAAATAAATTACCTATTAAAGTAATAAAATGTTGTAGCGCTGGACAAATATCCAGTATCAATTGTTTCTCTAAATATTGTGTGGCGCCAGTCGGTATAACAAATGTTACTGGACATGGTAATTTCGTCCAGCTATAAGATAGTGTAAGGAGAGTTGAATGTGTTTAGATGAATATCATGTTCAATATAGTTTTTGTGTTATAAAAGTCTTAATTGTAGCTATAAAGTGTAGCTATAAGGTCAATTTTTGTGAACGTAGATATATTACGTTACTGCCTGTAATTAAGGCACTCATTGTGTCAATTTATTTTTCTTCACTTCTGTTATGTTTCGGCGAGAACCAGATCATGAAATTTTACAGCAGAGTTGTGGCCATTTTTGTTGTTGGTTCATGTATGTGAGCAAATACTCGAATATTCTGATGTGACCGGCCCAGATTCAATGGAACTTCCGTGACCCTTTGAGGTTTCTAATACTGTCCATATGTCATTAATCCTCACACTGACCTGTCAATTTTGGCGACAAGATCGTAGCTGAAGAAATAATTTCAATGTACACTAGATAGACTGGAGTTTTAAATATATTGAGGTTACGTCGCCTAATGTGACGTCAGACGACCTGAAAAAAAAATTCTGGCTGCGGCATGTACTTTCACATCACAATCATCATTATATAATCAGCGCCAGTTCCTTCCTGGGTTACCTGCATTATCTCTTTCAGCCATTTCTTCACCTGATATTATTCATTCTCTGTACGCGTCCGAACCATCGCAGTCTCATTCTGTTCTGGCTGTTGTCTCCACCAATAGGTCAACCCCGAACTCTCTTCTCATAACTTCATGCCTAATCCTATCCATCTTGTCTTCTGAAGGGCTGTTTATTTTCATGAATTGTAATAATCAGGCTGCAGTAGCCCCGTGGGCAGTATTTATATTCGCCAATCTACGTCTACGAATACGGAATTTCCATGGCCACATGCAGTCAAACGTATACATATGTATATACTAGCCGACCACGCTAAGTAGGCATTTCGTATGTCTAGTTTTTTTTTTAAATGATGATGGGCTTTGGCCTGGTTGACAACACTCCTCCAGTCATCTACCAGTATAATGCTTCTTATCCTAAATATGACGAGTCTTTTCTACATTACAAGAAGAAAGGCTAACGAATGTCTTCGTAACGTGGTCGGCATGTATAATATACCACACACAGTCAAATATTCCCGCAGACATTTAGGCCTACGAACACAAACATTAACTGCTTTCTCAAAAATCATGAACAAAAAATAGAGTTCTCAATAATTCTCATAAGTTAAGTAAAATGAATGTGCCATCATGCATAAAAAATGCTTTTTACCAATCTTTTTTAAAACCAGAAATAGTTTTTATTTTTCGTTACCTCCGCATTACTAATAGTTTTTTGCTTTTGTTATCTATGTTAAGATTACCTAATGTACTTAATGCTTCTTATTGGTCTAAGCTATTTAAACACCAAGCTTATGTTAGCGACTGTAGTTATACTGTATGTTGCGGTGTTAAGGTGGGTGGTTTTTAACATCCTTATAAGTTATAGTTCAATTTATACTCTGTGATGAGGCGGCTATTCCACTTGTCAATTTTCCCGTCAAATGCGATTTAAAAGAGTGCTACCATATTGTAACTTAATTTATAATAGATAAGTTATGTGTCTACATAATAGTCTCCTTCAATTAAGTTATAATATGGCAGCAGACTCTTTTTAATCACATTTGACGGGAAAATTGTCAAGTGGAATAGCCCCCTAATCGATGGTACGTATGGAAATAGGTGAAAATTTTTGAACCAGCCTAACGGTAACAGTTATAAGCAAGTCAGGTGGCTGGCTATCCTCTACCATTTTGTGAGTGTTAAGGGACTGTTTAATACAGTAAATATTTATTCTATGGTTTAATATTAACTTAATCTGAGGGTTCAAAATGTAAATAAACAATTTTGTATTGCAATTTCCATTGTAAAATTATCTTGCTTACATTTTTAATTCCAGATTAAGTTAATACGAAACGGCATAGTAGGCCCGCTGAAATATATAAACTTGGATAATACACAATACAATTGTTTATATATGAACTATTCCCAATCTATAGAATAAAATAATAGATTTGATTTTTTTAGATTACCGATACGGTAGTTTAAAAGACAAAATTTATTGTGTATTATCACAGTTTATAGAAGTGTTTTTAAAAGAGCATGTTTTTTTTAATATAGGGGCGCTGGACCGAGAAATTAATTAATTAGCGCTCACCCCATGTTGTTTAAAATAGCAAAAATGAAAATTGGAAAGAAATTAGTGCCCTGAAGCAATTGATCGTATTCTCACTGGCTGGTTTACCATTCCTATTTTAGATAGCGGAAGGCAAGCAACCATCCCCAAAATCACCGCCTTTGCTTTTAAATACAGTATGTATTTGTTTATATGAACCATTTTATTTACTTAGCTAGTTAAGTGACTTGCCGTGTATAAGTGAAAACACGTAAAATTTTCGTATGAGCACATCAGTTGTGATTTGTTGTCCACCCAACCCTGTATGCCAATGGGTATAGTCCACTCAAAATGAGAAAAGTATGGGCATGGAATGTTTTGATCCTGTGCAACACTGTAAAAATATTCCTTGCACCATTTTGTGTTACCTTGGCATAACAAAAATTGTGCAAAGAATATTTTTACAGTGTTGCCCAGGATCAAAACATTCCATGTCCATACTTTTCTCATTTTGCGTGGACTATACCTTGCCTTCACCGGTAGGAAAAAACGGGACTGTCGGGGACGCCGTCTATCCCACCTTGGTGGGTCATGGACGAAGTTTGATTGATTGATCGATCATATTGCTGACTATAACAACCCAGATAGAGCAGTGGTCAAGAAAGAACCTCTACTAGTCCTCTATAGGTTTCAGTAGTTGCTATTTTGTCCACCCAACCCTAAACTAACTTTAAAACGGGACTGTCGGGCTTTTTGCCACAACGTCCCAAGTAGAGCAGAAGTTATGAAAGATGATCTTCTACCAGTCCTCAGTGGGTTGAGGTGCCACGGGGTGTTTTTTATTTTTATTTTTATTTTATCGGAACAGCACATATTACTGGATTCGCTGCTGTATGGGAAAAATGTTAAATTTATCCGAATGGCTCATGTTAGCTATTTTGAAGTTCGCTACTTCGGAAGAAAAAAGACATTACTCAAAAATTGTCGATTTCGACGTAATAACGCTAAAATATTTTAAAAAAATATATATATATATTTTGCGTTAATTTAGTTGGCAGTTGTGTTGTTTTCTATATGGCGGGAACCGTTAGGTAGCCTGATTCATTTAAAAAAAAAACTCATTTCTGTCAATTGATAGATTTAGAGTTGTGTCCTTTTTCTTCCGAAGTGGCGAGTTGTGTTTGGTGATGATTTACGTGTTGAGCTTATGTACTGTAAAAGGTTGTACTCGTGTGGTTTTCAAACAACATGTAGAACCACGCATGGTGACACCGTCCTCCTGTGTATCCTCGTTAAGTTGTACATGTAAAATGTTTAGTTTGTCTTTTTTTTTAGCAATAATTTGAAAGAGGAAATTGTTTATTCTGTGTCTTATATGTTATAAATGATATATTAAAAAACTTATGCGGTTGTTTTTGTTGAGTACCGTACGTAGCCTAACCACAGTAAGTACCTATTCTACTGTACGCTGTGTAAAATGAGGGTTCATTCTGGATTTCAGCAAAATACAACCCTGGGGCATTGAAGTTGGACCGCCATTGACAACAGTGATAATTTTTTTGAATTTTTTTTCATAATTCTGATTTAATTAGAAAAAAACTACACATATGGGTAGATAGAGGCATCATTCCTTTATAGAATTTCAAAAATAAATACTGAACTATTTTATGTGCCTATACCATTTTTAAAATGGCGTTTGAAGAGAACACTGCGAGGATTATGAAGCTGGTACACTGGGAAAGAACTGTAAAAAGTCCGTAATTCTTTCTTTTTATACTCAGTTAATTCTTAGAACAACTCTTCGATCTGTCCACAAGAGGGATATACAAAATTATAGATTAAAAAATAGTTTTAATACAATGGTGAAAGGATTGAAGATGGATTTATCTTTACGTGAGAGGATCATCTCCCTGAAGAAATATAGTATGTCTCAACGTGATATAGGAACGCAGTTTCTGTAATTCTATAAAGGAATGATGCCTCTATCCACCCATCCATGTATTTATCTTCGAATTAAATCAGAACATTATGAAAAAAAAATCAAAAAAATTAGCCCTGTGAAAATACTTAGAGATCATCTCTTAGAGAAAGCTTTCTACACCGTCACTGAGGCACTAGCACAATGACAGAAATACATGATTTTGACGATTTTACTTTCTTGTCGATTACTTGATTGCATAATTCAACAGAAAAATATATTTAATTATTTATTTATTTCAAGCGATGATGGGAACCGTCTTTACTTCGCGAAGCAAGTGTTTTCTCCCCCTGAAGCTGTTCTTCCAAATCTGTGAAGTGGAAAGTTCTACTATTTTTTATTCATTACTCATTATGGCACATAGCCTACTGTATCTGAATAATTAAAGTTTCCTCACTAAACGTTGGCCGAATTAAATCGTAAACAATATACTGTATTATAAAACTAGGCTACGCTGAGCTGAGTCATATGTGTCACAGGAGAAAAGTCACGGTAAGACAACTGAGGCATACTGTGCAAGTGTTACGTGTTCAACAATAATTTCTCAGATGATATAAACGAAATATAATTTAAATAAATAAATAAGGACTTTTTGTTGGTTCTACTTACTTAGCCAACCTAGTGGAGTTAGGGCTATAAAGCCCTCTCTTACACTCAACTAGGAAGACCCGAGACCGCCTGCTTTACATGCCCTCCGAAGCATGACCAGAAAATGTAGCCAGTGTGGGACTCAAACCAACAACCTTTCGGGTGAAAGTCAGAGTCCGTACCACTACGCTACATGTCCGTCATTTGCAAGATAACTGTTGTTCGCGTAACACTTGCACAGTATGCTTCTGAATTTTCTGCTGTTATGTATGGCTCAACTCAGCGTTGTTTACTTATACTCCATTGTTTGCCAATACTGTAAATATTTTTAGTAGGGAACGAAAGATAATATTTACAATTGTAGGCCTGTATTTATTTTTTCTTTGTAGGTAAAACTTTTATGGTAAAATATCTGATATTATGAGACTGCCTTCTGACTGGCTTCGAAATAGAGCAAAGGTACTATGTACGGGTTGCGCCTAGGCTGCAAATGGTATCTGAACAGTGTTATTGAAAATTGTTTTTAATTATGAGTACCTAGGTATCTTACAGTATTATACAGGATGTCATTTATTTTACTGTGCCCTTTGGTTAGTAAACTCTATGATTTCTTACAGCGTAAACGTCTGGTACCGGAACTATATCTTTTGATGGCATATTAGTCATATGGTCACATGGAAGTACTCTGCAAGGGTAGGCTAAGCAATGTCCTACTACCTACTACTAAAAAGGCATTGTTACAGCCAGCCCATATCTTGCCCATTGCATACCCTTTTTTAAGGCAGAAGATATCATCTACATAGCGAATTCAGAAAGATATACATTTAACTATTTTTATTGAGTAGAAGTTTGTGTTCGAAGTTATCCATAAAAATTTCAGCAAGAAGGGGAGGATAGAGAAAATCCCATGGGTAGGCCTATTTTTTGTTGGTATTAGAAGTCAGAATTTTTTGACTGCGTTTTTAAATTTACATGTAGTTAGCCAACAGTGTTAACAAAACCCAACAGGTCGCATACACCTTGATATTTTGGTTCTGGGGTCTCACACAATATTATTGCTGAATGCTGATATTTCTTACATGGTTTGATTATATCATACAAGCGACTTCGATGGCAAGGTGGTAGCGTGCTAGTATACTAGTGCGAGTCACTACATGCCATGATATCGGAGACGTGCCGTAACTCAACTTACTCAACACGGGGCGGCTGACGAGGTCAATCGGATACACTCATAAATTGTTTGTATGCCATTAACCTTTAAAAAAAAATATTTATATATATATCCACTTGTTTTGTCTTCACCGACACCTTATCTTTTGTTGTAGGGGACTGCACGGAATGGATTTTTTAACACACTCTGTCAAAAGTGTCATCTTAACAGCGCATGGTTTGTAATTTTCTACGCATCTCTACTTATAGTAAGTTTTCTTGAAATCCTATTATTGCCAGGAATTAGCATAGGTCGGCGTGATGCAGGGGCGTCGTTTGGGTGGGGATTGACCTGGAAAACGATGGGTTTTTACGAAAATAATAACTAAACTAATCATAAAAATCTCTTTCGGCTCTGGCCGATCAGGTGTAAGGAGATTCCGCAGACCCTGCTTTTCCTCTACGCTACCTACACTATGTATGTAATAAAAAATAATAAATACAAAATACTTCATTATTTTCCCGACCACAACATCAACCCACAAAACACTCTTGTGTTCCAAACAATGACGACTATGAACTTTGGTTATCAAATTATTTTCACTTTGACTGAACGTCATCATTAAATCGTTGATTTGTCGTAAAAAGTGTTGATTGTCATTGTCGTAGATAATAATACGGGCTTTCAGTCAGGTTTTAATTCATTCCTCTGCGATCAATATTAACTGAGATTTGAATTATATAAGGTTTCAATCGGCCGCCATCTCGTAACTAAATATTGGATCTAGCTGGTTAACGAACTCGATCAAGACATTTGTGTGACCAATTTTTGCAAATAAAAATAAATAATTAAGGACTTTTTTGTTCTATTACTAAGCCAACCTAGCGGAGTTAGGGCTATAAAGCCCTCTCTTACACTCAACTAGGAAAGCTCGGGACCGCCTGCTTTACATGCCCTCCGAAGTATGGCCAGAAAATGTATAGCCATTTATTTGTGCCAAGTTTCATCAAAATGAGATAATATTTACGGAAGTTAGTGTGTTTCTTAAAATCTAAATACATACACATATATAGGCCATACAGTACATATAGGCCTACCTAAATAACATTTTTACGGGGGGGGGGGGGGTTGGGCTCAGGGGTTAATGAAATGACAAGTTGTGCAGAAATTTTCCGAAAGTCGAACATTGGTCGCCATATCAATCTCCCTAAAAAATAAGTTGACAAAAAATAATAATAAAAATCAACTTTGTATATCAGAGTGCATATATCAAAGTGGTTGTTTTTAAAATGGTCGATAAATTTGACTATTTGTTGGAAATTAGTTTTCTTCATTTATTCTAAAGGGTACATCGTAAAAAAGGGCGCAAACCCCTTCACCATATACAGGTAGGCCTATATCATATGTTGTTCTGTGTCCTTCACCTTAGGAAGAAGGGGAGTTCACTGGCAAGGTGCTTATAGTGGGTGCCGAACCACTTGGGGAACATAATGAAGTCACACGATTAATTCGGTGGTGACCAGGACTCGACACGCACTTTTAGGCTGATTGATAGTTTCAGCGCGTTATCATGTCCCACCATTCCCCTGCCAAAGCTCTGCACACTACCTACCAACTTTCTGCAGTTTTTAACGGGCTCTGGTGGATTAAACTTAGTGTGGCCGTTGACTGGTACAAAATATAAAAATTAAGCTAAATTATGACTCGCCCTCGTGCTTATCAGCAAGAAGTAATGCTGGAAAGTTATAGGCTATGCTGTTATGTTCCATATGTTGGTATTTTCCACTTTGGCAATTCCACTCGCATTATACAAGATTTCCGTTTCAAGAGAGTTTCTTGATAGGTTGTGTTCACGAAATTGGATAAGTCTGTTACAATTTCGATTGTAAGCATGCCTCAGCTTGTCCATTGTTCCTTGTAGGCGATGTGGGTTGTCATCGAGGACGTGTACCAGTTTGCCAACGGTTAAAAATTTAGACGGAAACAAATCAAATGTATTTAATTCTATCTCAAAAGTACAAGATATACAAATGATCAATTCCCAACCCCAAATGTTCATAAAAATGTGCTTGGGGAGGGAACAATACCAGTAATGTACGTAAAACCGATGGGGTCATAGTCAGCGCAAGTTACAACTATTGTTATATAATATTATACAAGTATAGACACGCGTTCATAAGAAGCCCTACAAGTAATAAGAACCGGTCGAACATGCTTTCCAATTTATCAATTAGTAGATAGAGAAAATGAGTAATTTCATGGTAAATAATTTTCCTATGGTTAGATTTCCGATATCTCGGGGGGGGGGGGGGGGGGATTGTCAACCTGACGTCACTGGAGGTGAGGTAAATTCTAGATAGGTCAGACCAACACATTATCACACAGCAATAATGGCACGACACGCAATGCATTTGAGCGCGAATTTTCTATCATTTTTTCAAAAAATAATTTCTTGCACAAAACCAAATAGTTTTTTGGGAAAGCAACCTGTCCGGTTCCGTTACTCAATTTAACACCTAAAGCATGCCTGAAGGTAGAAATAATCGATAGAAAGGTTTCGCAGAAAAATTATTTTTTAGTCATTTTTCATTAAAATTTAGTTATTTTTATTTTTTACCCCCAGAAGCAAACTATCAAGGGGCAAGCGACCCCCCGCATTTTGTCAATATTAATAACGACTACAACGTAGGCCTATGTGAATTTAAAAGAAATCGTTGGAGTCGTTTTTGAGAAATAATTTTTTTTAGACGTTTTTTGGAGTTTTTTAGAATGAAACCCTCCTAAATTGAGTTGGCCCAAAGTAAAAAAAATGGTCCCGAGGTATGATTTTTGTAAACCTATAGACTATGCCAAATTTCATCAAAATCGACTGAGTCGTTTGCCCGGAAATCGATGAACAGACAGACAGACAGACATACAGACATTTCGTAAAAATCACTTTCTTGGGTTCCTGCGGGAGCTCAAAGCGTGTAAATCCGTTGAAATCTCGGAATCGAAAATTTCGACCATCGCAAAGCTTTCCTTATACTACGTATAAATTGGAAAACAATAATAATGACAAGAAATGAAATTCTTAAGTTAGGGACTGAATGTAGTATTTATGCCTGATGAGATGATGTTTTGTTGGTTTCAGGCTATGTATGTACGCGATCTGTTAAAGGGGTTACACAATGATGTGCTAATTAAAGAAGATTTTTGGAGAGTTAGAGTTCAATCAAATGGCAGCAGAGTCGGTAAGTCAGAATCAAAATCGCAAATGTAGTGTTATTTATATTTTCCCATTCGCAGCTTATTTCGAAGCTATACTTTATTTTTTAATCTTAAATATTATCAGGCCTGCTCTAAAAAAACAAAGGTTATAGGATTATATACAATAGCAGTAATTCAAACGGGTGAATTGTATTATTATATATTTATATTAATTTTTCATATCTTTGTGGCTGCTGAACCTGGAATTAATTAATTTCGTCGAAAAGACTAATTTGTTTACAAAATATATGAAATCTGTTTTATTAGTTAATCCCTTACCGTACTGAACTGCACATTAAATAGGTAATTTAATTCACGAGTAGCGTGTCTAAAGAGTATAGCCTACATACGTTTTTCAGTAAGCCAAGAAGTAGAGAAAAGGACAAAATTTGCTGTGACTGTGCTTAATTTGGAGCATGCTATTCTGTTGTTACTGGGTGTAATTATGGTAAGTCGTTCGCTCTCAGGCAAGGCTGTAGCCATATTTTTTTTTCGGGGGGTTTCAGAAATTTCTTTGGGTATTACATAGTGGTTTTTATTTTTCCTCTCAAAATCCGATTCTATCTAGTATCAAGCCGTTCCATTTCGGGGGGGGGGGGGGGTTAAACCCCCCCCCCTTGGCTACAGCCTTGCTCTCAGATATTGCAAATTAATCATGAAATTGAAAGGAAGCGAGAAAGAAATTTTTTACTGGAGGGTACATGGTTCGAATGTTTATGCAGTATTTTCTTCCCTTTATGTGAAATAAAATGAGTCTAGTCTTTATTGTGTCCGAACGTCAAGTAAAATAAGAAAACTCAAGCAGGCAATACGCATTCCTGTTAACTAATTGTTTCGTCTTTGGTCGGCCTGTTGCAGGAAGCATGGAGGTTATTACGAGCCGTACTTTTTTTTTTTTATAGAAATCCCAACATTTGATGTTGCCTCACATCGTCGTGCGAACCTTGGTCTTGGCAATTGAGCTCTGCTTATTGATTGCAAGATTATTACTACGAGGCCGCAGCTATTTTCCGTCCCGAAAGGAACTTATTTTTCTTTGTAAGTTGACTTTTGTTAAATGTGATCCTATTATCCGAAATTAGAAAAAAATAGGACTTGGCTGGATTCGAACCCACAATCTACGCCTATCCGGGGCTTCGGCATAACCGCTGGACCAGAAGCTCGACATCCTCTACTTATATGCTCTTAGGTGGGGATTCCACAGACCTGCTAGTGCTAAATACAAATACGGTGACGTGGTAACAGACATTCAAGACTTAGGCGGGGTTTCCACCGACCTCGCATTGCAGAATGCAAATGACATTGACGGAAATGTTTGTTTTACTCTATGCCATAGTTAAAATTGATCAATGATCATAGAGTAAAATCACAAACAAACAAACTAAAATTAAAAAAAACATTTTAATAGATTTCTATAAAAAGAAAAATTCAAATCTCCGTCAATGTCATTTGCATTCTGCAATGCGAGGTCGGTGGAAACCCCGCCTAAGTCTTGAATGTCTGTTACCACGTCACCGTATTTGTATTTAGCACTAGCAGGTCTGTGGAATCCCCGCCTAATTGACTTGATTCGTATTGCTAGACAGGTTAGCACAGCTACACAACTATCTATCCGAACAGGTCTGTGAGCTTACTTAATTGCATAAAGGCAATGCTTTATTCATTATATTACAGTATTATATGGTATATACGGCAACGCATAGATCGCGCGTTCGAGTCCCACAGGATTCAGGTTTTTCTTGATACTCTATCTGGGATATAAAATATTATGTTATCTTTCCTTTTTTGCAGTGATAATGGTGTCTAACGGCCTGGCAGTATGGTGCCATTATCGTGAGTTACAAGCTTCGCTGAAGACAACCTCGTGCAGCATTGTAGCTCCAGGAAGGGACAGGGTATACATGAATTGACACTGGGCGATCCGACGTCAACTACAACAGCGTTTTTTTGGAGGCAAGTTATGATTAACGTAACAATAGGAGGCGCTAAAAATCAGGACTTTTTTAACGCAGTATATGTGCTTCTTCCACATTACGGCAGCAAATAAACTAGAATGTAGCCTTATCACGAACTTCATAGCGTTAAGGCAGGGGTTTCCAAATGTTTGGTAAACAAAGGGTTTTTTGACTAAATTAATTAATGCCACAAAGATATGAAAATAGGTCTTAGGAAAAATTCTTAAAAAATACCAGCTTTCTAAAAAGCTGACAATTTACGTTTCTGAACGCGTTTTCATAGAATAATTATATTTCAGGTGCGAAAATTTAAATTTATTAAGAAAATGTTTACATCATTGTGGCTGTTAATTTATTTAGACAAAAATACCCAGGCTTCTCCATATCTCTGCCTTTAAATCAGTTTCCATCAAAATTTGACAAGAAAAAAACTCGTCTCTTAGTACAACGGGCTCCGCCGTAATTGTTCGATGACTGTCGGGCCCCTGCCTCTAATGATTATTAACAAAACAGGCAATGTAAGTCCAACTAACCCTTTGTTAAAGAATTCCTAAACTTACTGAATTCTTTTTATCTGCTCCCTAGTAGATAATGGTGTTTGTTGATCCATTCTTCCATTATAGCCAACGTTATTACTCATTTTAAGAGTGCACATGATGCTGCCAACTGGCTGTAACTTGAAGAAGAACCACCCATCAAAATAGTAAATGATATACTTTTGAAACAGTTACTTTATTGTTACATTACTGGCGAAACCGTTTTTTATAAACAAAAAAAAAACTAGTTGCGAAATTAATAAACCTATCGCAAAATTCATTAAAATTAACAATTTGATGAATTTTTGAGAAAAAGATCCCGCAACCGAAGAGCTTAATTAGTCTCTATATATATACAAAGTTGTTAGTAATTATAAACATTTTTTAAAAGATGGCCAAATATAATCAACGTAACTTAAATGCTACCCTTAATTTTCATACGACAAATGCAATACAAATCACAAACAAATAACTCCGCAAAAAAATTTGGTAACCCGGTTACGAGACTAATAAAAACAGCATGTAACCGTGCGTTATAACTGGCCTCATTGTCCAACCATGGATTAATATATACATCATGGGGTGTGAGAGTGGATCTCAAACTTAATTGCCAGATTTTGCTCCTCATTAAAACAATGCTTTGGTGGTGTTCTTTTTACGAGGCCGAGTACAGTTTCCAATACCACGTAGTCACCTAGGAAAATAGACTGAATTTTTTTTATCTGTCCCTAGTAGACTGCAAATATAACAACCTAGTGGTGTTTGTGGATCCATTCTCCCATTACAGCCAACAATATTACTAATTTCAAGCATGCTTTTAATTTTGTCCGCCACCTCATTATAAATGATCTTCGATATCGGAAGCTATTTACGAAAAAGTTCAATTGAATCAGAATTTGGTTTAAATCCCCAAGAGTCTATTAATGTTACTCCAATGGAGTTACAACACAATAACATATTTGACTATTCAGCGTACACATCCCGTTGTGGTCTAGATTTAAATTTTCAAACAGAAAAATGTTATTCATTCATATATCATGATTAAGAAAATGGATGTCTTAAAAACGTCACTCCAATGCCCGGAGTGGGTTCAAAGATCTTCGTTCCGACTTCAGGGCCAGTGTTCGTCTTGAGGCTCGGAAGCAACTGGGTTTCCTATTTTAACAAGAGACTCACGTCAGAGTACATTTTTTCGCGTTCATAGTGGCCGTAGTTGACATTCCCTTTTGTTTTTTAATTAAGAGGCAAGTCTTGGAGACGGCAGCAGCAATTTGCCCCTCTATATGTTTTACTTGCTTTTCCCTAAGTATTATGAATTTAATAGTGCACATTGAACGGTTTTGTCAGATCTGTTCTTTGATGTCAACTGGGCAGAGCTCTCTTTTTCAGAAAGACAGATCTTTAGTCTAGTGATGGAGAGTAAATTTGGGAACTTCTAACGCTATATTCTTCACATCGTTCTTCTAAGTACTTATAACCGCTTATAAGTACTTAAAAGAACGGTGTGAGGGATGTAGCGTTAGATGCTTCTATTTTACCCTCTAGTACTAGACGCATTTCATTTGTCTGAGAAAGAGAGCTCAGCGCAGGTGACATTACAAAACAGATCTTACAAACCATTCAAGTCGCACGATTAAATTCACAATACCGTAAGAAAACCAAGCGTCAAATATAGAGTGGCAAATTACGGCTTTAGCCTCCAAGACCTGGCTCTTAATAAAAAACAAAAGAGTGTCTGCTACGGCCAATATGAACGCAAAAAGTGTACTCTCTGACGTTGGGTCACTTGTTAAAATAGGTAACTCAGTTGTTGCGAGCCCCAAGACGGAACACTGGCCCTGAAGTCGGAGTTGAGATCTTTGAACCCACTCCGATCATTGCAGTGACGTTTTTAAGACTCCCAGTAATAAACTCTCTTGGACTAATAAAAGTATGGCACCCTTGTCACCTGCCTACTTCCATTTTAGCAGCTCCCAGTCCTATATATTCTAATGTGCCTTTGTATCTTCTCTTTGGGTTGAGCCAGTCTCAAATTGTTGACAAGGTGTAACTCTGGTAGTGGATTTTCCACTAACACTAGTGGTGCTCTTTGACAAAATTCTTAACGATTTTTTGGTTTTACAACTCCTGTTATAACAAGTTTAATTAAATCACTAAATTTTCGTTTATTCATGAAACTCGCTTCACCGCATTTATTTATTTTTGCTATTTTGTTCCAGCAGAGCAACAGTTATTAACTTGGTTCTACTCTCGAAGAATGCTCAGATCGGTGGGTAAGCATTAAAGTAAAACCGTAAAAATTGTTTACAACGTATTTTAATGGCAATTATTAATAAGCAACACAGTGTATTTACTGGATTTTTAGTGGGAGTGGTTATCCCAATATAATTTTATCCCGTTCTTCGGCAACTGATAGGTATTCAAAGAAAGTTTCCTTGTGGGTTTATAATATAAATAATAATAAGAAGTATTAATATAATAATATATATAATATTATTTATTTTCCTACATATTGTAATAATATATAATTAATTGATATAATTATTATAATAAAATGTAATATATAATATTGCAATAATATATTATATATATATTATCAAAACGATTTTATTGCAAAAATATTGTATTAATTATAATACAATAAAATCGTTTTCAATTCAATATTATTATAATAGTAGCTTATTAATATTCACGACTAAACTGACGAGGAAACCTTCATTGACGGCAAATCATTTTATTCCTCCGCTTGGTTTGTCTTTTATGTAATTTATGAATCTATCATCGCCCTGTATTTAGTTGAATCTTTACATGAAAATTATTATAGTAATGCTCTCTATTTGATTTGTTATTTTGTTTTCAAATTTTCCTACATATTGTAATGACGGCAAATCAATATTTATTAATACAGTTTGCCGTGGCCTCGCTACTACAAAATTTCCCGGATGCGAAATTAGAAATAGGTCTTTTGTCATACCCCACCCAAATTGCAACCGAAAAGATCTTACATGAACGACATACCCTACCCAACCACTCTCTTAACAATTATAACTTTCCATTCGCATCGGCAACAATCAGCATTACGATAAATGCCGATTATGCCCAAAGCAGCCTTGCTTTTCTGAAGCTTACTGGACGCGAGACGAAAGTAAAATCATGCTAAGAGTAGTTATTGAGCAGGTGAGGGTCAACAGAGCGAGAACATCATACAATCTTCCAAAGCTCTGCAGTTAAGACCGGTCAGACAGGGTGCCCAATGCTAATTTACTCTCTTAACAATTATAAGCTTTCCATTCGCATCGGCAACAATCAGCATTACGATAAATGCCGATTATGCCCAAAGCAGCCCAGCTTTTCTGAAGCTTACTGGACGCGAGACGAAAGTAAAATCATGCTAAGAGTAGTTATTGAGCAGGCGAGGGTCAACAGAGCGAGAACATCGTACAATCTTCCAAAGCTCTTAGAAGTTAAGAAAGTTAAGACCAGTCAAACAGGGTGCCCAATGCTAATTTACTCTCTTAACAATTATAACTTTCCATTCGCATCGACAACAATCAGCATTACGATAAATGCCGATTATGCCCAAAGCAGCCTAACTTTTCTAAAGCTTACTGGACGCGAGACGAAAGTAAAATCATGCTAAGAGTAGTCATTGAGCAGGCGAGGGTCAACAGAGCGAGAACATCGTACAATCTTCCAAAGCTCTTAGAAGTTAAGAAAGTTAAGACCAGTCAAACAGGGTGCCCAATGCTAATTTACTCTCTTAACAATTATAACTTTCCATTCGCATCGACAACAATCAGCATTACGATAAATGCCGATTATGCCCAAAGCAGCCTAGCTTTTCTGAAGCTTACTGGACGCGAGACGAAAGTAAAATCATGCTAAGAGTAGTTATTTAGCAGGAGAGGGTCAACAGAGCGAGAACATCATACAATCTTCCAAAGCTCTGCAGTTAAGACCGGTCAGACAGGGTGCCCAATGCTAATTTACTCTCTTAACAATTATAACTTTCCATTCGCATCGACAACAATCAGCATTACGATAAATGCCGATTATGCCCAAAGCAGCCTAGCTTTTCTGAAGCTTACTGGACGCGAGACGAAAGTAAAATCATGCTAAGAGTAGTTATTGAGCAGGCGAGGGTCAACAGAGCGAGAACATCGTACAATCTTCCAAAGCTCTTAGAAGTTAAGAAAGTTAAGACCAGTCAAACAGGGTGCCCAATGCTAATTTACTCTCTTAACAATTATAACTTTCCATTCGCATCGACAACAATCAGCATTACGATAAATGCCGATTATGCCCAAAGCAGCCTAGCTTTTCTAAAGCTTACTGGACGCGAGACGAAAGTAAAATCATGCTAAGAGTAGTTATTGAGCAGGCGAGGGTCAACAGAGCGAGAACATCATACAATTTTCCAAAGCTCTTAGAAGTTAAGACCAGTCAAACAGGGTGCCCAATGCTAATTTTCAACATTTCATTTATGTTTGTAATTTAAATTTCTGCACCGGCTATTCCGATCTAGGCCGAATTATAAATCCACGGACCCTAAAATCTCCCATTAAAGCTCTTATCAAATTAAATAAGCAAATTCAGCGATCAAGTCGCATATAAAAACTGGCTATAAAATAACCTACATCTAAAATTATACATAAATACATATAACATACGCCTATACAAAATGAATGGATAGTGGCACATCACGGAATCTGTCACGATTTAAAAAATAAATGAAGTCTTTTTAACCTTTAAGTACTACGAAGAATAAAGTGATGTAAGCTTATCTAAGGTGATTGCCCATGAACATTCTCATAATTTCATCAGTAATTGTAAGATACATCATAGAAAATAAAACAGTAATTACTCATGTAAAAAATACATGACGCACCAGTTTTTTTCTATAAATAAAAACAATCGTTTGTACATTTTCTAAGCCAGTAAAAAACCGATTAGTGCCAAAAACTAAGCAAATTAAGGCCAAAGTAGGTAGTTAAAATTAACACCGGGTTGGGGACCTACAATTACATTGAATATTATAGCTATTTACTGCTCGGACAAGGCTTATTATCAGGGGGGGGGGGGGGGGTGTAGAGAATTCTTAAAATGGTAGACCTTCATTTTAACCTGATCGTGTAACTTGATCAGTGATTTTAAAAATTATATAATTATGAGAATCATAAGAATAATAAAGTTGAATTTACAGCACATTAGGGTCTGCTGGAGACGCGAAATAGTATACGACAACATTAAAGTTGGGCACTGGAATTTGGCACACTTCACCGCCCAAGTCACACAGTCAGGTATGTGGCTAATAAAATTATAAAAATATTAAAGTAACTAACATACCCGTATTGCACATGCTGGTATCAGTATCATAATTGTAACGTAAAAATACAAAAACTGAAACTTGACGAGTTAAATTTATTTCCTCTTTGAATTTTCAATAACTGAAAAGCTCAGAACAGAATAAAATTGGGATGGTTTACGATTTGTGGACCAATGAAATATTACCATGTGTAATACAGGCTCACAATAAATCGTTTTGTAGTTACAGATCCCCAACAAATGTTTATAGGCAAAATTTATTAGTGCTGGGCTTCGTAAATTAGGTCTAAAATGTTTTTTTCGCATAATTTTTATAAAAGCACATGATAAGGCTCAAAAATTATTTCAGTGATTAAATTGAGCCAAGAGAAACTTTGCGTGTGAATCTAATTTCCTGGGATTTCGCTTTTGAATGCCAAATGGGCAAGCATGCTATGGAATTTTTTTCTGCATCAACAGACATATTTTAGAACATACAGGAAGACGATGTGTAAGTTAGCTTAAAAAACTGACGAAATGACAACCGCAGCACATTCGCACAATGGAAATTGCTATGAAAATGAACCTCATGTGGTGTTTAATTGGACTGCTCCTCGATCTCTTGACTTTCATCCTGGGCATTGGAGTCTTCGCCTCCCGAAGCAGGAATGGATCCGCGTTTAGTGCTGATTCGCGATGAACCGAGCCCTATACTTCCGCCACGTCTGTCGAGAAAAATATTTAACATATTAATTAGCATATTACACTAGGACTCAGTTAATGATAACTCCAGTTAGGCGGCTATTCCACCGACCAATTTGCTCTCTTGTGAAAGTGCTTGTGAATTTTGTCATTGACGTTTGCTTTGTTTTAAGGAGACTATTATGTAGATACTTAACTTATCTAAGTTATAATATTATTAATGATGTCTGCTACGATATTATAACTTATAGTAGGGGAGCCCAAGCGGGGATTTCGGGATTTACTCGAGCGCGTCAGATTAAGGTATGGTAAGTTCATTACATGCTCAGTAGTGTATATTTCAATAATCTGACCATTTGAGTGTGACCTAAAGAAACGGGAAGACTTTAAAGATGTGCAGCTGCGTGATGCCTATATTTCTCACTGCGTCCCCACTTTGAGTTCAGTTGCCATGACGCCATGATATTATTTACAGCGTATTTCCAACGTTTTGGCTAATTTGGTTATTTTTAATAAAAGTTATGAGAATTAAAGCTTATATATATTCACTATTTAATATTATTAATATGAATATAATATTATAATTAATAATTTCTAAGCTTTTCAAATAATTAAGTTAAATGATTTTAAAAAATCGAAGCAATTTTGTTTTTCTTTTAATTGTCAGATTAGGCAGATCCCTCCAGATAATCGTCAGATTATTATACAGCACGTCTAGCATATATAGATGAACCATATATATCAATATCTGACGCGCTCGAGTATGTCAACGCAACAGTTTTTTTTTTTACATTTTTGAAAATCTATAGCCGCTTACTCCACCGCTGAAGAGGTGTACATTATATAACATTTTTTTCTTTTTAGCATCTAAGCTTTGCAACCCCGTAGGTCTCTATGACGTAAATCCCCATTTAGCATCACTGGCTCCCCTACTATTAATTTATAATAGGTAAGTTAAGTATCTACATAATAGTCTCCTTAAAACAAAACCAACGTCAATGACAAAATTCACTGCTTCACAAGCACTTTCACAAGTGAGCAAATTGGCCGGTGGAATAGCCGCCTTAGAGAGAGTCTCAATTGATGAGACAACCCGGTAAAAATCAAAGATCTCATGAAATATCAATCGTACATTTGTCAAAAATATCAGGATAAACAGAAGACATTTTTCAAAGCATTGTGATGTAACCAACACAGGCTGGTTACAATTATTTAATTTGTACAAAAATGGATGGGTTAGTCCCAAGGAAGGAGTTCAAGAATTGCGGCCAATTGGTGTTAGGGAATGCCACATGTCATATATCGAAATGTAGAGGAGCACACCTGCTCATTTAACGGCTGTATGATCGATGGACCGATAGATAATCCAGCCCCAAAGTTATCATTATATTTAGCTTAGGAAGCAGTCACGAAAAGGTGGATTTTTATACAAGTTCTTAAGAGTGTACAGCCCGTAGGAAAGTGGCAGCCCGAAATTTAATATTTTTTATTTAATTAACTAAGCATGTTATTAAAGATTTGGCTCATCAAAGTTGTAGAAGACTACTTCATACATCATATAAGGTATTTTTAGTTTTCGAAATTGTATTTTTTTTATAAAATCGATTATACGTGAAAGTTATTGTTTATAAAATATTTGCATGTTTCTCAAAAAACTACAATTTCGAAAATTAAAAATATCTTATAATATTATGCATGAAGTAGTCTTCTACAACTTTGATGAGCCAAATCTTTAATTACATACTTAGTAAATTAAATAAAAAATAAAAAGTATTCCATTTCGGGCTGCCAATTTCCTACAGGCTGTACACTCTTAACAACTTTGAACGAAATCGGTCGAGTAGTTTGGGCTCCAGGTCTGCTTACAAACGCACGCACGCACAAAACCACTTTTTTAGCCTCAAGAATCATGGGAATACAAAATCTCGAAATCGAAACGTTTGGTGGATCCCAATACACTTCATAATATGTGAGTAAAAGTAAAAACTTGTAAACATTTTGATTTTTCTAAACTATTCTAACAAATTAGTAAAATACTAAAGGTTTGTAGGTAGATGTTGTAAATTAGGCACTCAATATTAATCAAACAACTCTTTAACACACGAGTTAGTCAGTTAATCACCATGCTAACGCCATGACGTTTGTTTTTACCTGAATATACCAGTAAATACTCGACTTGGGTTGCTACTACTACTAATTGACGTATCTTTAGCCAGGCTGAAATCCAAATATTACTGTCCATTGTAAACTCGCACAATTAATTCAATTTATTGACAACACCAAGAAAAAACGTCATTAACCACCTAACTATTCAGATTAAGGTATCTAACTAGTTTGGCCATATCAAATCATCGGTAGAAGGCAGTTGAATGCACAAATAAATAAAAAAATACTCAATTCTCATGAAAAATGACAAAAAGTAAATTTTCTGTGAAACCTTTCCATCTAAATCAATTAAATAAATAAATAAAGACTTTTTGTTGTTTCAATTACTAAGCCAACCTGGCGGAGTTAGGGCTATGAAGCCCTCCCTTACACTCAACTAGGAAGACCCGGGACCGCCTGCTTTACATGCCCAGAAAATATAGCTAGTGTGGAACTCGAACCAACAACCTTTCGGGTGAAAGTCAGAGTCCGTACCACTACGCTACATCTACAATGCTTTCTTACTCTCGGTACCTATACTAACTAATAAATAGGAAAGCATGCACGGGTTCACTCGTACCGGTTCTTTTTATTTATTTTTTGGCCCGAGAACTAAGCAGTCAAGGGAAAAGTGACCTAGTGTTGCGTTGAGGGCTTTTTGTTACATAGGCCAGATCTATACCAACTGAGCTCAGACCATAGAGTTTTGATTCCTACCTCAGCTTGTTCTTGAGGTTATTGAGCTCGCGATTCATGGCCTCGTGGGTCTCTAGCATATCCTCGTACTCTCGCAGCGCCTTTCTTTTCTGCGCCTTCTCCCTCGATAACTCCTCCTCGGTCTCGTCGATCTGCCGTTTCAGCGTCTTCACCCGCGCGTTCATCTTCTCTGTCTGCTCCTTGTATTGGTCCGCATGCCGTCGCTCATCCTCCAGCTGGAGAACCACTTCTTTCAGCTTCTTGTCCAGCTTTCTCGTCGCTTTTTGTTGAGCGAAACGCTCTCTGAAAACACAGTTCACATTGTATTTTATAACGCATGAAGAAGTGACAGACTGGACGGTTTCCTGTGCAAGTCAATGATATCAAATCTAAGTTTTTTATTACACCCAATAATATGGTAATAATAAAACTATTATGTATCCACAGCGATTGTAAATAATAGAAAAAGATTCCAATTTTTCGCGTACGAACTGCCTAGTCCCCATTCCTCTACCAACTAATCTAATCTATTCAGTGGAATTTACAATATTGACAAATCAACAATAATTACTGCAAACTATGATTTGTTTGAAAGTAGGCTAAGATATAGTTCTTCCGACACTACTTTAAGAATCTTTAAGGTGCAGAAAAGGTGTTGGGAGCACAAGATGTCATGCCGCCCCGTTTTTCCATCACTAGAAATTATGACCATTTCATCATTATGTATCCTGGGACTCGCTGTTCACGCACACCAGTTGCAACTCCGTCGCAATCGGGACGTGGATGAATTCAGAATACAATACAAGGAACAATAGAATCAGGTATCGAACCTCTAAGGCGTGGTTTCCACCGACCGGCTAGGGCTAAATACAAATACGGTGACGTGGTAAAATACGGTGACGTGGTAGCAGACATTCAAGACTTAGGCGGGGTTTCCACGGACCTCTCTGTGCAGAATGCAAATGACAATGTTTGTTTTACTCTATGCCATAGTTAAAATTGATCAATGATCTTAGAGTAAAATCACAAACAAACTAAAATTTAAAAAAAAATGGCGTCATGGGATATGTTAATTACAAACATTTTAATAGATTTCTATAAAAAGAAAAACAAACATTTCCGTCAATGTCATTTGCATTCTGCAATGCGAGGTCGGTGGAAACACCGCCTAAGTCTTGAATATCTGTTACCACGTCACCGTTTTAGTATTTAGCCCTAGCCGGTCGGTGGAATTCCCGCCTAACAGAATCCTTTACCAAGTAAACTACCGGGTTAGAGGGCTAAGGCGGGGTTTCCACCGATCTCGCATTGCAGAATGCAAATGACATACAACCATTCGTTATTTTTATAAAAGTCAATCAATATGTTGGTGCTCAACATATCCCATGACGCCATTTCTTAATTTTATTTTAGTTTGTTTGTGATTTGATCAATTTTAACAATGGCATAGAGTAAAACAAACATTTCCGTCAATGTCATTTGCATTCTGCAATGCGAGATCGGTGGAAACGCCACCTAAGTCTTGAATGTCTGCTACCACGTCACCGTTTTTGTAATTAGCCCTAGCCGGTCGGTGGAATCCCCGCCTAACAGAATCCTTTACCAAGTCAACTACCGGGTTAGAGGGCGAAGCAAACCTACTTTGTCTCAGCTTCCAGTTGCTCCTCGACGTTTGCGATTTTGGACTCGAGACTGGCGATGGTAGCCTTGGTCTTGGTCCTCTGACTGGTCTCCAGCTCTTCCAATTTGGCTTTCAAGTCCTTGTTTTGTCTCTCTAGAAGCAGGCGGCTGCTCTCGAGGTGCTGAGATGCAGAGCGCTCACTTGCAAGATCTGCAAACAAGTTACTAGTAAACAACACCAGAATACACACTGAAAATAATCTTATTTATTTTATGGTCTTAAGAGTCTAAGGCGGGGTTTCCACCGACCGGCTAGGGCTAAATACAAATACGGTGACGTGGTAACAGACATTCAAAACTTAGGCGGGGTTTCCACCGACCTCTCATTGCAGAATGCAAATGACATTGACGGAAATTAGAATTTTTCTTTTTATAGAAATCTATTAAAATGTTTGTTATTAACATATCCCATGACGCAATTTCTTAATTTTAGTTTGTTTTGTGATTTTACTCTATGATCATTGATCAATTTTAACTATGGCATAGAGTAAAACAAACATTTCCGTCAATGTCATTTGCATTCTGCAATGCGAGGTCGGTGGAAACCTGCCTAAGTCTTAATGTCTGTTACCACGTCATCGTATTTGTATTTAGCCCTAGCCGGTCGGTGGAAAACGCGCCTTAGCTCAAACGTACTAATTTTTCGATTCCCCAAGTACAGTTCCCCAACCTACCAGTTGGGTAAAGGGTGGGACTTACTTTACTTTAACGGCGCCTTATCCCTCCTACGGGGTCGGCGGCACGGATCTTAATCTTCCAGGTGTTTCGGTTATGGGTATCATCCGGCGAGACACCGAGGGTCCTCCCTCACTTTCGTTTCAAGGTGGGAATGTTTGGAAATACGTTTCCCATTACAGGCATTATTTTTCTGCGTAGAAAAACTGGAGTTATATTTTTCTATTTTCCCTCAGTTTCCTACTTTCCCATAAGGTAAACCAAACACAGTGAATACCCCTAAGTACAAGAAAGGAAGATCGGTTTTATACACGTGGACAAAAAACCGATCGGGCGTACCCCGGGCAACGTTAAGTGGAAACATCTAGCGGCTAATCCTTTCACCACCGAGAAGAGACTTCCCTCTTCTTTAGTGTATGCACCGACGATGGCGTCGGTTTCGCTGAGGCCAGAAACAAGGAGTCTCTACCCCGGACACGAAAAAGTAAGTAATAGGTAAGCGAACCGATAATGGTATGGAATAAAAATATTTACCAGCAGTAAGCTGTTCAATAGCTAGCTGAGCTTTCCTGCCACGGTCCGCATTAACTTCGCTGTTACTCTGTTCCTCTTCTAGTTCTTCCTCCAAAGTAGCGATTCTGGCCTCCAAACGACGCTTCTCATCAATAAGTAATGTTCTATAAGAAAAATACAGGGGGGTCCATAAGTTTTGACACACTTTAAATGCTTATAAAAAGTTCAAATCAAGTCCCAGTCAAAAATACCTCATTGATTCTTGAAGAGGACACTGATGCCCTATTTTCAGTCGTTTTAATTAGCGCCATGCATGGAAACCAACCAAGCATTTTTTCCCCGCTAGATTGGGTAAGGTGAAACTACATTGTTAGATGGCATAGTGGTAACTTGTTCGTACTTGTGCGAGTCTCTACACATCATGCGATCGGTGACCTATTACCTGCAGAGGCGACTGAAGAGGTTCTTCGGATACATTCATTGAATTGTTTGTATGCGAATAATCTTATTAAAAAGAAAAGATGACATAACGAACGCAGTATGCCCGATGTCACACGTTCTCCTACAATTTATAATTATATATCTACAGATTAGTTGGACGTCATACCCTTTGCTGGCACTGTTGTTGATCTCCTCTTGGAGTTCATCCCGCTCGCTCTCAGCTGCCCGTTTTTGACGCTCAGTGCTCGACAAATCTTCAGTCATCTGCAGCAGTTCAGCTTCAAGATTCTTCAACTTGCGCTCCGTATCTTTATTAATACCAGCGAGCTCATCACGGGCAGCGCGGGCTTCATCAGCATCCCTGATGGAGTCCTTCAGCTGCGCCTGCGCAAGTTTAAATATTAAATAAATGGCCATGGATTTCACTGACTCGATTCGGCGATTATACTCTCTGCTGTTTCTCAGTAATATACACTGCTGCTACATATCGGGAATAATGTCTTCCCCATCTGATGGTAGGGCAGGAGAAATTTAGAAGGAAAAAAAAATTGCATTTACGAGCTAATGCATACTCAAAGTCAACGTTAGATTAGAACTAACCTGAAGTTTCTTGAGCTGCTTTAGAGCATCCTCCTTAACCTTGTTGTGCATCTCCAGCTGCTGCTCCAGGTCCTTGTAGTCGGCTTCCAGCTTCTTCTTTGAGGCAGATGCCGCAGCCCGCTGCTTCCGTTCGTCATCCAACTCGGACTCAAGGTCACGGATCTGCTTAATCAGGCCTCTTCGCTTTTCCTCAGCCTGTTCCTCCTTAGTCTGAAATGAACACATTGTATTAGTAGTATGGTTGGACACAGTCCCAGGCCGCGGTGTGGGCCCATAGGACAGGGGACCTCCTGATTGTAGTGGAGACCGAACCACTTGGGAAACACAGTGAAGTCACACGATTAGTTCGGAGGTGACCAGGACAAGTCCTATCATGTTTCCCTACCGGCACTGTGCACACGACAAAGTTATCTGCATCTTTGAACTTGCTCTGGTCCGCTGGATTCAACTTGGTAATGCGGCCGCCTAATGAACACATTAGAATAAATTACTTTAGATAAAGAATTGAATTAAATACCTACACTTACACCTAGACGTACCAACATTAACGACAACTTACGCCCGACAACTGTTACTTTACCGACACAAACTACTGAGAAAAGCACCCCCGGATCAGCTGGTTATTCACAATTGTCGCTGAAGACTTGGCAATGACTGTAACTATCAGATTCCTAAGCATAATACGCCTCTATTTCAACACTCCCATACTTGTCTGTCTCATTATTTAATAAGCTATCAGAAAACATTAAATCTACCCCTATTACAAAATTTTTCAATAAACGAATTAAAACATTTACAAACCTGCAGGTCGCGTTCGCATTGACTACGCAGCGCATGCATGTTGACCTCTAGGCGAAGTTTGTTGTCTTCAGCGCACGTCAACTCATCCTCTAACTCTTCAATCTTGGTCTTTTGCTCAACCAGTTGACTCTCCAGAGCTCGCTTGGCTTTTTCTAATTCGTGAACCTGTAATAGGCATATGGAGAAATCACACAATCGGAGAAACATGATTAGAATACCAAATAAATATATATCTACGAGTAGTCAATGAGCGGATCTTGAAACACCCCAATTAATGAAATATGTGAAAATTGGCATTCAAACCCTGCAAATTACGTTATTACGGATTCTTAGTAGGGTCTTCAGTGTTGTCGCCATGTTTGTTTATGTCGGTTGATTTGAAACACGCGTTTAAAATTTTGTAGTATTTAAATTTATTTGCATTATCTATTATGTCACAAGCAATTACCGTAAATACTTAAAATTATAATAACCAAAATGAACACAAAATATAAACAAAAGTGGCACTAGAATAGAGTTCTGCCACTTTCTTTAAAACCGTGCGACGAACGTCCTGATTACTACCACGTTGTTTACTCTGTTAAGTATATTCGACATAGCATGATAACTCACCCCCGAGATCCACTCACGATTGTGTGTTAACTTGGATAGCACATCTAACTCGATAACACCAACACTGTGAAGACCTCTAGTGATAAGAGCAAATCGGATTACTCCGTTTTTTGAACAAAGTCGAGTTTCAAAGGAAATATTGATCCTGGAGCCGTCAAAAATATCCGCTAAATTAGCAGAAATACTCCTCTACAATTCGATATAATTATGACATAACTAACACCAATTGGCCGCAGTTCTTCAACTCCTTCCTCGCGCCACCAATCGTTTTTTCCACCAATTAAATTCAATAATAAGCCTGTATAATACCTATATATTGTATCAAAATGCTCAGAAAAATGTCTTCCGTTTCTCCTGACATTTTTGACAGATTGATATTTCATGATGCATTACATTTTTACACTTATAAGGCTTTTCCCCCTTATGAAGCAATCTCTAAGCTGCTTTCAACCCTTCACTTTAAACTAAAGTTACCTTTACCGAGCCAAACAACCTAATATTAAGCTCATTTTCCTTCACAACGCAACGGTCTAATAAAAGTCAAGATTACTAATAATGGTTGTCGAAAGCAGCCTTCGCAATGGGGTTCTAGCTTAATGCGAATTTAGCGTTTAATTTAAGAAGCAAAGCTTGCACCAAGCTTTTCTATGTTGTACTTACAACTGCCTAGTCCGCATTTAACAAAATATATCATTTGTGGCTAAATCATCTTCTGTGCCGTATTTAACTCCGGTCCTTAAGTACATACATGGTTACACAAATTAAGCACCGTACATACAGGTACTTTCTACTCACTGAAGATGCACATAAAAGTAAGTACCTATTATAAAATGAAATGATTAACTATGTCAGCTAATTAATTCTCAAAATAATAATTATAGGAGCCTTCAACTGTTTAAATATTATGGTGGAGTTTTGTGGATGTTTAATGCACATATTGATGGAAACTCAATGAGGAGATTCCCTTAGCTCCTTATGAATGCAAGTTGTCCATATTCAGGTATAGGGGAAGTCAATAATAATGCCTCCACTGGCCTAATTACCAATTTCATTCTTAACTGACTGGTTGCTGCCATCTAGCAGAGTTTAGTTCAGTTATAGATATCTAGGTTATGAATGTAATTGACAGTTGACCTAGTAGATACTTTATCGCACTGTCTTAAAACAATCCTACAATATTTGAGGAGATTGGTTACAAACGTGGCCAACTCCATTTTTTCACAAAATGGGGCTTTGATCCGACCTTGCAGAAAATTGTAATGTCAAGGGACAAAAGCAGCCAGATTGCGCACAGAAGCGCTGAGAAGTCTAGGGCAAGCTATAAACTTAATGCAATTTTCAACAGAAAATCCACTCTCCTGAAAAATTCCACAACTTGGAGTTGGCCATGTTTGTAAACAGACTCCTCATTTACATTTTGTCTGCTGATTACTGACTGTAAGCCAGCTCAAACTTAACCAGAATTTCATCGAGCTCCCTCGTCAGTGACAGCACCTTCATCTCTTTCCAACGAGCGTTATATACTTACATTTTTATCTGCTGTCCCCTGACTATTGGCCAACTCGTCCAGCTCTCCCTGGAGTGCGCGACGGCCCCTCTCCAGTTCCTCGACCTTGTCCAGGAGTTCCTCGAGCTCCCTCGTCAGCGACAGCACCTTCGTCTCCTTCTCACGAGCCTCTCGTTCCGCGATGTCTCGCTCTTGAGCAATGCTCTCAGCAACAGCCTGCACGAAGACATAACCCAATAAGCACTGACAGAGTGGAATTAAAATAATCATGCTTTTATTGAACAACTGCTTATTATTTATTAGTTGATCATATTCTTTCCAAGCCCTGCGACGAGTTGCCCTAAGTTGTACTGAATAATACGGCATATATAGCATGACTTTTATTTATTTCATTCATTATACGACGAATTTCATTTGAAATATAACGCTTGGACCATTAGCCTATCATTTGAGGGTAGATTATCAAAAAGTCACTGAAAATTAAACAATTATTTATGGCCGGACTGCTCTAACCAAGCCAATCAATCAACAATCAGAGCGAGGATTTTTCCAAAGTTAATCATGGACGGTATAATTGAGAATTGACAATCGAATCACAGCAGGTAATTCTATAGGAAAGTTGTCCATAAAAATTCCAAATCCTCACCTTTTCCTCTGCCAACACCTTATCGAAGTTCCGCTGCTTCTTTTCCAATTCCAAAACTTTGGCTCTCTGCGTCTCTACATCAATATTCAAATCCTCTACTTCTGCCTGCAGTTTCTTTTTACTCTTGTCTAGCTTGTCGTATGCGGCCTGAAGTTCTTCTAGTTGCAGCTGAAGCGCCTCAATTTCCTTCGACTGCTTAATACGGATTTCTTTCAGTTGCGTCGATACCTCAGCTTCTTCCTCAGCCTTCTTTTTGAATTCTGTTGCTTGTTGAGTTAAAGCAATCACCTGAATCATAAGCAATAATAGTAAATTTTAGTTTACCTCTAATAGGCCTATATAGTTGGTAATTAACAAACTGGTACAAGTCTAATATTAACCTACAGTCACACACTTTAAGCCTGTAGGACACTATTTTCCGACGCACCATAAGGGAGCTTTGGCTCATTGATAAATTTTTGTGAAATTGGCAGCACATCTTCTGGTTGGACAACTATTACAAAAAAAACTTCCACCCAGCTTACTGAATACTCATCTCAAACCACTCACCTGTTTCTCCAGGTTCTGTTTCGCCTCCTCTTCCTCCTCTAGAGCTTCCTTAATGGCATCACGCTCACTCTCCAACTGTCTCAACTTGGAGCTCAGCGCCAACTTCTGTCGCGTCTCCTCCTCGAGAAGGGTCTGCGTCTCCGTGAGCTGCGACTCCATGGTGCCGGCCGCCTTCACGGCAGCAGAGGCTCTCAAGTCTGCCTCCTGCAACTGTGCCGCCACACTCTCCGCCTCCGCTTGCAACTTACTACACCTCTCGGCCAACTCTGCTCTACTCCTCTCCACTTCACCAATCTTGCTCTGTAAATCAGCCAACTGTGTCTCGGCCTGCTTTCTACGTCGGTCCGACTCTTGCCGCGCGTTCTGTGATGTTTGTAACTCGGTTGCTAGGTCCACCTTCTCTCCTTCAATGTTCGACTTGATTTTCTCCAAGTTTGCTTTCGTCTTTTTCAGCTGTTCCATTTGCTCAGCAAGTGACGCAATTTCCTGAGAGTGCTTATGCCGCATATCCGTCAAGCCGACTTCGTGTTGTTGGGTCTCATCTTCTAAAGCCTTTTTGAGAGCAGCTAGTTCCTGTTCCCGCTTACTTCTCAACTCTTGCTGCGCAGCTGTGGAATCCAAAGAGTCTAACAGCTCATTCTTAAGTGCTTCTAATTCCTCATTTAAGTCCCTCTTTTGCTTCTCAGCCTTCGCTCGTGATGCCTTTTCTGCTTCGAGATCTTCCTGCAGTTCAGCAACTTGTGATTCTAACTCTCTGATAACTTTCTGCACTTGGGCCTTTCCAGCTCCTTCTTGGTCAATTTGTAACATAGCCTGCGCCAGTTCTTCTTCCCTCTTCCCCAATTGCAACTGTAAATCTTCTACTTGGGATTTCCTCTCATTCAGCTGTTCCTTTAAGTCGGATACCTCCGCTTCTATTTTCCGTCTCGTTCTATCCAACTCTTGGCGTTGTGAATTTTCTTTAAGGGCTCGTTCTTCTAATTCAGCTATGGTAGCTTCGTGTTTGGCTTTTAATTTCGATAAATGCTTAGCTTTCTCTTCCTCTTCAGCGAGAGCTTGCGCTAAATCCGCAGATCGCTCTTCTAAGATTTTCTTCTCCTTTAACAACTTCTGGTTAGCATCTTCAGCGGACGCACACTCCTCTTCCATTTTCTTCAATTTCATGTCGCATTGTACTTTTTCTAGTTGAAGCTTTTGCCTGTAAATACCAGTATCTTTCAGTGCATGAAACAACCAATAATTAGCCTCCTACATGTCATGACTCCCGTTATTTTTCATCATGTCCCTTTGCAAGAATGGTTCGTAAACGGAAGGCAAAAAGTTATGTTCTCGAACAGAGCATTAAGGCATATTTCAAAATATCTTGTAAACAAACCAGACTTGGGCAGATAATAAACCGGTGCGGTTAAGAGTGACGATGTCGAAAACCGTATAGGTACCTACTTTACGGTTAAAAATTAATGATTAAATATTGTCTACGTAAAGGAGGACAATACCAAGGAAGAGATGCCAATTATGATGATGATAATGACACAAAAGCTAATTCCCAAAAACTGACCTTGCAGCTTCTTCCTCTTCCAGCTGCTCCTCCAAGTCCTGAATATTGATCTGCAGTTTTTTCTTCTCAGTGGTCAGCACATTAACCCTCTCTTCCTCTTCTTCTATACGAGCTTCCATGTCATGCAGAACATCCTCCAGCTCAAGTTTCCTGGCGGCCAACCTAGCTCGCATCTCTTCCGCCTCCGCACACAGCTCCACCTCAGCCTGAAGTTGTTCTTGCAGCTGGACCTTCTCATCTATCGCGGTCCTGAACTTAGTCTCATACTCGAGGGCGGCTTTAAGCTGCGTCTCTAAGTTCTCTTTCACCTGTAATACACATAGAAAAGAACACCATAAGCAAATAAAAAAACTCGGAAACGCGAATGCTTGGGTGGTTGGGATCAACAAAATACCGGAAACCGTGTTTTCCCCTTGCGAATAGGGAAGGTCCATAGTAGGCTAGTTGGAGCCAGAATCTGTGGTAAATAAATTTCATTTACTTTTTCACATAAAGAAAATTACAGTCTGTGCAAGAAGAATGGCTCAAATGAAAATAAGGACCTCCATGAAGCCGAAATTAGAGGATATGGAAAAAACTGGGCTTGGCGGGATTCGAACCCACGATCTACGCCTAACCGGGGCGTCGTCTTAACCGCTGGACCACAAGCCCCGACAAGTCCAGTAAATGCCAAATCCTCTACTTATGCTCTAATTGACATGATTCGTGTTGCTAGAAAGGTTAGCACAACTACACAACTATCTAACCGAACAGGTCTGTGAGCTGACTTAATTGCATAAAGGCAATGCTTTATTCATTACATTGTAGTATTATATGGTATATAACACTGACATTAAATTAACTTTGGTTGAAGAGGTAACCTCCTCGTTATAACCGAAATTAGAGGATATGGAAAAAATCATGTCAATTAGAGCATAAGTAGAGGATTTGGCATTTACTGGACTTGTCGGGGCTTGTGGTCCAGCGGTTAAGACGACGCCCCGGTTAGGCGTAGATCGTGGGTTCGAATCCCGCCAAGCCCAGTTTTTTCCATATCCTCTAATTTCGGTTATAACGAGGAGGTTACCTCTTCAACCAAAGTTAATTTAATGTCAGTGTTATATACCATATAATACTACAATGTAACCTCCATGAAGAACTGTAATAGTTGTATCTCGGAGACTAAGTAACAGTAGCATTGTCTACTAAGCCTCCGAGAGGCAATCTCAGAAGTCTACGTAGTACCGTTGAATAATGTCGACCGAAGATGTTGACGAAACATTTCAAAGTACGCTTCCAGATAGACCACGGCCCATCAGCCCAGATTCAACGTCTTCATAATTTTTTATCATTTCCTACAACTTTCACATTATGCAACCATCTACATAATTATTAGCCACGTAGTAGAGCCTAGAAGATAGGTAAGCATAGCATAGCATAGCTGAAGAAGTTATTGTAGACATACCTCTCTCCTTCCAACATTATAACACTACAAGGCACAAGTTCATAAATTCCTCCATAGATGGTGCTGATGCTATTCATATCAATACATTTAGTTTCAAGATTTCACGGTGCAAATGCATGGAGCGCTTAGTACAAGTCCATGGAAAATTAGACCTCAATAAAATTTGCACAATTGCTAAACCACTTTTCTCGCGAATTTATTTATTAAACCTTAAAGGTAGTCACAGGCCTCAGCATTGCAGACTCAGCTGCCAAATTTTGCAACTGAAAATGGCGAGGCAACAGGACTTAATAAAAGGGTGCTTGCCACTTAAACGGCAAACAGGACCTACCCAGGCCTGTTGGGTATGGTTATCAAGACATATCCAGCACATAATTTCTGTTCAAAGGCATTGTTCGCTGCCAATAAGCACGGGCGTGCCTCCTTAATATCACAAATGAGTGAAATGACATTTATGATTTAGTTCGGTAGTTGACTAGTTGCCAGTTGGTTCTTATCTAGATTCCTAGAAACTTAGGAAGTACAGAACGTCAGGGCCGGGAGTCCGGGACTCTAGAGAGCTGCAGGTCGCAGGCTGTAGAGTGTATATAAAAATTACAGAGGTGTGGCTCCCTGGCTCGACTGCCTCCTGATTCCTGAAGTCGAAGCGTATGAGCGTGGCACATACTATATACCTACTTTAGGGTGTACCACTTACCAAGCAAATGACGTCAGATTCCAAAAACACGGTGCCACAATAGTAATAAATGTACACAAAACTGACCTGCTTGAGCTCGTCCTCCTTCTGCGTGAGCTTCTCCTCCTGCTTCGTGACGGCCAGAAGGGGTTTCACCTTGGTATACAGCCGCCACCACTGCCAGTTGCGCAGTTTGAGGTAGGCGGAACAGTTACGCTGGATGATACGAATGGCGTTAAGCTGTTGCATACGCTTCTGGTAGTTACGGCGGGCCAGGTACCCGCGGCAGAAGGCCTGAAAACAAAAAAAATTTCACATTACTAATTACTGCATTGTTTAACCTATGCAACCAGCCTTGGGTTTGCAAGAGTCTGCACATTGCGTTTTAAGCAGTGATGATGACAGCTCGTAAGCCCCGTTATGCACGAACGATTCGACATATGCGAATTGCCGACGTTTTTCTTCCTTTATAACATCAGGCTTGGGGAATGGTTGGTGCAAAACCACAGAGCCCACTTCAGAAGACTTTTATGGAATTTCGTGCGGTCGGCTTCACGCCAATATCATAAATCTTCTGAAGTTGATTCTGTGAGTTTCAAACTACCCATTTGCTACATTAAAAAACGTCTGCCGCATGTCGAATCATCCGTGGGTACCGGGCCTAAAATGTATTGTACAATAACAACGTTACGGTGTGCCTGAGAATCCGAGTCAACACTGTCATGATGTAGAGGACTACGTCATACACAAATAATATCGTAGGGAACTATTACTTTATGGGAGATTCTTATTTAATTAACTTAACGGAGGACTCAAATTTCACACACTAAAGTTCATGTCGAAATGGCAGCACTCAACAACTTCCATATACCAAATCTCGACAGCTTACGTAGTAAAGTAAATAAAAAATAAAAACTGACTGATTTTTATGGGTTGATTGTAAGAGTGGGCCGAAAGGTCCAAAATTCGCCCATGTGGAAAATAAGGACAATTTTCTTTCTTTGATTTTTGCTTGGGTGACCAGTATCTACGTTCCATATCCTCATAACAGCCGTTAAACAACACAAACCTGGAAGTTGACAATCAAATCCGTGATTTTGTAGTCTCTCTCCTCTTCCAGGTGAGCCAACACGCCGGCGCGGAAGAATATCTTGCTCTGGCCGACGCGGTAAAGGTTGGGGTCCAGTTCAAGCGCCTTTATCATCATTTCACACGCCTTCTTGCCGTCCATGAACTGTTTGGGGATCACGTTAGGTGTCAGCAGCTCGTACCGCTGACGGAACTCTTGGAACGGGATTCTGCACACAAAAAGAGTTAATAAACCTTTTTTTTGCAAATAGCATCAACAATCGATGAAGTATGAGACAATGGAAGTTTCTTAATTGATACTGATATTAAAAACGCAATAAAGCTGCCATAATAGATGTCAATTAATTACTCATGGGTGTCTGCCAGTGGTTCTGAGTTTATCATTGGAATTTTCGGTCCTAAACATATTGCTGAAAACTTATAATTTAGGGTAAACCATAAACAATAATAATTAATTATTTACTGTAAACATTTTTGTTCTAATCTCTGAGTGATCATACAAGTGACAGCCACATTATGCATCCAAAAGTCGAGGAGCATTTCTTCCAATGTAGGGTTTCCCTCGTAACTTCGTGGAAACGAAACATAATGTGTAAAATAACAATTTCCACAAATATAATTAAAAATAAACAGTTACAGCTGTTTCAGTGGTAACACCATCATCAGACTCAGAGCATTTCTTCTATGAGTCCTCGTTGAGCGCCCTAATGTCAATATTTATAGCACATTATACATTGTACATAATACAAGCAGGTTCAACCCTACAACCTGGAAACTCTTACTTTGCCATTTCCCCCTACGTTTCATCTCTATCGGTAATTCTTAGCTCATGGTTGGGCGCCATCTATTTTGTTGCTTATTAACATTATTGTATTTTTTTATACGTAGGCCTAATATAGCACTCAGATCACTTGTAATGTTATTATAGTTATAGTTTAAGTTTTTAAGGCGGTACCACTTATATTGGGCGGCTATTACACTGAGGGTTTCCAGTGTAATAGCCGCCTAAGATAATGCGTAACCCTCACACGCCTAACGGCACGAGGGAGCGCAGAAATCACAAAAATGGCAAACAATGAAGTATGAAAATATACCTATTATTATTATCAATGGGGAAACCTCCTCCTCATCCAGAGTACATGACTTCCTTGATAGACTCACCTGTTGGGGAAGCCTTGCCGACAGATACGGATACCTTCGAGTACACCATTGCATCGCAGTTGGTCTAGAACCAGGGGTGCGTCAATTTTGCCGGCACGCTTCTCGTGGTTGGGAATGATGCAGCGGACGAAATTGGGGTTCGTGTTGCGAAGAGTAACCTAACACAAAACGAAATAGTGTAATTATAAAAAAATGTGTGTGTGCGGAAGTCATGTGTGGTTTAGAATGGTTTTCCTGAGTTTGTCTACAGGTGGGGCATGACACGACTCAAATGGGAATTAAGTACTGATATGGTGCCCATTCCATTGACCGGCTAGGGCTATTTCCAAAAACGGTGACGTGGTAGCAGACATTCAAGACTTAGGTGGCGTTTCCACCGACCTCGCATTGCAGAATTGACGGAAATGTTTATTTTCCTCTATGCCATAGTTAAAATTGATCAATGATCATACAGTAAAATCACAAACAAACAAACTAAAATTAAAAAATGGCTTCATGGGATATGTTAATTACAAACATTTTAATAGATTTCTATAAAAAGAAAAACAAACATTTCCGTCAATGCCATTTGCATTCTGCAATGCGAGGTCGGTGGAAACGCTACCTAAGTCTTGAATGTCTGCTACCACGTCACCGTTTTTGGAAATAGCCCTAGCCGGTCAATGGAATGGGCGCCTATTGTCCGGGAATGCCTAGCATTGCACAGGTTAAATATAGTTAAGGTTTATTGCCACAAAGGCCTAATTGGTCCAATTTTTAGTTAGTTCCGATATTGACTCTGCTAAGTTATATACGTTCGTGGTTCGCACCGTCTTATTTAGATTTAGGTGCACACGTCGTGCTGTTTAGACCAAGCATACTTTTCATCTTGCGTGGATTGCTGTTTGGTGTGCCTCCTTTTTCAGTAGAGTGACATAGTACATAATTGTTCTGGCTCTGGACACCTATGATATTGATAAGCCAAAGATAAGAGATAAGTGGAGTAGCAGGATTCACTAACGTCCATCGCGAAAACTTTACAACACCCACTCAATTCAGTATATTTTATACGTAATAGGCTTATCTACAGTAAGATATCTCCAACGCATAAGGTAGGCTAATGTTATAATTTCATATAGTCCACTGCTCTCTTAGTCACTCCAGAGCGTAATATGAAGACCCCTTTACTAGGATTCACCCCTGTGGTGTGTTAATTATTATTTTAGCTATCGTAGAACGCCACGGATATTTTCTAGCAGGGGCACCAACTCGGTGTAAATAAATCAAGACTTTTTTTTCTATTACTAAGCCAATCTAGCGGGGTTAGGGCTATTAAACCCTCTCTTACACTCAACTAGGAAGGCCCGGGACCGCCTGCTTTACATGCCCTCCTAAGCATGGCCAGAAAATGTAGGAAGTATAGGACTCGAAACAACAACCTTCCGGGTGAAAGTCAGAGTCCGTTTACGAAAACAGTGGCTATTCCCGTAGTTCAGTGAATAGTAATACTTAATAATAATAATAATACCATCAGTTTAGCGAGTTGCTCTTTGTAAAGTTGAGACACGGTACGGAACATGCCCTTTCTAGTGCGAGCTCCAAACTGGGTATCCGACAAAGATTGCTGCGCCAGTCCAACGATTTCCGCGTCTTTCCAGATGTGAGCAACAAAAGGATCCTGTAAAATATGAGAGTAATTAGATTGGAACAAGTACATAATAAACCAGAATAACGGCACAACAGCAATTTTTCAGTATTGCAATTGTTATATCATTGAAAGAGAAATCAGCCAAGCAAAATGGTGTCTTCCATCGGCTGCACATGTTCATTTATTTACCTCGTTTATAATTCAGGATGGCGGCCGGTCTCAACTACCGTCAGTCACCTGCATTAATGACGAGAGGTTACTGGTTAGAGCTAATTTTTTTTTCCTTTTTTGTTTCGGACATTATTAGTATTGTTTCCGTACAAATTTTTGGCCATTGGCAAACTGGTATAAAGTCAACCTACACAGGCTACAAGCGATAATGGACAAGCTTAGAATTAACGCAATGAAACAGGCGAAAGCATGACTTATCCAAGTACAGATATACTAGGCCCATTAATGACAAAGACACATACGTATGTTTGCGAGCGGGCCTTGAATGAGTAAATTAGATCGTTCCAAATTTAAATTTTTCCAAACTTCTAGGAATCAACTAAGAATTTAATATCTACTGTCTATGGCAGAATATTTTTGAGTTAATTCCTACTCTTTGACTTAGTGCCGCACCTGAGATTCCTGCAGGAGAGAGACGACATTCTCATTTAACATCTACTGTCTATGGCAGAATATTTTTGAGTTAACTCCTACTATCTGACTTAGTGCCGCACCTGAGATGCCTGCAGAAGAGAGACGCCATTCTCATTTAACATCTACTGTCTATGGCAGAATATTTTTGAGTTAATTCCTACTCTCTGACTTAGTGCCGCACCTGAGATGCCTGTAGAAGAGAGACGACATTCTCATTGAGGGGGTCCATATTCTTCATGAGCCACTGACTGGCAGAGTAGTCCACAGCGCCTGCGTAGTGAACGATGGCGAAGTCGGCGACCCCGCGGAAGTCTGTCTTATGAAACTTGGGGTGAACGCTGTGCGACAACACCAGCTTTTCCACGAACGTCTTGTCCGTCGCCTTGGGGAACCAGCACTCCTCGTCCAGCAAAGCCATGATACCCATGGGCTACAAAAATCAAAAATTAATATCAAAAAAATTAAAAATTAATCAGCACTGTAAATACACTTCAACCACGCATTGTATGGTTTTCGGTTTCCAACAGCTTCCAGAAAATCAATGTACAAATGAAATGATGTAGTACTAAATGAATAGACCATTAGATTTTATTGACGTTCAGCAGCCTGATCGAGGCGATTATAATACCGGGGTTAAACAAATACCCTAGGATTATAACTGTAAACAAACATATTTTGAATAGCACTTTCCACTATAAAATTATCTTGTTTACATTTTTAATACCAGGGGATTAAATAAATACCGGTATTATAATCGCCTCGATCAGGCTGCTGGAGTCGTGAAACTAATCACTGTCTAAAAAAAATGAATCACATTCCCCGAACTAAACAATCTACTCTCTAGCCCATTCAACATAATAAACTATTCTGAATCACGTTAAAGGTTTAGCTAACTGTAGCTGATTAAGCTTCCTCCTGCCATCATCAATAACGGCGAAAATATTGAATGACATCCACTTGGAGATTTATTATTAACAATTCTGGGGTCAGACTTATTCATTTCGCAACGGAAAAAAAAATCATGATGTGAACTCCAAATTTCTGCTTTCGTCATACAAAATCTATTGCAGTTAAGTTTTTAACAAAATCATCAAAAGTTCGATTTTACTCGTCAAATTTTGGACAAACTCATGTAATGTATGGAAGCTCCTATAAAAAGTCAATGCTTAAATTAAATTTAAGAATTAGAAAATCCTTAAAAACACGGCACCTCGAATATAAATCCTAAGTCCAAGATATGCTTGATACTGATGTGTATTACATCAACCAATTAGATTAGATAATTCAATATTACACCGATTTTCAATACAATAACGTAAACAATAAATAAATAATAAATGTTAATACAATGCACAATGACACCCAAGAACTTAACAGAATTAAAAAAAAAAATTCAAAGTGTTTCCTTATTCAAAAAAACTCTTGGATGTTGTACAATGTCTTTCGAATAAGGAAACACTTCAAGCTTTTTCTGAACTCTGCCAAGTTCTTGGCAGACTTTATTAATTTAGGCAGTTTGTTACATACTGTATGAGCACACAGATATATGACGGCTTACATTCAAACCGCCGGGTTCTGTGTTGCACGGCAACCAAGTTTGTCCTTGATCTCGTTCCATGATTGTCGACACGTTCTGCCCGCTGGAAACTGCTTAAATATTTGTGAACATACACAGCCGCGTGCAGAATATACAGGCTAGGAACCGTTAGTACGCTCAGGTCAATGAAGTGGTGTCTACATTGCGTGAATGCTGGATTGGATATTTGAGCGATTAATGCGGGCCTTACCTTATCAATAAGATCGATAGTCGGCTGCAAATCGAGGCCAAAATCGATAAACTTCCACTCGATGCCCTCCCTCTGGTACTCCTCCTGCTCGAGTATGAACATGGTGTGGTTGAATAGCTGCTGGAGCTTCTCGTTGGTGTAGTTGATGCACAGCTGCTCGAAAGAGTTGAGCTCGAAGATCTCGAACCCAGCCATGTCGAGGATGCCGATGAAGGAGGCGCCCTGACGCTTAGTGCGGTCCAGCGAGCGGTTGATTCTGTTCACCAGCCAGCGGAACATACGCTCATAACACGCTTTCGATATGGCTTCCACCGCGAATTCCACCTGTAAGCAAATTAATCCGATGTAATTCCATTATAAAAACAATTGTTATTTTTGTATTTGGACACAGTAGGGAAGTTACCTGAAAAGGGGGAGCAGCACTTTAAAAAGGAACACTAGACTACAGGTAACTGTTTTTATGCCTAGTGATGTCTTCCCAGACATGCAGTAGACAAAATACTCAATAATCAATACAGTTTTATGTTAGCGCAACGTCTAGGATAGCTGGGAACAAACAAGCATGATGGAAGAAAATTCAGGGAGGTTCACTAAACCAGGAGTCCATAGGGGGGCGCCGGTCAAAACGGAATATTGTTGAGGAGACCAGGTCAAATTGCCCTTTCCATTGAGCAGTTCCAGTAAGACCATCACTTCTTATTTTTCGATAGGGGGCACTTTAAGGCTGGAATTCCTTTCCTGGAGTCGCCTGGTATACGTCAGTGCCTAGTTAGGTTCTCACTATTTCGTGGGCGGGCCCCCCTTTTACAAACCTTTCTATCTTTATAGTTTACAGACTAAGACGGTGTTTCCACATACGTCAATCGTCAATGAGAAATATGGTTTTGACGTGGTAGCAGAATTTTTAGTATGTCTTTAAGTCTGCTAAACCTTCAATTTCACATTTCTCATTGACGATTGACGTATGTGGAAACACCGCCATAATAATGGGAACATATTATGTAGGTGCGAAATCTGTTCAAGAGATGAATTACTGCAAAATCTGCGTATTTCAAAAGAAAACAATTACCAGAGCCTGGGATAGTGGATGCCGCCACTCCCAATGCGTAGTTTAGGTGTTTGGCAGGCTGCTAACTTTAAGATTACATGCAGCATGATAAACCACAATTTTATTAATCACTATCAGATATTATCATATTGTTTCCATAGTGGTGAAAGTACTACAATATATAAAACCGTTGAACCCATAACAAAACCATATCCCAGGTGGATTCGAACTGCTTACATCCGCAGTGAGCAACTAATATCTTACCTGTTCTTTAGTCTGTGACTTGGTAACAAAGTCCCGGCCGACCTTGATTCGGGGCTTCAGGAAAGCTTTGGTTGTTTCGGTAACCGATAGACCCAGGAGATGGGCCACTTTCTGCGCCACTGTGTTGTCAGGCAGGGTAGCCTGATCCGAGTTACGCTCCTGCTTGAACTGCATAGATCCGAATAACATCACAGCGGAAACAATGCGGAAAATGGCTGAAAACAAGCGGCGAGCAATTACTTTTAAAGTATGTTGTCTCGCAAGGTTTTGAAAAATGAAGAGACGTATTAAATGTTACCCCTGCCTTTTAAATGCGTTGCAGGTTAATCGTAATAACAAGTCCTCTGAGATCTCCGATGATTTGCTGGCAATAAATAATTCCATTCTCTTCGGTCTGTGGTAGCTGTCATAATCACAGTATGTAGGAAGATATAGGCAATGTTTGTGAAACAAAAAAATTAACCAACTTTTTCAGATTGATTCGTCTTTAGCTTTAAAAATGTCAGAACTATTTACCGTAAGAGATTTCATAATGAACTGGTTGCTCTGCTTAGCTGCTTAGAGAACGTTTTAGTGTGATACTGCTAGTCTTACCACAAAAGTCTTCCTGGGTCATGCCCATGATGGTCATGGCGTTGCACGTCTGCTGGTACTCGGCAGCGTCATCGACTCCAGGTACCGGCAGAGGGCCGCTAGAGAGGAAGTGGTAGTTCTTAGGGTCCTCCAGGATGAAGTCCCCTGTAAACAAAGCATTACATTCGGATTCTGTCCTCATAGAACTAAGTTAAAAAAGCTACGACAAGAGCAGTCGTGGACGGTATATCTTTTCTTACCATACTATATGCAATTCAAATAAAATGGGTTCAAAATAAGCTGACATGATTTCAACATGCTTTTAATATATTAATTAATGTTCTCTTCATCGGGCCTACTATGGCGATTAGTATTAACATAGTACTCGGGCTAAAAATGTAAACAAAAAATTTTGAATAGATCTTTCCATTGTAAAATTATCTTTTTTACATTTATAATCCCAGGTTAAGATTAAAAATAATCGCCATATCAGGCCCACAGAACTAGAAATTCAGTCCATTTCAAAGTTATCCGGTAGAAAAATTGGTAGTAATGTGTCAGTTTCAACACATCATACGATCGGAGACCTGTCGTAGCTCAACCTATAGAGGCAATGGGATGGGTTAAATATGTGGCTGTCGTGTAGTATATTAATATAAATAAAAAATATGCGATACTCATATTGGCTTGAAGTATACGCCTCTGGATGGCTTGACCTACTTTGGGGCCTGGTGTGTTGAACCTGCTGACAACCGCTGACAATGGGAACCTAGTTGGTTAGTATTGTACAGCGGAGAGTCAGGGAAGGAAGGACGACATGAGGCCCGGGGGGGGGGGGGGGGGGGGCACGCCAGTCTGGAGGGCGGAGATCCTGGCCTGAACCTGTTGCTTCGAAAACATGCTCAATATACTTCAACCCTTCTTCTTTGTAGGTTAAGTTAATTTTACTTTATATAGCCAATGTTATATGGTACCTCAGATTCACCCTGGCCTCTGAAGCTGAGGAATCATACGACAATCGATTCTTCACTCATGGACACAATATTGAACAAATATTCTATAGTCAATAGTCAAGCACAAGAAGGTTACTCACGCTTGTGCTCAGCGCTGGCTCCGGCCAAAAGCTGATAGAAGATATGGAAGGTTCGCTCATCCTTGGCCTGACGAATGGCTCGAGACTTCTCCAGCAAGTACGTTTCGATGTTGGCTCCAGCAATATACCCTGATGCGTCGAAATTGATACGAATAAATTTACCCTGCAACCAAAATTACAAAAGAAATCACAATATAATCTAGAAGACACTTGTGAAGAAACAATTAGGGCTATATTATCAAAACAAAAATTGGAGCGAGGAAAGCAAAGCATATCCACAGTGGATATTTTATACTTCAGCACAATGACTGCCAATTGAACATTTTAGAATTACACAATGAGGAATTTGTCACACGTTTTAGGGTGACGGTGTATGTTTCCGAGGAGGCCGCGTCAGGTTAAAATGTCACTCGACACAGCCATATTAAGGTTATGGGCATTTGAAAGAGCGGACTCCAACGAAAATTTCTGTGTTTTTGGATCGAGCAGGACTCAAAAATTACAATGAAAAAGACCTCTTATTAATGGGTGGAACTGAACCAGCCCAAGCATAGCTGTGGGCTGTTAATACACAGTCACAGTCACGCTGTCACTCGAAAATGTCTGACAAAGCAGTCAATGTGTTTAGAGAGAGGATATTGTCAGTAGAAGTTGGTTACAAAGTCTTTTAACATGGCTAAGTCAAGCCCACATCTCTTCCGAAAAACTACAGCCTACACCTTACTATGGGTTAATTGTAAGAGTGGGCCGAAAGGTTCAAATTTCGCCCATATGGACAATAAAGACAATTTTCTTTCTTAGAGGCCAACTTCGATAGTTAAATTGCGATCCCCAATGTATAATCCCTAATACTCCTTCCGCCAACCCATGTCCAATGTATAATCCCTAATACTCCTTCCGCCACCCCCAGGACAGTGCATTGTTGGCATCATCATGATGCTATCGGGAATAGTTTTGAGTCAGTAAATAAATAATATAAGCAAAATGAATTAAATAAGAAATGGGGCAAGAGGGGACAGACAGAATAGAATGCATTGGGAGAGAGTGCTAAAACCCGTTTGAAAGACTGTCTCGATGCATTTTATAATGCTTTTATCTAAAGGTCAGGCTGCATTCCATGTTTTGGACAAGACACCACAATGAAAATGCCTAGATGGCTCACTGCAATCAAGCCACATAAGCAACCCATACCTAATTTAATCTACACAAGTTAAAAAATAAATAAAATAAAAAATTACTCACAAATCGGGATGAATTGTCATTCTTTACAGTCTTAGCGTTTCCAAAGGCCTCTAAGATGGGATTCGCTTGAAGAAGTTGTTGCTCCAACTCGCCCTAAAATTGGAAAAATTAAATTAATATACTACGCACTAAATTTGAAATAAAAATTACATGTTCCTAAAAACAAACAAACGCAATTTTAAAAATGGAGGTAACTTAAATCTATTTTCAGCGGGACAGATTTAAAAACATGTTAGTTAAATAATTCGCATTGCGTGGTGGCTCTCTACACGTCAAAGTTGTAGTTCATAAAAGAATAGGCCACGTATTTTTCACTTTGGCTGAATCTCCAAATTTACAATTTCTAAGTAATGTAAGGGTTAACATAAAACTTACAGCGAAATTCCCAGTTGTACTTCCACAAGGACTTAACTTGAGACAGCGTGAAAACAAACAAGCTTCAACTTAAGCAATTCAAAAAACTATCACTTAAATGTTATTAGCAAATTGCAATGCAATAAAGAGTAATAATATTTTATTATAGAGATACCGTATGTAATATATTATTAAAAAGAAGATATGGAACGTAGGTATTGGTCACGCCAGGATTATGCAAAAATCAGTTTGTTTCTATTTTTTATTTCATTTACTATGTAAGCTACAATGATTTGGTATTTCGAAGCCGTAGAGGACTTTCATACACAATATCATAAATAATAATTATAATAAATAAATAATGACTTTTTGTTATATTACTAAGTCAACCTAGCGAAGTTAGGGCTATATAGCCTTCTTTTACACTGAACTAGGAAAGCCCGGGACCGCCTACTTTACATGCCCTCCGAAGCATGGCCAGAAAATATAGCAAGTGCATTTTTCCTTTATGGTGCTGCCATGAATTTTGAAATGTAAGAAATTTTAATCCTCAGTTAATTAATTACAACACCAAAAATTAAAAGTAGACCACAACTTCTATATACCAAATCTTTTTAATTGACATAGTTCATTAAATAAAAGATAACCGATTAATCCAGAGGTGACCAATATCTACGTTCCACATCCTCTTAAGATAATAAAATTGATAGGAACATGACAATACGTTTTTCTATTAAACACAGAATTATCATTTTCCTGAAATGCCTACCATAATATTGTACAACGTCCAGATAAGTTTATATTAATACAAATTTTTGGGAAGAAACTTACGCGATTATAAAATCTACTGCATATTATGGAAGACAAATCTATATTCACATTTACAATAATTTAGAATATAGAATAATACACTATAGGCTACGTCAAGCAAGTGCAAATAACTAAGGCTGACGCAATAATATAATTAAGTAAATTAGTATATTACATTAATGAGTTAAGAAAAATTACAAATGACCATGTTGAAAGTCGCCTGTCAGTTCCTTGGGACTCATCCAATTACAACGTCAACCCAACGTAAACAATCGTTAATTTGTCATGACAAAATGTTAGTTTGTTAATGTTTGTCAGCTATACATTTAATATTTCAATGGCAAATTGAACAAAAATCTGCAGAACGCCACGTATTCGATATCAAGTATCCATCGGTGGAATCTTAATTTCATCAAGAAACAGTGAGAAACTTGCTCGATAAGGCCAATAAAAGGGGTTACTTTTCGATATGAGAGTGAATTGAAAGATATACGAACATGTCAAAGAAAAATAAATCCGTTTAGAAAACAGCACTCTTTAAAGAGTCCGTAGGAAAGTGGCAGCTCGAAATGTAATACTTTTTATTTTTTATTTAATTAACTAAGCATGTTATTTAAGATTATCATTTATAAATAGAAGACTACTTCATGCATCATATAATAAGGTATTTTTAGTTTTCGAAATTGTAGTTTTTTTTATAACATCGATTATAAGTGAAAAGTTATTGTTCATAAAATATTTGCATGTTTATGGAAAAACTACAATTTCGAAAATTAAAAATATCTGATAATATGATGCATGAAGTAGTCTTCTACAACTTAAATGAGCCAAATCATTACTAACTTGCTTAGTTAATTAAATAAAAAATTAAAAGTATTACATTTCGGGCTGCCAATTTTCTACGGGCTGTACACTCTTAAGGGCAAACCGGAGTCGCCGACATTCCATTTCTGTGCAAACTTTAATTTCTCATGAAATATAGAACGCAGAACAATGAAAAAATCCTGAATGGAAAGAAGAATGTTTTCTCCTAATTTTGATGCATACTATGTTGCAATCATCAATACCTATCGGCTATAGTTAGTGAACTTGATACGCAAAAAATAACGGTCACTCAGGAGTTCAAGCTGAAGGAGAGCATCAACTGTGGCGAATTGGGGTTAGTTAAGGCCACATACTATACATCAAAATTAGGAGAAAAAATTCTTCTTGCCATTCAGCATTTTTTCATTGTTCTGCGTTCCATATTTCATGAGAGATTAAAGTTTGAACAGAAAAATGGAATGTAGGCGACTCCGGTTTGCCCTTAAGCACGATCGTCCGTGAGGGGTCGGCAAAGGATACTGGAAGGCACCGCCAATACCGCCAATGTTCCAATACATGTCATAAGGTGCAATATTCCTTACCAAGACTTTACAAACTGTTAACCATTAACTTCTGTTTTTTCTTCTCTATTTTAATTCTATGCACTTATAAAAAATACAATATTTTTTTAAGGTTAGCATGAAAACAAGACTATATAGTCTTATTGTTCGCCTTTTGGTTTTTCAATAAAGTAGTTTTTCAACGGGGCCTTTACAAATACAAATGAGGAGCATGTATGCAAATGGCGATTTATCACTTTAAACAACTGCAGGAGAGACAGTGAAGAGTTGAAAGGAGCTATGGCTTGATACACCCAGCGGCAAGCTTGGAATGCTCAAAACTGAACGTAGATTTACAAGATTATGTTACAGGTATCCACTAAGCACTACAACGTATTTTTTTTATTGAAGACAATCAGCTGTGACAATTGTTTACCCGTTGTGTAGTTTTCTTACATTTTACCTTTGAAACATTCCAAGCCTGCCACAGAGTGTACACTTTATGGTGCCTATCGTATCTGTAAGAAAAGCAAAAAATTAATCTGCCCAACACTAAGTATTAGTGGTACCATAACCAAAGAGTGTAGGTGGTCTACTTACAATGTGAATAATTGGTGCCTAGTGCGCATGCCCAACATGTCCAATAACACGTGCGGATAAAGTCCAGAAGAGGATATGTCCAAAGACGACCAACCAGCCCGAACAAAAAATAAAAGAAAAACACACCAAATCAGAACAATGTATAATGTAATACACCTACGATATACTGTAACTACTGCAGGCAAACGTGCTAAGACGAGAAAGACAGTTTAAAGATGAGAAATTAACTTAAATGGCTCAGTTTACTGATTAAACTGAATTTTTCACACTTAGAATTCCATTTAAACCATATACTGTACGCAAGATTACGATACATTTTTAATTCAGACTTTAAAATAAATAAATAAATAAATAATTATTGACTTTTTGTTCCATTACTAAGCCAACCTTTTGAGTCTATATTATTCACAGCCTAATAATAACAATGCTGATTAAATTTTTTACTGGTTTGATTAAAATACTTATTGCTGGGTAAGTGATCCACTACTATGCAATCGGTGGAAAAAAAAAATTAAATTTGGACAGAATTCAAAAGATTTTCAGTTAAAAAACATGAAGAAAGTTCCGTGAAATTTGTAACTTTGCATGGTACAGTTACTACATACTGTATATGTATATTTTATAGAAACACATTAAAACTCTTCACATACACATGTCAACAGACCCTTCCGAACAACATGAACCTTGCTACCCGTGATAAGACTAACAAGCCATGCTAATCAGGGCTGAGAAGGACAAAAACCTATCACAACACGCAAACACTTGCTGGTCTGAGTTGACGAAAGTATTTGTTGGGCGGTCATTGAGTAGCTACTCAAGTTATGGTTTGGGGGGGGGGGGGCAAATTATCCTGAAATACTATAACTAGGACTTGCTCCTAGAAATCCATCCGTGAGTAAAACAAAAAAGTATGTCAACCTTACTACCAACATGTCTTAATACCAAGTTTAAGTACGAGCCGAAAACAGGATGAATCTCATTACAACAGGCGATATTTTCACAATGTCCTGCTAACAAGCTGCCCAAAAACAGCCAAATACCTCAAGGCAACGCCGCGGTGACATCACACTTGCCTTAGGTAAACACAAGAATGCTCATGAGTCATGCCACACTATCTCGTTGGCTCCTGAAGACCACGTCTTCTTTATCTACATTGTTAGAACCCCCTTCTAGGGTGTCGAGGAACCTCAATTCAACACAATTTCCGTTGTTCGCACAACTTTTGCTTGGGCATGGGTTTAACTTTGGAATTGACATAGCACCAAGTCTTCCTGTTTGAAAACTTTGCTTGGAAAAGCAACCTGAAGCTTGAAATCATCAATATAATGGTTCCACAGAATTTTTTTAGTTTATTAAAATTAATTAATTTTTATTTTTTTTGTCCCAGAACCCAACTATCAAAGGGGCAGCGATATACTGTATATAGGGTTTCGTTTAAATCGATAACAAGAACAATATACAGAGAATTAAACATAAATAGTTGTATTCACTTTTTTTAGAAATAATTTATTAGCCTTTTTTTAAAACTCCCAAAAATCAAGTTAGTCCAAAATAGAAAAACTTTTCCGAGACATGATTTTTGCGAACCTCACTCAGAAGTCACAGCCGGATGGCTGGTTAGCAGCAACATGTGACTTCGATGCCTCGAATTATACATGGTTGCTGGTTTGGGAACCTGCATGGCAAATTCCAACAAAATCCATTCAGTAGTTTGCCCTACAAATCGGCAGACAGACAGACATTTCGTAAAACCCACTTTTTTATGTTCTCAGGACCTCAAAACGTGTAAATCCACTGAAATCTCGAAATTGAAAACTTCGATTATCACAAAGCTTTCCTTATACTAACGTATAAATAGAAAAGCACCAGCTCATCAATAATAAAAAAAAAAAACTAGTATATAGTAGTATTTATTACTTTAAACGGCCAAGACACTGAAAAGCCTAGCGAAAGTGTCGATAAGCTGCGCGACAGATAGCAATGTATGCATACGAGACATTATCTTTATCAATGACACACCTATTGCCACATAATCCCCTTTATCTATCCAGCAGAATTATATGAACGCCTTCATATCTATAACAACTGCACTGAAATATGCCAAACCAAATAGAATTGGAATTGATGTCACTTCGATTTAAAAAAAAAAAAAAAAAAAAATCTTGTTCCTCAGCCCACCAGTATTCTCAAAATCTTCCAACAAACACTTTATATTTGCTCAAATGTTGGAATCGTTTCCATTGAAAGACAACGGAGGGGAAAATCCTTATAGGTCGTAAATAAATAAATAAATATTGAATTTTTTGTTATATTACTAAGTCAACCTAGCGAGTTAGGGCTCTAAAGCCGTCTCTTATAATTACACTCACCTAGGAAGACTCGGGACCACCTGCCTTACATGCCCTCCGAAGCATGGCCAGAAAAGGCCCATAATTCACCCATATGGAAAATAAAGACAATTTTCTTACTTTCAAGTGTGGGACTCGAACCAACAACCTTTCGGGTGAAAGTTGGAGTCTGTACCTATACTCTAAATGTCCTGACATGACTGGACACTTCGGTAGATGTTCTAAGATGGGGATGAAGATGGTAGTAACTCAGTAAGTTATTATTAAAAATTTGGCTCATTCAAGTTGTAGAAATCTTCGTGCATCATATAATCTGTTTTCCAAAAAATTCTATTTTACGCGAAATTTTAGTCCCCAATGGTTTTTATGAAACAACTAAGATGCCAAAAATTTAATATTTCCTATTATATTATGCATAAAGTAGTCTTCTGCAACTTGCATGAGCCAAATCTTTAATAACTTGCTTTATTAATTAATTAAAAAATTTAAAGTCAATAAAAACAACAAATTTTGAGGTGCTAATTTTCCTGTCCTCTTAATTTGTTTGCTGATAGTAAAAAATATAAAGGCGTGTATTCCACTGGTCAATTTTACTTCATATTTGATTTTGTCATAGATGGAAAATCATCAATGTTCATTATTTATTTTTACACCACATTCCACTTCTTTTCAACAATTGATAATTTTTGTTTTCATTTTTTCCAAATTTGTAAGTTTGCCCGCCGTCTTTCTTTTAATTTCATAATCTACAAGAAATTTAATGATTTAAACTACGAAATAATTCGTTCGTTCTCAAGAAATTAATTTAAATTATTTATCATCTCTAGACGACGCCATTGATTAATTTTAGTTTGTTTCAACGCGTGAAAACTCTATGATCATTGATCAATTTTAACATGAGGAAATTAAAATGGCGAATGTCATAGAGTAAAACAAAAATCTCAAATCAAATTTGAAGTAAAATTGACAGTGGAATACCCGCCTAACTAACAATTGCAAGTTGACTTGAATGATTTAATTAAAGAATTCTGTATCTCAGTATCTGCTACCCCTTTTAATTATGAATTCAACTAGAGTGCTCATTGACAACCTGACACACATCTCAGCCAGTCTCTGTACTTTCTTACTACATTTTCCTAACCAGGGAGAACCAGGTCATCCAGAATTGCAATGCTAAGCTGTCACACGTCAATAAATTCTTTTCGTTTAGGACATGAGCACGTCCATAACGCAGTTATGGGAGTAGAATCTATAAATTAGTCCAACTAGGGCAAGGATTATCATTGGAAAATAATAGAAAAATCATCACACGAATGCCCTACGTGCTTAGAATGGCAAACAGGGCACACGCAGAAAATGCGAAAGTGAGAAAATCTGGTTTTCTTTCTGTTATGGCAATGCTAGGAGTTGCACGCTGTTATATTGCGCGAACAGAAACCTCTCACTGAATCTCAAGACAAATAAATCTTACTAGAAGTAGTGCAGAGCTTGCTTGGCATTCCCATAAAAAAATTATATATACATATATTAAATGCTGTAGGACTGAGGAGCTGAGTTAGCAGAAGATTTTTTATTTGTTTTGTTTTAAGGAGACTGTTATGTAGATACTTAACTTATCTATTATAAATTCAGCTATAATATGGTAGAGACTTATTAATGATGTCTGCTACCACATCATAACTTAATTTATAATAGATAAGTTAAGTATCTACATAATAGTCTCCTTAAAATAAAACAAACGTCAATGACAAAGTCAATTTTTCATGTAAATTCGCTGGTGGAACGGCCACCTTATAAAATTGGCTCTTTTTACATTTTTGATGTGCAGATATTAGACACTCCATTTAAAAGCCAGTCTCACCATTGCATTGGGCCCTATTTTGCAAAACAAGAAGTAACAACGACAGTTAGATGATGGCGTAGGGTCAGAACATGTACCTGCGGCCTTACACACGACGCGGGGCATATGCTAGTATACCCCAAGGTGACTACTATATGCACAGCTGCTCACCTATTTAAAGCCAACGACAATACCGTCAGGTCCAGGACCGCAAATTAGGGTGACGTGGACGAACTAAGTATTTTGCTTGCTTACTGAAAAAAGGATTGGTTTAAAATATCCACAAACATTGGTAAGTTCATCCAAGAATATGTCCTTGAAATAACCCAAAAGAATTTTTAATGCGAGAAGTTGAGTACTTTTCCGTAAACATGCAAGAAATTCAAATCAAAACAATAGCACGTGGATAGATATGTGAGTCCCATATGGGGCCATTGGCCTAATAGTATGCGTTGGATGAACAATTCTATTGTTCTGAGCTATATAGTTTACCAGAAAATTCACATGGAGATCCGTAAACTAGTTATTTGAAGCAACTAAATCTTCAAACAAATTTTAGTTCAGCAGCGGGCCTACTATGGCGATTAGTATTTAGTATTACCTTATTCTCGGGGTTAAAAATGTAAACAGAGCAATTTTGAATAGCACTTTCCATTATAAAGTTATCTTGTTTACATTTTTAATCCTAGCAGTCCAATCGTGGCAATTTGGGATTATTATAATACCGGGGTGCATTCAATTGTTTTAAACAAATGAGTGCAAAATGCGCGGAAAATTCAATTTTATAGATTAATCCTCGGCTATATTATTGTTGAGTTTGCCATTTTTTTCTCCTTTAGTTGTAGACATATTAATTACAATTCTCATTATTTTTCAAAATTATACCGTTTGTTTATTAGTATATAACCTTCAATTATTAAACAATGCAACCATTCTCTTGTATTCTAATAATTTATTAATTTGAATTTCCGGCTCATATTTTAACACCGTCATGTGACTACTGCGGTATTAAGAATAAACTCCGGCAAAATGTACAGGTAGAATTTTGAGATATAATAGTAAGAATTTTAATTAATGTGTCTACATCTAAGGGAGAAAAAATTGAAAACTCACCAAAAATATAGCCGAGGATTAATATATCAATTTGAATTTTTCGCGTATTTAGGACTCATTTGTTTAAAACAATTGAACAAACGCCGGTATTATGCTAATCCGAAACCGCCATAATAGGGCTGCAGAAGAGAGAAGAGAATTAGAGACATTGTGGAGCAGACCAAAGCTAGCACGAGAACTAACGTCTGGACAAGTTCCAGAAAACAAAACATATGACACATTTGCATATTATTGGACTTTGTCTGTTTGCAAATAAACGCTTATTTATTTATTTTACTTTTAAGTATAATATCATTCAACGACACGGCACTGACCAAAGCAGCACATCACGAGCTGTGGCGTCAGATGAGCATCTATACAGAAAAAAAAAATATTTTCCCCAACACGGGTCGGTCAATAATGACGACATCATTCTGCGACTTACGAGATGACCTATCGGTTCGCTGAGCACCGGTCCAGCCATATTTAGATATGCCAGGCCATGTAATGAGTATAACCCCATGGCTAATTTGCATATGACTTTACACGAAGCTAATATACAAACCTGCGGCCTCACGTTGAGTTAGGTTAGTTATTGCGTGTGAACCTAAACGTGATTGGCCAGGCTCTATTGACAATCCAATCATAACGAGCATAAGTCTCTCTGTGTTAGAGCTTGAGGTAATAGTAAAGTTTGCGTTACTTTGATTTCCTCTTATGGTACCAAGTCACATCGGCCTACTGGGAAACCAACATGCAGACGCTCTAGCGAAGGAGGGTACTCTTTTACCTCAACCCAATAGTGACGTTTTTTGATTAATAAATACTTACTTACTTACTTACGTATCACTGACATCAGCCAACAACACTACAGAAACCGCAATAAAGGAACAACTCAAGAAAACTATAGATTAGAAGATGCTTGCTGCGGGAAACAGTGGGAATCACTCTTAAACTAGCCCATACCACGTGATCCACCAAGGGATGATGCTGTCGTAAAATTCAGACTTACTACTGGGCACTACTACATACAAGCCCACCTTCACCGGATCGGGGTTGTAGACCCCTTTGCAACTCAGTGAGAATGGACGGTCTACACGATTGCACAGACCTCTCCAACTACCAGGACAGAAACCCCATGGGTCTTTACTGGGAGGCTCGTCGCCGAATAGAAGAGATGCCAACAGCTGGCATTGGACAAAGTAAAGTAAAAGTACTTCCTCTTACGGTTTTTTTTTTCACTTAACAAACAAGTTAGGCAAGCTGAATTTCAATGGAGACCGCTAGATGCTAGCGTGAGAGGGGCATTTCAAGGGGCTCCGTATAGATGGCCGTTCCAGCTAGACACGCCAGAACTTGGATTTTCGCCAGGTGCTGTTAAGAGGAATCTGACCATAGAGCTTGGCCACCCCTGGATGATGGAAGAAGAACCTGGTTTAAAAACATGAGGCAGTCGTTTGGCAAAAGCATGTCTTCCCTTTTCAGAGCAGCAGTCTCCATCTACGAATCCGTGGATTCCCTATAAAAACCCACTTGAAACCGCTGCACTAATTGAACATGTGCTAACAGCCAAATAACAATATTTGGAGACGGAGGGAAAGCTGGAACGGCGGGGGACATGCCCGATTACCAGCGGCTATAATAACATTACCAAAAAAAGCCAGAAGGCCAAAGTAATAGGCAAGGCCGAGTGTAGCCCATATAAGGTAACCTGCTGGCAATTGGGCCATCCTCCTCTACTGCCAGAGATTTCTCCGCGTGACTGGGGCCACTGGTACCGAAAAATTTCCTCAAGACAGCTAATAAAACACTACTGAAAACACGAAAATGACAGCTCTGTTGACAACCGTATTAGGCCTACATGACAAACCCTTTCCACCACATTTCAACACAGAACACCGGAGTTTTAAATGGGTGCCACAGAAATTAAAATGGTAATTGGGCATTGGGCAACAGACGCGTGGGCCCCTATTAGTAGACCTAAGTCCATAAAACGCCCTTTAGAACCATTATTATTATTATTATATTATGTATGTATATATATTTTATTATGTAAGTTATTGTATTGTATTTTGTAAATATATGCTTCTTGTCCAGGGGATACTGGACAAGGAAATGAAAAAAATATATATATACAGTATGAGAACGCCTATTGTTTTCATAGTAATGAATCAATACAGATATATTCTATTCTATTGGAGGAATGACCGACCTAAAGGAACAATCCTTTCAAAATTACGACGAAACCTGACAAACCCTCAGAAAACTTCTGGGTGGTTCTTTGTCCGGTTATCGAACAAGCATTGAAAAAATTTACCCGGACTCGTCTTAGAACTTGTAAACTACATTTTACTCAATTTTCATGCTCCCTTAATAAGAACTAACAATCCAAGTAACTTACCGTATGAGGGGTAGACGAGCCTTTCGGTTTCGAGGCAGCTACATAAGCTAAGTACTGAATTACTTTCTTGGTATTCTCTGTCTTGCCAGCCCCCGACTCTCCAGTACACAGAATTGACTGATCTTCACGATCTGCAAAGAAATAAATTAAAAATTGGTAAATAACCAGGAACCGATCCTGCGCTTGTGTCACAACTCCTCATAAGATTTATGGTCGAACTGTAAATACGTTAAAAATAATACAAATCGGTGGATCTGTTAAGTCCGACCAAGACTAGTCACATAACGGAGGGAAAAGAGTAAAATTTAAATAGTATGTGCGTCGCAATTTTAGTGATTAATTCTTCTTCCTCTTCCCTTTTAGTGCCGTGTGCGCAGCGTGAGGGGGTAGCCCCGGACCCATTTCTTATATCCACCCGGTCGGACGCTAACGTCTTGAGCTCAGCCATTGTTCTTCTTCTTGCTCCGGTGAGTTGTTCGACTCTTTCCTCCAGGGTTATCCTAGGTCTGCCGATGGGTCTTTTACCTTGTGGCCCTGCTTCCGCCAACGTGGCCAAACCATTGCAGCTGCTTGTTCTCCAATCTGTGATAAGTGATTAATTACTTGAGCGAAATCGATGATTGATTCACCAATTGCCAGAATCGCACCCCTCTTCTGGCGGGAAAAAAATCCTGACCCGAACCAAAATTTTAATTAGAAGATAAAAAATGAAAGTGCTAGGTGGTGGCAACAGTTTTGTAAGTAGTTATTAGTGTTTCTTAGCGTTGAGTGGTGCCTTAGAAGCTGACCACAAATAAAACGGTTCTTTGTTATTTCTCCAATGTCTAAAAACAGAACCGCATGCCTTGTAGGAGAGCAGACCACACATTTATATATGGCCGGAGCGTAGAATGGCACAGCATGCCTACAGTGAAATCGAGTTGCAACATGGCCCTGCATTTATTTCATTATTTATACGAGATGCGAGGTGTGTATGCGGTATCAATTAATACCTGCGGAGAATTTAAACTTAATTAATTATATTAATGCTATTGTGGAACAGAACGGAATTTCCACCTAACTATGGGACAGCCAGATGAATATAAATATGGAACTAGCTCTCTCCGCTTTATGTAGTGATGCGGGACATTTAATAATAATAATGACTTTTTCTGTTCTATTACTAAACCAACCTAGCGGAGTTAGGGCTATAAAGTCCTCTCTTACACTCAATAAGGAAGGCCCGGGACCGCCTGCTTTACACGCCCTCCTAAGCATGGCCAGAAAATGTAGGAAGTATAGGACTCGAACCAACAACCTTTCGGGTGAAAGTCAGAGTCCGTACCACTACTGTACATGTCCTAACATTTAACTGAATTGATATGAATTCTATTAAAGGCGGGACTCTGGATAGCAAGAGACGAGACGGGACTATAACTGCATTACTTGTAGCCATTCCTATGGTGCCCATTCCACATACGTACAACGTCAACGAAAAATTGAAAAATGACGTCAAAATGACGTAAATTGACGTGGTAGCAGAATTTTTAGTATGTCTTTAATGTCTGCTAAAACGTCATTTTTCAATTTTTCGTTGACGTTGTACGTATATGGAATACCCCCCTATGGGGAAAGAAACCTAAATGGAGGACAATATCGAATAGACAATTGTGTAACTAATTGTATTATTATACTATATATCGTACAGTATATCGATGCTTTCTACATTCAGCTATGTTTTAGGTGTTAAATAGAATAACAAAACCGAACAGGTTCCTTTCCCAAACCAAGAACCAAGAAAAAATAATGCGACAATAAGCCCCAATACATAGCATTCTTCTTCTTTAGTTTCAATCTAGCGATTGGTTTGCAGCAAATCTTTCCACCTCCTCCACTCTTCCCTGTCTTGAGTTCCAAGTAGGTTCCGCATCTGATATCTTTCTTGAGGTCTTCTGCGTACGCCTTCCTTGGTCGCCCTCTTGCATTGGTGCCCTCGATTGTGCCTTCTATTATGGTGCTTAGGAGTCCTTCTTGTCTGATCAGGTGACCCATCCATTTTGCTCTTCTCACCGAAATGGAGTTAATTAGGGATCTTTTATGGTTTATCCTTTGAAGTACCTCTTCGTTCGTTATGTGGTCTCTCCCAGATATTTTCAACATTCTCCTATAGCACCACATTTCGAAAGCCTCCAGCCTCTTTTTGCTTCTTTCGTGTATGCACCATGTCTCACAGCCATACAGCAGTATGCTCCATACTAGTGATACATAGCATACTCTCCCACAATTACTGTTTTGTCTCGTATTATATAATAGTCTGCCCATTCTTGACTATGCAATAATCCCAACAATCAATGCAGTGCATTGGGATACAAAATGAGGTAGGTCAAGGCTGCACGCTACCGCGGCCCAACCACAAACTGAACCACCCAATCCAACTCATAAATTCAATCCTAGTACCGTCAACCTATCTCAAACTTCATTTTATTGCTGAAGAGTTAAAATCAATTATAATAATAATGCTGATTTGTATTTTTCATTTTTAAAAAAATTGCAGCAGAACATATGGCTAGACTAGGTAAATAGGTACTACTTGTACCATATCATGCCCTTAGCCTCTCGTCAGTCTCCATTCTTCTCCCATCAACTGGTCTCAGTTGGATGAGAAAGGACTATCACAATGCATTATAATCTCCATTGCCTACACAACGGGTTGGGTGGAAATAGACCATGCCAACAACAAGTAGATGAGATTAACAGGATAGTTAGCCATGTGCGGTCAGATAGGTGCCCCACCCTGTATCATACCGCAAGAGCGAACGACTCACAACTCTTTCATTCCAACCTCTTTTGGAGAAAATATTTATGATTGAAACAATAATGATCAGCACCAACTGGTTCGTATCAACGCCTGCTTTCAGCAATTCTGCATTTAAGCAACCCTGTCAGCCTGGCGGGGGGAGTGAGTCTGTTTGTTAACTTGAGGCACCCTAAGGGCAGACTCTTTCACCTCGGGGAATGGGGAGTTGGCTGACTGGGTGTACTTTCTGATTATAGTGGATTCCGAACCACTTGGGGAACATAGTAAAGTCACACGATTAAATCGGAGGTGACCAGGACTCGACACTCACTTAGGCTGACTGGTATAGTCTCAGCGCGTTATCATGTCCCACCATGTTCCCCTGCTAACGCTGTGCGCACTTCCAAGTTTGCCGCAGCTTGAAACATGTTCTGCTCTCATGGAATCAACATGGTAAGGCTGTTGGCTTGATCAGCACCAACTAGAAAGAATAACTTCTTCTTTTGGCTCTACAGCTCTTGATGACACGCCTCCAATCATCTCGGCCCACCATCTGCGGACTCCAAACTCACGGAGGTCGGTTCCTAGTTCGCCATTCCAGCGGCTCCCTGCACTGTTCTTCCCGTCATGCTTGCTTTGTACATTTTGTTCTTCACGCGGTCTTCTGAGATCATCAATTTCGTACATGGTAGATTTTCACGGGAAATATAGGTCATAGAGCCGTCATCACCAGCCGTTAAATTATCAGAAATGCTCCTCTACATTCTGATATCTGACATGCGGTCTTCACAAACACCAATTGGTTCAACTCCTTCCAAACGATTTTTGCACAAATCAAATTCAACAATTGATGCCAGTCTGTGTTAGAAAGCGGTACATATCTTGTTTCAAAATGTCCAGGATAATTTCTTCTGTCTGTCCTGATATGCTTGACAACTCTTCATGAGACATTCGAATTTTTCACCAAAAATAAAGGTTTCACCTACTTCTAGTACATGCAACAATGCCAAAGCAATCAGTTGACAAAAAATTTACGATCTTTAATTGGGGGTTTATTTACGATAACTTGCACTTGAGGGTACTATAAACGCTCCAGTTCCACTCAACTATATTTCTCAGGAGAGACCAAAAACTGTACGCTAACTGATGATAACGCACTTAGTAATCTTATTCTTTCGCGCTACATTTTAACACTTAGGAAGTCCTATTTTGCCCCTTAACAACACTGTCACTTCGTAGCCCTTTTAGTAGACGATTCCGATGGTACCAGTAACTCAATATCGCAATAAATTGGAACTGGAACCATTTCCTTTTAGTACCCACACTTATTCCCGGTAAGTTATTATTTTTCGTTGGTGCAACGGATGCAGGAACGGTGCAGCTGACATTAATAAATACAATTGTGGTTTTTAAGTTTTCCGGATTTTCACTCGATTTCTATATAATTTTCCGTAAAAATATGGGCAAAATAGGGCGGATTCATTAGGACAAATTTAATTTGAGTCCAAGTGATCTAGACAGCGTTTAAAGAGAGCAATAATATCAGTCTCTGAACTTGAATAACGTATTAGCGACAGGAAATTATGAGTCTCCACCTTAGATGACAGTAGTGTGAATAAAAAATCCAACGAGTATGCCTGACCTTGAACTATTTGTTTGAGTTTGCCTTCTCTTTAGCGGCCCTTACACGGTCAATAATAATGACATTATCAGTAATGATGCAGCTGTGATCAGAACATCAGGATCCCTATCATTATTTTTCGTCATTCCAACTTTGTCCACCTTACACGATCATTATTACTGTCATCTTGATAAGGTAATGACCTTATTACTGACCGTGTAGGGGCCGCTTCTACAATACATTGTAGAACTATATACTCAACCCTATATCCCAACCATCAACCCACAGTACACCAATTGAAAATTGATCATAGTCCAATACTGGTATGGGTTCCAGCATGTCAAACCCACCAAAACCAAAGGTAAAATCGGTGAGTGAACCAATATGTAACCTTGTCAAGGTCATGGGCAGAGATCCAGGGTCAACGCATTCTTTCACTTCATTCCTCACCTCATCTTCCTGCTCCAATATTTTTAGAACTCAACCAATCCCAATAATAAACTTACATATATTTTTAGCACATTAATTGGCAGTGTCTATGCGCTTCCTTTGTTTTTTTTTAAATTGTGGTTGACATTTTTGCCGTAAGTACTACCGGACAAGGGCTACAAGTAAACAAAGAAGAGGGAAAGAAATGTACTCAGTTCGGACAGCATGGGAGGGTGACTGAGATAGGGTGGAATATTCAGTATACAGTATGTCGGTATAGGCCATAGACTAAAGTCGGAATGGGAACCAAAAACTTATAGGAGTTTCTGTTTGGAAAACCTATCACACAGGTACACTTTAGTGCGAATGCGAACAAGACGAAGGCAACCTTCTGGTTTGCCTGAGACTAGAAGAAGCTGTGTCCCAGACAGATCTTTCAGATGCCGATGACAAGACCATCCATTCCGCAATGTTTTGGATCAACGTGTGTCCTAGGCCCGGACATAGTAACACGTCCAAGACGAAAATGGTCAGAGCAGAAATAGGAGAATCTACCCCACGTCCACCACATCAGGGCAGACATCTGCTAGAGCACGAGGCAAGAAGCCAAAGAAGAGTGCGGAGGAAAAAAAACACCATCGAGAAGACTGCCTGCTGAGTAGTTCTTAAACTGGTTTATGAGATAGGCTAGCTGTCAGCAATTCATATTAAACATGTTTGCTTTCAATTATAGTTTGGTTTGGATTGTTGTACTGCAACCAGCGATGGAAGTCCTAATTCTCCCCTAAGGGTGACAAATGGTTAGTAGTTACAGGTTAGTAGAACCGAAGTGTTCGGCATTGCCTAGATTACAGGACCTTAGGTACGGTGGGACTGTATAAGGTAGTGGCGCCAAGGTGGCATCTCTCTTTCTCTCTGCATTTGCATATGGTTAGCTATGACTAAACCTGGCATGAACGTGAGCACGGAGCGTGGTTAATGAAGCGGTCTGCCTCTAAAAGGGGAGCCCCAGCTCCGGGGGGGACTGTCCAGCCGCTCCCTTCTCCGTGATAAGATTCCCCAAACAGATAAGAATTATGGCGTGCGCCAAGGCGTCATACATTGACGGAATGGACGACATTTCAACACCTCCAATTTAGGCCAATTTCCCATCATTGACGGAACACCTGGAACCAAACTGACATCCTAGTCGATAGCAACCCAGAAGAAAAAAAATCGGCAGACCGAGGACAACCCTCGAGGAAAGGATTGAAAATCTCGCCGGAGCAAGAGGGAAAACAATGGCCGAGCTCAAACCGTTAGTGTCCCACCGGGGCGCGTTCAGGTAATGGATACGGGGGGACCCCTAAAGGGAAGATGGAAGAAGAAGACTGCACCTGGAACGAAACTGGCATCCTCGTCGACAGCAACCCAGAAAAAAAAAATCGGCAGACCTAGGACAACCCTCGAGGAAAGGATTGAAAATCTCGCGGGAGCAAGAGGGTAAACAATGGCCGAGCTCAAGGCGTTAGCGTTCAGGAAATGGGTTAGGGGGGACCCCTAAAGGGAAGATGGAAGAAGAAGACGAAACACCTGGAACGAAACTGGCATCCTCGTCGACAGCAACCCAGAAAAAAGTTGAACAAGAATTCAGCCATTTAGCCGAACGCGTGGGCCAATAATTGCCTCGAAAACGGATAAATAAGTCAGAAGAACAAGTAAAAATAAAAGGCATGCCATTATAAGGTAAGTATATGGGCGGAAGACAGGTATCACATCCCAGGAAACAATGCTCGTGTGGGCTGCTTGCTTGGCCCATTACATTTGTTTTATGAACTGCTACTTGCTAATTGAATGTATAGCTCTGTTAAAAATTAATAATATTAACTGTCTGGCTTTGAACTTCAGATGCATTATGTTTTCATTGAGGCACGTCACAACACTTAAACACTGTACACGGTACCGAGACGAGGCGAATTGCTAACACAAAATTACTAATATTAGAATGAATGGTCTTGTCAAAGCACTGCTGCAGGTTTTTTTCAACCAGGATGATCTTTTACTGTTTGCCTTGCCCATACAAGCTCAATAATTAGGCTCATTACTTTCCGGACAAACCCTTCATACATAGTCTAGCGCAAGAACGATCCAGGGCAAGGGGAGTTGTTATTTTTTTGGCGGACTTTGGTCGATGAATCGACTTTGAATTAATTCTTCTTCTTCCCTCATATAGTGCCGCGTGCGCAGCGTGAGGGGGTCGGTCCGGACCCATATCTAGTACTCAACCCGGTCGGACGCTAAAATGTCTTGAGCTCGGCCATGGTTTTTTCCTCTTGCTCCGGCGAGTAGTTCAATTCTCTTCACGAGGGTTGTCCTCGGTCTGCCGATGGGTCTTCTACCTTGTGGCCTTGCTTCCGCCAACCTCCGGGTGGTCCTATGCCCATCCATCCTTTGGATGCCACTGCAGGCGCTTGTTCTTCACAGCAATGTCCTAAGGCGGCTATTCCACCGATGTGCATTTTCAATGTGAATGTGTCATGACGTGGTAGCAGACATTATTAATAAGTCTCTGTGATGTCTGCTACCACGTCATGACACATTCATATTGAAAATGCACGTAGGTGGAATAGCCGCCTAAGCATCCATCAGGCTCACTGCCCCATCGTCATGATTCCAAAATTCCGCGTTTAGTCGCTGGTTTCGTTTTAGCTCGGCTATGCAACCCACTTGTCTCCTTGAACGCGACATTAAAGATGCCTGACCGAGCTGAAATACTTGAACCTATTTGCCAGTTCACCTTACTTTACTTATTAAATGCACTGTCAATAGACTGTGAATCTGACCTTTAGCACTGTTAACGCTAATTGAACGTAACTGAAGAAATTCATGGAGTCATGGCATGCACCGCACCGAGGCGTACTTTACAGACTAAACCAGTCTTTGAATAGAATCAACTTCAGACTCTCTAGTAAATTACTGCTTTCCTAGTTATACGTAAGTATAAGGAAAGAAAGCTTTGTGATGGTCGAAATTATCGATTTCGATAATTAATGAACACGTTTTTAGGTCCTGGGAACTATGTATATTGTTGACGCCGGCCGCCATACCAAGTTGAATCCAGCGGACCAGAACAGGTTCAAAGCTGCAGACAACTTGGTCGTGTGCACAGTGCCGGTAGGGAAACATGGTAGGACTTGTCCTGGTCACCTCCGAACTAATCGTGTGACTTCACGGTGTTTCCCAAGTGGTTCGGAATATACTATATATAATCAGGAGGTCCACTGTCCTATGGGCTGGCATAGGACAGTCAAGTCGGGGTCGCTCTATGGGCCCAAATATGAGGCCTAAGTCGTTATTAACCCGACGAACCCTACTACTACTACATGTATATTGTTATTTAATTCTATTCCTTACCTTGGAGCATATGTCTGTAGGCTTTATCAGTGATTGCGAAGACATGGGGCGGCACCTCATGGCGCTTTATTCCTTTATACCGCTCCATAATCTTCTCTGTGTATATGGGTAGCCTTTGGTAAGGGTTGACCACAACGCAGAAGAGACCTGAGTAAGTCTGCAATCAAAAGAACACACCATTAGCATGCAAGAGTAAGACTAGGTGTATATACAGTATATAGTTGTAAAACATGAAGTTCATAAATAATATGTTGGGGCCGTTCATGCCCCAATAATAATTTGCCTACATAATAATAATAATAATAATTCTTTGTTCTTCCAAACATGTACATTTTTTACCATAATCCTGAATGAATGAATCCTGGATTGCCAGCTCGGAGTACAGTGCACTCCTATAATACCCGATCGGCAAAAGAGTTTGATATGCCTAGGTGTCGCCTAAACAAGTCGAGGGATTCTTATCCGATACTTGCACACTGGCTTTACAATAAGCTACCATTTTTAGTAAGTCAGTTGGATCCAGCTTGTTTCAGAACATACATTAAGAGCAGACTTATTGACGCCTCACTATATAATTTGGATGAGTACGACCCCAGGAGCTGGACTATCTAAGTACCTCCTCCTTCTTTCGTACAAAACCCTCTCGGGTGGCTATTTTTGTTTGACACGGTCGATCCGGCTCTGGCTGGTCAGGGACTCTAATTTTTGGATTGTATTGTATCAGGGCGTCCCCAAGTCTAATGGCGCGTGGGGAAACACCCAAAGCCCTAACCTAAATTATCCTACGTATACAAAAAAAAAACAACAACATGCACAAACAATCTAGTGATGGGCATCCAACCGGCATTTCATGAAATCAGCGACAAAATTTGCTATTGATTTTTTAGATTTGGCATCAACATGGACACGTTTACATTCGTTGTAGAACAGAATAGCTTTATACAAGGTGGCGCGGGTGTTAGATTTAGTGTAATTTGGCAACGCTAAGTAGCCAGTTTGTCTTGTGACTCTATGTCCCGTTGCTATAGCTTGTACACCGCTTAAAAGTAAATGCTGCAGTGCCATCTTCTCGAATAATAGATATCCCCTGGAGCCCGATTTCTCCCCCGTACCTGCGGACCCAAATTCAGTATTGGACTTCAATATATGATGTGAATTTGAAAGAAATCGTTGGAGCCGTTTTTGAGAAATAATTATTTTAGACGTTTTTTGAGAATAACCCCCCCCCCCCCCCCCCAAATTGAGTTAGCCCAAAATATAAAAAAATTGTCCCGAGGTATGATTTTTGTGAACCTACATGCCAAATTTCATACAAATCGACTGAGTAGTTTGCTCAGAAATCGATGAACAGACAGACCTACCGACATTTAGTAAAAACCACTTTTTGGGGTTCTTGGTACCTCAAAACGAGTAAATCCGTTGAAATTAAGGAATCGAAAATTTCGACCATCACAAATATTTCCTATAAATTGGAAAGCAATAACAAATTCAACGGAATACATCACACATCACATTGCGACCCGAAATATCAGATGCGCGAGACGAACGTTAGTTCTCGGACTCACCCCATCCATCGATCGATGCAGACTGGGGTAGGTCAAGGCCTCACGCCTCCAGCGCAGTCACTCACTACACTACCCATCACAGCACATAAATTCTATCCTCGCACCGACAAATTATCTAACACGATTTTCAACACAAAAGAAATGGAACTTCTCAACAAGGGCCTCAAGTATTGCCCCGATATAGGTCTAAACAAAAACACATTAACCAACTTAATGTCAGGCACTGAATTTAGCCTAAAAAACCACAATAATGAAAAACATATAGCAGCAGATATTCTGAAAAACGTCAAACTTACACACAAAAACGATAGCAATAAATCTATTTAAAAAAAACTAGCCCAAGATAACCTTACACTCACCAAGATAAAGGAAATTTCATTGTCATTTTACCTACCCAAGATTATGTTTCTAAAGTCTTTTCTGACGAATCCACATTCGTAAAACTTAAGGCAGACCCCACAAACAAATTCCAAAAAGCAACCAAAAAAGCCACTAAACAAAGCTCTAATACGATACCTCAAGATATAGCCTATAAATTTACCAACATGAACCCCGTGGCTCCTTCATTTTTTGGTCTGGTTAAACTTCATAAACCCAATCAACCTATCAGCTCAGTAGTTTCGTATAACAGTGCCCCAGCCAGCAAAGTAGCTGGTTTTCTCAACCAACACATTCGCGAGCTCTCCAACGTTACCCCCGCCACAGCGTCAAAAACTCATTCGAGTTGGTTTCCCGCCTTAAGCACCTTTCCTTATCCAGCAATGCCAAACTCGTCTCTTTCGATGTCAAAAATCTGTTTACTAATATTCCCGTACCCGAAGTACGTAAATTAGTTGCCCAGTCACTCTATCACAATAATACCTCAAACAATCTTATTTCTGAGACCCTCCTTCTGTTAGACACATGCACTCATCAAAACTATTTCCAATTCGAATCTGACTTCTACCAACAAAAAATAGGCCTACCTATACTTAAAATTATGAACCAGTACCTACTACACATGGTGAAATTCACACTTATTCTACTAGAAATGTTGGCGATGGTGTGTTGGTGCTACAGAGGTCGGAGTTTTTAAGGAAGAGCATATTCCAATACTCGAGAAGTGGATGACTTAATAGTGGAAGTGTTTTTTTTATTATTAGCATTCGTGCTATTTCTCCAAACACTACTACTAAATATTTTCGAAAATGTTGAAATTAAAAGAGCTTTACGCACAATAGGGAAAAATTAACAAACGACATAACATTCACACAATCTGAATCATCCCCTCTAATAGATCTAGTCAGTAGGTTAGGAATAGGTAACCAGTACTAACACAAGTGGGTTTCTTAGACAAAGTTAATTTATTAACGATTATTTGGGTTTTACTAATTCGTGTGGTCATAACAAGTTTTTCAAAAACTTTTGTTTTGTTTTTGTTATTTTTTGTTTATCACTAAATCTGATCATAACTCAACTTCACCAAAAATGTTAGTTTCGCCCTCCTGACTTAAGGGTGACGATATTATTTCTTTCATTTGGCAACACATTGCCCGGACTTTGAAATACCGGGTGTGGCCAGCCAATACATAATATTATATTATACTAGTACGTTATTACTGAGCAAGGCTCTGGCAGTAGAGATTTTGAAGCATAGAAGACAAGCACCGGATTCAATCTGGTTCCCCATTCTCGATTGTCAATAAAAATAAAATAAAAATTAACACCTATTTTCCCTGAAGCATCGTGGCTCCATTTTAGTTTAAGTGCCCAACGCCCGAGGGACTTAAGCTCAGAAAGGTCGCCCCGCGACACTACTCTCTGACCCATCTGTCCACTAAGAAAGTAATAATACCCCCCTAGGTTAAAAATACATAAAATATAATAGTGCATAACAGGTAACGATAATCGTCCAGTCTTTAACGTTGATAATTACACCCGGACATCTCCTCAAGGCTACATAAATTAAAACCAGACTGCATTGAATTCTTAATTAATCCTCCGAGATGAGTTTCACATGAACTGACCACAGCTATATTAATCTCGCGTGGGTAAACTACCTATGTACAAGTACGTCGTTACTGCCCACTATGTACTTATAAGCGACTGACAACAATTAACACTGGAAAAAGATTTACTTCGCTCCATAATTAGTAATGCAAGAACCGAGAAAGAACAGACTAGGTTCAATTAGTTGGTACAGTTACTCGTATTTCAAAGACAAAACGCTCTTCACATCATATTTGTAGCGTATTAATAATTTAAATATTAGGCTACAGTAGATATATCAATAAAATTGGAATGTAGGAACCGTAATTGGATCAATTGAGGAACAATCTGGAAAGTGGGTTCAACATCAATCATTATTAGTATATGATGGTTTTGCTGCATGCAGAACAGCGCCAACACAAAACGTTATGAGCATGCTGACCGTTGATATTGGCCAAACGCCAAAAACATCCAAAATATTTATATATATTGTTTTAAAGTTAAATTTTAACTTGTTGCTATTGGTTCCAGGTCATTTATTTATCTATTGCACAATGTACCGTTACTGTGATCTAATAAATAATTTAATGAAACCCACAACATCAGCAATTTCGTTTTTGGGACCCATCACTGGCTACTACCTAATAGGTCCAAATTTTTAATTGTAATGATTGTAATATCTTTTATTTTCCTCAACAACAAATATATTTGATTTGATCATTATCTCAGTGAACTAAACTCACTTTATTATACAGTTTTTAATGCAACAATTTGCATTCTGCTGAATTAAGCATGGGCTTTTGTGCGTATGCTTGAAGGTTTGCTAATAAACAGCCTGTATATCGCCATTCGCAACGGGCATGGTTCTTCAGGTCCAACAATTAAGAATATTCAGGTTCAACAGGCATGCAAAACGTATCGTTGCTTTGTTATGACAAGACAAAGAATGGAGCTTCCAAACAGACCGCTTAAAAAAATATAATATAATCTCTACAAAACAACTTTCCGCAGAAAAACCCTGCAACCCCTTAGGCAGAAATAGGGTGAAAATCGGACAGCAAAAAGGCAAAAAAGTAACTGTCAAAACTCAATGTAAAAACCAGTGAATAAACATGACTCATCAATCGGAAGCTAGTACGTCAATAGGTTCTTGATAAAAGAAAGTTCTCCAAGATTCCCAGGCAGTTGAGTCAACAAGTTCAATTACACTCAGATGGTAATCATTCTATGATTACGTGTATTGTAATTAAATCATATTGAGTCATCAGTCATGTATGACTAGAAGTACCCAGTACCTACTTCAAAAGAAAGTTTAAAAACACCTCCACTGTCCGTTTTTTTTAACAAAATACAATTTTCACAGGAAATATCTATCCTACTACTACTCCTTGGCGCTTCTTCTTCTTCTTCAAGTTACAGCCGGCTGGCTGGTTGGCAGCAAAATGTGGCATCGATGCCTCCACTCCCCTCGTTTCTGGCACGCCCTCTTCAGCTCCACGTATGTACGTACTAGCCCCTACATCATCCATCACTTGCTAGTTGCTGCAGATATTCCTTTCTTGGGCACCCAGGTCGGTTGACGCTACGGCCCATGAAGGGGTCTTGGACTGACAGCTCTACATCGCGCCAGTCTGCGCGGTCCTGCGGTCTTCATCACCAGTCATCGACGCCAAGGGTCGCCAATTCCACCTCGACGTCGTCCAGCCATCGCATCCGTAGTCGTCCCACTCATCATCACTCACATCGAGGACGTATACCAGTTTGCCAATGGCCAAAAATGCATACGGAAACAAAACAAATAATGTCCGAAATCCATAGGGTCTTTGGCAATGGACAAGGGACCAATGGGCCTAGGTTCATAAAAAAAGTGTCCTTCAGGACATTATTAGAGCTCTTCCCTTATCCCTTAGAAAGAAATACTCTTCTACATTTTGATATGCAGTGTGTAGACGTGACTAACACCATTTGGCCACAGTTTTTGAATTCATTCAACCTGGCATCCTCAGCGTCCGTTATATTTTACAAGTTCAATACTTGGGGCCGTCACATACTGCTTTTGTGATTTGTTTTACATCCACAATCGATATTCTCTGTGAAATTTGAGCTGCCCCCTTCCAGTTGTCTCCTAATAAAAATAAAATAAAATAACCAATGATAATCGTGTTGGCCTATCCTATAGAACACATCCCATCAACATTACAATACAAACGGAACCTCACCCTTCATAAGAATGTAAACAGCCTTATGGGTCATTGGTTACGCACTAATTACCCCCGGCACTTAACATGTGCGACTACACTTTTCTCTTTCTTTCTGGAATGTCACCTTTTACTGGGTAATGGCCCCCGTCCGCTACGTGACGAGAATCCGATGGCTTTTTGTCATTGCGCGCGACAACGATAATTATCTGGTCGCAGACAGGCCATCATACATAACTTCGTTTCACGTGATGAGGGAGGCACCTTCCAGGCTTCCCAACGCACCAGCGTACTAATGATTGAACTACTTCTGCTTTTCAATGTCATTCAGAAGCTACGCGGAGGAACTCAAGCGTAGACATTTTTTTACGCAGCAATCATACACAATAGGTCTTCCTATGAAGAGGGAGGCATCTTCTAAGCGCTTCTCAACGCACCAGCGTACTAATGATTAAACGCGTAGGAATGTTATACGCAGCAGGTCTTCCTATGAAGAGGGAAGCATCTTCTAAGCTTACCAACGCACCAGCGTACTAATGATTGAACTACTTCTGCGTTTCAATGCCATTCAGAAGCTACGGGGAGGAACTCAAGCGTAGAAATTGTTTACGCAGCAATCATACATCACAACAGGTCTTCCTATGAAGAGGGAGGCATCTTCTAAGCTTCCCAACGCACCAGCGTACTAATGATTGAACTACTTCTGCGTTTCAATGCCATTCAGAAGCTACACCGAGGAACCTAAGCGTCGGAATGTTTTAAGCAGCAGTCATATTTTCCTATGAACAGGGAGGCACATCTAATGTCTTCAAGAAGTTACGCCAAGGTACTGAAAAGCGTATTTTTACGCTACTGTTCTTCAAATAAATGTTACTTCAGTTTTCTCATCGACAAAATTCGACAGTGCTCGTGGCCAATGATTAAAATGCAGTCCAAAGCAAACTTAATAATACCTATCAGTTAGTCTCTTGGATGATGGTACAACCACATGTATACGGTATCCCTAGGACCAATGAAGAACAAAATCCGTCCACAATATCTGAGCACTGACACTAAACCCTGAAATGGGGGCTGCTTGCAAGAGGAATCACATAAGGTGCCCATTCCATTGACCGGCTAGGGCTATTTCCAAAAACGGTGACGTGGTAGCAGACATTCAAAACTTAGGTGGCGTTTCCACCGACCTCGCATTGCAGAATTGACGGAAATGTTTATTTTCCTCTATGCCATAGTTAAAATTGATCAATGATCATACAGTAAAATCACAAACAAACGAACTGAAATTAAAAAATGGCGTCATGGGATATGTTAAGTACAAACATTTTAATAGATTTCAGGGCCTCCATCGTAAAATTGATCCTAAATAGTTGAAATAGTAACCTAAACTTTGAAAAAAGTGACCTTTTAGTAACCATTGAAAAACATGGTCAGGGGTTTCATACGCTAATAAGCAATATACAAAATCAATGAACTCAAATTTGTAGGGCAATAAAATTTTATATTTAAGGGCAGTGTTTCGATTTTGGGAAACTTTGCAACTCCATGCACACCAACGCCCCAAAAAATTAAACTCTCATCTTCAGGCTTGTCAGATTCAGCGAAGTTCAAAACCGGACAAGACCCCAAAAGTATTGTAATTTTACATAGTATAATTTTTTTTTCTGAAGCTCTAATAATAATTAAATTTACTCTCAATTTTACGAAGTCTAATTTGAATTTTCTGCATTTTTTTTTCAAAAGAAGGGACTAAAATCAAAATTGCAACTTTAACGCAGAATGGAAAAACATTTTAAATTTTGAGGTATTTATTATTTATGAATGAATGAATAAACGACTTTATTGCAATACAAATGGCGAACAATAAGACTATAAAGTCTTTTTTTCATGTTAACCATATTTATATTTATTAATAAATTTTATTCTTTTTTGGGTAGGACAATGCATTGTCCGGTTCATCAACAAATTATCAGCCGGACAAATCCTTGAAAAACCCAAGCCCGTGTAAATTTATTTCTTGTGAATTCAATTGTATCTAGTGTATTCTTTAGAGGTTACTCGTATATGTATGAAAGCCTAGAAAATTTATTAGAGGTTTTAGCTTCGGTGCGAACACAGGCTTATAATATTTTGCGGACATGCGGAATAAATTGCTTTTAACCCAAAGAGGGGGGCCCGGGGGTTGCCCCCGGCGGAAAAATTAGAAAATATAAGTGCAAAATAGCGGGGTTTTACGCATTTTAACAGCAGTAAAGTATGGATTTTACAAAGCTTACAAAAGAATTCTTCTTCATAAAAATAATATTGAATTTACCTCAAAAAGGGGGGCACGGGGGTCTCCCCCGGGGGAAAAATTTGAAAATGTAAGTGCTAAATAGTGGGGTTTTACAGCAGAAAAGCTTGCAAAGGAATGCATATTGATATTGCTCCAAACAAGGGTACCGGGGGTCTTCCCCAGGAGAGATGTTTTGAAAAAATAAGTCCAAAATAGTGAGATTTTACGATTTAAACAGCAGTAAAGTTTATAATTTACTGAGGAAGACACATTCATGTTACTGAACTAGATTTATTTAATTCTGAACTTTTCATTTCGGGGTTGCAGCCCCCCCCCCCCCCTGGCTACGGCCTTCGAAAAACCGGATCTGGCAGCCTTGCTCTTCTTATATGTCAGGAGCTACACTGACTGCATTTTCTGGCCATGCTTTGGATGGCATGTAAAGTAGGCGGTCCCGGGCTCTCCTAGTTGAGTGTTGAGATAGGGCTTAATAGCCCTAACTCCGCTAGATTAGCTGATAATAGCAATTTTCTATATTTTTAAACCAAGCCACGAGGTGACTAACGACTTAGGTACAGTGCAGTTATTGACTTACTAACTACTGTGGCGGATAATCCACAGTCCATGTCCATAAGTTAAGCCCAGGGGATAGTTCCAGAGGGGCGGAGCGAGGCCTGGCCAGGTACTCTTATGAATGGGGGTTGCGTGACCTTGTTTGGCTTTGTATTGTGTGCAGACTGCTGAGTGCAGACCCCACAATACCATTTTAAATATTACTACCGGCGCCAAATTTTAAATTGCACGTGATTGCAAAAAAAGCAATTTTCATTAGTTAAAAAAATTAAAATTATATCGAAAACCCCTTAAAAAGTAACTAATAGTAACCAAATATTAAAAAAGTAACCAAAAAGTTACCTGCCTTGAAAAAAGTAACCAATAGTTGAAAAAGTGACCAAATGGAGGCCCTGAGATTTCTATAAAAAGAAAAATTCTAATTTCCGTCAATGTCATTTGCATTCTGCAACGCGAGAACGGTGGAAACGCAACCTAAGTCTTGAATGTCTGCTACCACGTCACTGTTTTTGTAAATAGCCCTAGCCGGTCAATAGAATGGGAGCCTAAGCCCAAAGTCTACTACAATTCTACAAAGCCCTCTCATCACCCTACTACTGGCTTAGCACCGAGAAACAAATACAAGCACCTACACTTAACTCCCCTATAACTCCACCCTGCCACTCCGCAGTTAGTTTGATACTTTGGTGCAGTGTAAGGGCGTAAATGAGAAGGGTGAGCACTGCCGACGTGCTTAAGTGGTAAGATACTATCAGTTCCTAACCGGCAAGTTTAATTTTGGAAACTGACGGATGTGCCATGGGCCCCGCCCACAGAATTGAGAAGGTAAGATTAATTATAATTTTAATTAACTGGGTGAAAAATTAAGATGCTAGAAATTGGGACACGATCAGGTTTAAAATAAGAAATTTAAAAAAGCCATAAAAAGTAACTACAGTGCAACGTACAAACATTTTCTTTTTCCTTCCCCTTTGCTTATACTACTGCATGAAAATAATCAATAAAAGTGAAATACGCCATTACAGTACATCATTTCGATCGGAGACGTGTCGTTATTTATCACGGGTACTAACATACAGAGGCGACTGAGAGGCCAATCATTCATTAAATTGGTTGGATGTGATTAACCATTTTATTAAAATAAATTAATAAAGAAATCAAGGCTACGTTCAAAGAAAGTCCGATAAACTATACCGGTATCAGCAAATTAGGATACCACAAGGCTGAGTCTTTAGCCAAGCAACTAGAGCTTGATGGCAGCAACTAGATTATGATTGAAATTAAATGAAAAGCGTCTATATATTAGGCGAGCTTTAGCCCCGAAGGGCTACTCTACCAGCTAAACTGCTGATCACCTTCTCGTACATGGGCACTGTTTGCAGTGTAGCTGACCTTTTTGTATGCAACGACAACGCCATCAAGGCCGCAAAGTTTTGGAAAATGATCTGACGGTCCGGACACGGAAAGAAAGAAGAAGAAGTTCACAAATTATTTTTCAAACTAATAACATAAATTTTTTTCTTAAAAAAAAAAAAGAAAAAAAAAAAGAGAGAAAATAATAATGAAACGGGCACTCATTCGTTCACTCCCCAGAAACTGATGGCAGACTGTCCTAAATCTCCCCAAATTATTCCCTGTCCTCGTTTCTTCTGGCAAGGAATTCCAAAGCCTAGAGGTATGATTGGCTGTCGCAAGTTCTAAGAACCGGTCCGAGTTTACTCGAACATGCTTTCCAATTTATCAAAATTAGTAGATAGAGAAAATGAGTAATTCCATGGTAAATAATTTTCCTATGGTTAAATTTCCGATATCTCGTGGGGGGGGGGGGGGGGTTGTCCACCTGACGTCACTGGAGGTGAGATAAATTCTAGATAGGTCAGACCAACACATTACCACACAGCAATACTGGCAGGGCACGCAATGCATTTAAGCGAGAATTTTCTATCATTTTTTCAAAAAAACATTTTTTTTTACAAAACCAAATACTTTTCTGGGAAAGCAACCTGTCTGGTTTCGTTACTCAATTTAAAACCTAAAACATACCTGAAGGTAGAAATCATCGATAGAAAGGTTTCGCAGAAAAATTATTTTTTAGTCATTTTTCATTAAAATTTAGTTATTTTTATTTTTTTACATCATCAAAATCGACCGAGTAGTTTGCCCGGAAATCGACGAACAGACAGACAAAAATTTCGTAAAAACCACTTTTTTGGGTTCCTGGTACCTCAAAACGTGTAAATCCGTTGAAATCTCGGAATCGAAAATTTCGACCATCACAAAGCTTTCCTTATACTACGTATAAATTGGAAAGCAAAAAGTTAGCCAACGTAATATTTCTAACCTGAAAAGGTATTCCTGAACATTTGGCCACAACGCCCAAATCAAACAACCATGTTACAGCATATAAACCGAAGCTGTTCCTCCGGTACCTGTTAATAAACGCCACATTAAACCACAGCCAAATGAATGGCGAAAGAAAACCTAATTCAAGTAGTTGCATTAATGTAAACATAACTCCATAAGAATGAAATCTAGAAAGCCAGATAAGAATTTACTTTCATAACCCAATCGGTATGGCCTTAACGACTGCCATTTATGGTCTAAATATCGCGAGCAAGTGTTGGGGAAAACCACATGTGGGTGTTGAGGGGCAATTATCCCAGTTAGCCCATGCCCAAAATCCAAATTTTAATCTCCCCTAGTATCTTTTAAGGTTTAATAAAAATATCCTTTTCTTTTTTTAAATGTCTGCCGAGCGTTTCCAGACTTTTTTTTAGTTTGTTTGACCAGGTGACGATTATATAAAAATTATCAACATGATTATTAATGTGTTTGGAAGGCTGTATTGGGAGAGTGTCGACAGTTGTTAAATAAATCACTGTGTAGATTTTAATCAATCACGTTCGGTTTGCTTAAGGAAATTCTCAATGCAGGCTGCGTTTTGTTAACAGAAGGTACGGTACATACATGAGTACAATACATCATTAAGGTCGCCAAAACGCAATGCCACGGTAATGCAGCCCATAAAAGGGCAGGACTTCCCAGTGGGTGAAAGGCTTGGGGGGCCCGTGAGGAAAAGTGTGAAAGAAAATGCATGCGATTTTTTTGGTCGGTAGTCCAATGCCCTCGGCGTCATTGACGATCTTAGAGCAAAAAGGCTACAATGGATAGGACATATGCACCGGATGCCGGACAACAGACCCCCAAAGGCCGTGTGGGAAGCAATCCCCCGCGGAAGAAGACCAAGAGGAAGACCAAGGCGAAGATGGGCGGACCAGTTCCAGGAGGACCTCCTTCGAGTTGGTGTCGAGGCAGCAGATTGGACAGCGGCTGCTGAGGATCGGCAAAGATGGAGGGAAATCGTCAGAGCGGCCAAAAGTCCCCCTGAGCTGATCGCGCCTAATTAAGTCAAGTCAAGTCAAGTCCTAGTTCTAAACATTACTGCCATCAAAATGCGTAGATCCCCACTACTTCGTGTCTATTTTTTTTAACAATTTCCCCGGGCATTTGCAGATAGGTATATAAATTTTAAACTTCACTGCTATCAAAATGTGGGCTACCAGTCCAACACTGCTAGGATAACATTGCACGAATTCTAGGCAAAAATATTGAAACTCAAAAATATAGAAAAACCAACCACTTCACAATACAAATGTATTGTCACTTTAACCATCGGTCTTTATGTAACAAGCTACGATTTTTTTTATTTTTTATATACAAGGCCGGCTAAAACTGTACAGCTTATACTAAAAAAATGTCAATTCGTCACTGAGTCAGGGGCCTCTATTCCTTAAGTCCGGCCCTGGGCTTAGATCTGACCACTGGTAGAGGTCAGTTCTACTCGCCTAGCGTCATCAGGGTGTGGGGTTACCCAACAACCCATTTTCAATATTTTTCAGTCTTACGAGTTAGGTTGGGGAAACTAGTACATGTAGATAGGAATTTTTGCTGATAGCATTTTTTTAGCGTCTCCCGTAATCAGGGCTACGCAAATAATGACTTGATGAATTTTATTATATTACTAAACCAACCCAGCCCGCAGTCACCTGCTTTACATGCACTCCATGGGCACGAAATCAAGCAAATATGTGGGAGCCCAACAAACAGCTATTTGGGTGCAAGTTCATAAATATGGCTCATTATTCATAAGCTACTGTACTGTAGTTAGATAAGACAGCCCCCAGTAAATATTTCTCTTCAAAAGTTCCAGATTGAGCTCTAAATAAACCACATTAGTCTTTCTCATTGGAGTTGGCAATCTGCGAATTCCTCCATTGAAAAGACAGTCATATAGATAAACAAAGGCAACACCTTAACAGTGAACCGTGCATAATCAGGCTGACTTTAGTAGTCATATTTTTACCATAATTTATTAATCGTTGGCCTCGCTCTGTGTTCAGGCTCCTTTAGTTTATGCCCCAGATAAGACCGCGCTCGGTGACTCAAGCAGACGCATGTGTCACACAGGCGACCAATTTTTAAGTTAAACATCACGCTCTCACATAAATTCCTGAGCAGTGAGCACTTTTACCAACACAAATATTGTTCTGTTACAGACTTACTTAGTCACCTCCTCAGAATAACTATCAAGCAATGACTAATTGTTAAGACTACATTTTAGATTCCCAAAGAATCGGTACGAGTGAACTCGTAAATGCTTTCCTACTGCCCATAGGTCCCTTGTCCAATGTCGACGACCCCATGGATTTCGGACTTTATTTGTATTGTTGAATATTTGGCCATTGGCAAACTGGCAAACGTTCTGGATGTCAACCTACACCGGTTAAAAGAGATAATGGACAAGCTGAGACAAGCGTACCATTGATGCAATGGAACAGGCGAAAGCATGACTTAACCAAGTACAGATATGAGTCCAGTTTACACACTAATAACGGCATGGTATGCATGAATTGATGGTTCATAATTCCTTCAAAAAATATTTTTTCTCCAATATCTTGCCATTCAATTTAGTTACATACTCTATTTAGCCTGAGGTTAGAAATAGAAAGCATCTATAGAATGGTTCTGCAGAAAAATACGTTTTAATAACTTTTAATGAAAATTCCCGGATCCAAACTATCAAGGGAGAAGGACAGAAAATTACAGCTTTGCACAAATTGTACATGTTTTGGGAATAGTTGGATTCAACTGCAGACACCTCAGAAAATGCTCTGTGGCGGCTTCAATTTGGCAGGAAATCGACATAGAGACATTGGCCACCCCTGGATCATCTCAAATCTCTATTAGTTTCTATTTTTTATTATTGCATTAAAATGTCAACTTTCATTATGCGGAACAGTTTTTTCTTACGTGGTTCGGTGCATTCACACAATCTTCCAAGAAATTGCACGGTCTGGCCATTGTGTCGACGACCCTCAAGGTCAGGCCACTTTAGACACCACTGACTGTAGGATATGTTACCAGTGCCGGCAGTCACGGGACAGATATGTCAGGAATGCGATACCTCTGCCGCCTACAAACAAGGCACTCAAGCACATTTTGTTTAGGGGTAGCCGAGGAAAATCAAACAGACTCCGATCCAACAAGAAGAACCGGTCCGAGTTTACTCGAACATGCTTTCCAATTTATCAATTAGTAGATAGAGATAATGAGATATTTCATAATAAATAATTTAATAATAATGGCCCGGCACGCAATGTATTGGAGCGTCAATTTTATAGGATTTCTTAAAAAAATAATTTTTTGCACAAAACCAAATACTTTTTTGGGAAAGCAACCAGTTCGGTTTTGTTACTCTTTCTAACACCTAAAACATGCCTGAAGGTAGAAATTATCGATAGAAAGGTTCCGCAGAAAAATTATTTTTTAGCCATTTTTCATTAAAATTGACTTATTTTTATTTTTTTACTTCCAGAAGAAAACTATCAAAGGGCAAGCGACCCACCTCATTTTGTTAACATTAATAACGACTACAATATATGTGAATTTAAAAGAAATAGTTGGAGCCATTTTTGAGAAAAAAAAAATTTGACGTTTTCTTTTTGATTTTTGAGAATAAAACCCCCCCAAAATTGAGTTACCCCAAAATAAAGAAAACGTTCCCGAGGTATGATTTTTGTGAACCTACATGCAAAATTTCATCCAAATCGACCGAGTAGTTGTCCCGGAAATCGATGAACAGACAGAACGACAGACAGACATTTCGTAAAAACCACTTTTTTTGGTTCTTGGTATCTCAAAACGTGTTAATCCGTTGAAAGCTCGGAATCAAACATTTTGACCATCACAAAGCTTTCCTTATACTACGTATAAATTGGAAAGCAAAAACGAACAAATAATTACAGAATGTATTTTCGCAAAGTTTAAAATCCAATACTCGCAACCTGCTTGTCCTCGGCATGGTGGTAACTCTGGTGTGAATCATGATTCCATCAATTTGATACTTTGCCAAATCTTTTCCCCATTAGATTAATAGAGAGAAAAAACCGCACAAATCTAACAAATTCCTAATAGTACTACAATGAAATAGTCTTCTACGAATTGAATAAGTCATATCTTTATAACTTACGTATTATATTAAAAAGGGTTGGCCATTACTGCTTTCCAATTTATACGTAGTATAAGGAAAGCTTTGTGATGGTCCAAATTTTCGATTCCGAGATTTCAACGGATTTACACGTTTTGAGGTCCCAGGAACCCAAAAAAGTGGTTTTTACGAAATGTCTGCCTGTCTGTCGTTCTCTCTGTCTGTTCATCAATTTCCGGACAAACAACTCGATCGATTTTGATGAAATTTGGCATGTAGGTTCACAAAAATCATACCTCGAGATCATTCATTTTTATTTTGGGCTAACTGAATTTGGGTTTTAATTCTCAAAAAAACTCCAAAACAAACCCCTAAAAACATTATTTTACAGAAACGGCTCCAACGATTTCTTTTAAATTCACATATATTGTAGTTGTAATTAATGTTGATACAATGCGGGGGTCGCTTGCCCCTTGATAGTTTGCTTCTGGGGGTCAAAAAATAAAAATAACTAAATTTTAATGAAAAATGAATAAAAAATAATTTTTCTGCGAAACCTTTCTATCGATGATTTCTACCTTCAGGCATGTTTTAGGTGTTAAATTGGTAACGAAACCGGACAGGTTGCTTTCCCAAAAAACTATTAGGTTTTGTGCAAAAAAAATGTTTTTGAAAAAATGAAAATTCACGCTCAAATGCATTGCGTACCCTGCCATTATTGCTGTGTGGAAATGCAATGTAATGTCTGGCCTATCTAGAATTTACCTCACCTCCAGTGACGTCAGGTGGACAACCCCCCCCCCTCCCCCCGAAATGTCCGAAACTTAACTTTAGGAAATTATTTACCATGAAATTACTCATTTTCTCTATCTACTAATTGATAAAATTTGAAAGCATATTCGAGTAAACTCGGACCGGTTCTTAACCTTGTGATAAACTAGTACTTGGACGTAATCTTTTCAGTTTCCCCAGCTTCTCAGTGTTCTCACGAAGTTAATCTCCAATTAAGTAAAATGAGGACTAAGGAGGGCAGGAATAGTGAGGTGTCCAACGGTATCCAAAACGGCAGGTTTTAGGCAAATTTTAGGCTAACTCAGCACTATCCTAAATATTTTTTCTAATGTGACCTTTGAACGCCTATCAACACCTCAGCGAGGAGGTTGACAAAGCCTATTTTATAAATGCCACAAAAGAAAGATAAACATGTGTGGCCTTAGGCCTAAAATATTAGGCTTAAAGAATTAATCACCTAAGCGTTAGCCGTTATGGGTCGGTGATAAGACAAAGCATTAGCTCGTATCTCTGTCAGACGTTGACCACTTCCTGCGAAGATAACACAAGTCCATTCCTACACAAAACACCTCAAATGTATAAATTCATTTAACGTAAACAACACGACTTTTAGGTAGGACAGAGATGCGTGGTTTAAAAGAACGGGTTCTCTCTAAATCCAAGAAACTATCAAATTTATTATACTGTAGTGCCTCAGCTATGAGATTACTTCTGTAGAGGAGTATGGCTTAACAGGATATGCTATGTAAAAATTGGCACCCCAAAATTAAATACTTTTCATTTTTTATTTAATAAACTCAGCGAGTTATTAAAAATTTGGCTCGTGGAAGTTGTAGAAGACTTCTTCGTGCATCATATAGTCAGGTATTTTTACTTTTCGGTTTTTAGTTCTTCCAAAAATCCCAGAATACGCGAAATTTTAGTCCTGTCAGTTCTGGTATTTATGGAAGAACTAAGGTACCAAAAATTTAATATTTCCTATTAAATGATGCATGAAGTAGTCTTCTAGAACTTCCATGAGCCAAATCTTTAATGAATTGCTTTGTTAATTAAATAAGTAAATAAAAAGTCAATAAAAACAACAAATTTTGGGGTGCTCATTTTCTGCGTAGCATGTCCCCTTAATGTCTGGGTTTTCGAGACCAAATTATTTCTACAGAAACATAGGGATGGGTGTCCCTAATCATTTTGCTAAATGGGACAGTGGCTTTTTAATGGAGTTAACACACGGACTTCCATTTTTGTGGAACATCCGCAAATTGGCGGGTCAAAGCACGGGAGGTGTGGTATCTGGCGCGCATTCCCATACACAAGGACAAATAATAAATCATTGTAATTGCAATACAACGAAGACTATCTTGGGCAAATAACGGCCTCTAAGCATAGCCTCTGACATTGAAAGCAGAGATCTCACAAAAAAATTAATAGACTATCTACTTTCTTACTCGTGGAGTGCAATAAAGCTTGGTTTGGAACTCGAACTAAAAACCTTTGTATGACAGTCATTACCACTACCACTTAGATTATAGTTCAGTGGACAAACTGTAGAAATTTTAATGTCAAATCTCTCTTTTTGCTTTCCCTACAGGATAACGCCCCCATCTGGGGAGGATATGACATTCACTCCCGTCAAGATATTTTTTAAATTTCTGTTGCCGCCTTCTTCGACCAATCAGAGCAAGCCCTGGCAATAACAAATCTCGTCTTAGCTGCAAAACCTGATCTGATTGGTTGAAGGAAGACATGGCCGAAGCTTGGAAGCAGGTGGCACAAGAAATTCGAAAGATATTCTTGGCGGATAGAATGTCCCATCTGTTCAAAACAGGACTTCAGTTTGGCCCAATGATTTGTTGAAATGGTCGACTGTGATATTAGGGTCAGGTCATTGACGGAAAGGAGAGCAGGAAAATGGGAGAAAATTGATAAATGGGACATTTGGGTGTTGGCGAGGCGACGGAGCTGCTTCACAAAGCGAGAGGGCTTGGTCGTGGCAGGAGACATGCCGACGAAAGTGGAGCCGAGAGGATGACCGTACATGGTAACTAACTGATGCCACACTGCCTATTGCAACATTCTGTCACACTTTGCGTTTCCTTTGGAATTTGGAGACAGGTTTCTCAATAGGATTGGCCCTGGATTGTTCCAGGTGGTTGAGAACTAAGTTACGAGTTGGAAGGTCTAGGGTTGGAGGGGGTTCGAACTCCATTTGGTGATCCGGACGACTAGGCAAAAGTTCTGCACATGGCAACATTCTGTTGCACTTCGAGCCACTACGTTTCCTTTTGAATTTGGAGACATGTTTCTCAATAGGATTGGCCCAGGTGGATGAGTACTGAGCTGGAGGGAACTGAGCTGAGTTGGAAGGGTTGGGGGGGGGGGGGGGTCGATCTCCATTCAATAGGCTGGTGCCAAGGCAAAAGTTCACGATACTGTACATGGAAACATTCTGTAGCACTTTGAGCCACTGCGTTTCCTTTTGAATTAGATAAATAAATAAATAAATATATATATATATGTGTGTGTTAAATTATACAATACAAGTAATCAACTAGTGATTGAGAAGAAAGAATAAAGTAAAATGGTCAAAATATTGTCCAAATCAAATATTTCTGTCATTGTCATAGTGCTAGTGCCTCAGTGACAGTGTAGAAAGCTTTCTCTAGGAGATAGTTTCTAAGCAATTTAGGGAAGTTAGAAACATTTCTCGCCGCTCTCAGTTCAATCGGGAGTTTTCTAAGGTAGGCTCAATAGGCCGGATTGGCCCAGATGGATGAGAACTGAGCTGAGTTGGAAGGCCAAGGGTTAGGGGACCTATCTCCATTCAATAGGCTGGCGCCTAGGAAAAACGTTCACGATACCGAACATCGAAATGCTAAGTCCTCAGATCGTTCACTATTACAATTTCTTGCAAGTCAGAGATTCCAACAAGCATCGTGTTTCCACAAGCTATGCCGATATTGCCCGGTCAATTTGGACATGAAAATAGTGATCAAATAACAAAAATTCCGACAGAGCCAAATTTTGGTTTTAACATTATACATAAAATAATATACTAGTATAACATTATAAATAAAATATCCATAGAAAACAAGTGATGGTAATTTTTATAGAGAATTTAAAGATTTACAACTTTTGTTCAAAATACTTGTTGATATAACGTACCGTTTTTTAAGAAAAACCGAAAAAAAACTGAAATTGTGAACTTTGACCCCGAATAACTTTTTTAAGACACATGGGATCGATGGGGAGTTGGGACTTTTGACATTTTATTTATAGGCATGGGCGCCGGTTCCATAAGGCTTGGTATGGCCCGGGCCATACGGTATGGCTGAGCCATACCCATAATATTAGGAATAACCACCTCATATTTTAGTGTATTTTGATAATTTATTTATTTATATTTATTATTTATCTTTATTGAAATGATAGCTACCGAGTGAAGCCATATATTTATTGGGGGAGGGGGCAAATTGACTCCTTCCCCCCCCCAAAAAAAAAATATTTCCTCGGCCAATGTTGGGCCATACCAATAATTTTCACAACTCGGCGCTCATGTTTATAGGTATAATGGTAAACCCAAGTCGTGCAACAAAATTTGTCTCTGTCGGAATTTTTGTTATTTCAAGTGTCCAAATTTTCCCAGCTAATAGCGGAAGACATAACTCTAATTTGACGACAGTCTACCAACCCAAATTCATTCACAACATACAGTTCAATATGACTGCTACGTCCGCCTGACTTCCAGGCAGCTCCAGGCAGTTGAGCAATAATTAACCAAATAATGTGAAATTCTCCACTTGGAATCCCCATAATCAGTCATTCACTCAGCGTGGTGTGATTCACTCCATTATATTTTACCGGCGAAAAGTCGGTTGGTTATGAATTCTGGCATGAGTCATCGCCACGGCAAGCAGCTGGGAGTGCCTGGCCAACCAAATGCCGCGGCCATGCCACCTTTCCCACGTATTCCACAAGCAGGTGACCGGAAAATGGCGCCAAATACGAAATTGCCACCAAATGATTGTATAAGAACAAAAAACGTCAAGGCACTGAGGGTCTAGGACTGAAGACGCTTTCTTGAACACTGACACAATTTATTGGTAACGGTGTTACATAATTATATTGTTAAATAACTGCCTATTTGGGATGTTGTGGTAAGACACATGCCCAACAGCCGCGTCTTCCCCGACCGTTGATAGTAAAGTACCCATTTTTATGGTTAAATGAATCCAGGTCCAGCAGATAATATTTTTTCCGATTCATAGTCCACCTTAGGGTTGCCAGGTGTACGGTTTTTCGTACCTCTGTCCGGTGAAAAAATATATGCTTCACCGGACAATGCTGGTTTTTTCGCTCGAGGGTGCCAAAATGTGTAAAAAGGTGTAAAAATTCAAGTTACACAAATTAAAAATGTCTACTGTCATTTTACATTTTTATTTAAGTTACGGCAGGCTACGGCTGACTTGCTAGCTACTACAGGTGTGATAGTAAGTTTCTCAAAATTCACTAAATTTTAGGCTAGAGAAAGTGACCATTTTTTTATAGAAAAATTTACAATAGATAGAATGGCATTGTCTCCCTGTCCGGTTTTTATGTTTCGTAAATCTGGCAACCCTAGTCCACCTCTCTACGAAACAAATCAATTCTGGTGCAAACTCAGCTTCTCCCGCGCCATGGCGGATGGTATTGGGTTATTGATTTATTATTGCTTTCCTATTTACACGTAGTTTGGGTATGTTGCTGACCACAACATCTCAAATAGAGCAGTGGTCTTGAGAGAGTATCCTCTACTTGTGCTCAGGCCTAGACCCTTATTGGGCTATCGTTCCACGGCGTTTTTTTTATACGTAGTATAAAGAAGCTTTGTGATGGTCAACATTTTCGATTCCGAGATTTCAACGGATTTACACATTTTGAAATACCAGGAACCAAAAAAAATTGTTTTTACGAAATGAATGTCCGTTTGTTAATTGATTTGCGGGCGAACTACTCGGTGGATTTGGATGAAAGTTGGCACGTAGGTTCACAAAAATCATACCTTTTCATTACGTGTTAACAATTTTTCAATAGATTGCACCTTGTCCGGTGACACACACCGGTGGCAGGTTGGACACAATGATAGAGGACTGCACAAGAACTTAACTACGCCAAGGATGTGGACACTAGCAGCAAGGGCATATCAGAGACATCAGACAGTCGGCAACCCCTGATCTGGAAGCTGTTGAAGTTTAAAGTTATAATTTCGTAATATGCCGGATATAGACCTAGATGGCGCGGCCTTACAACAGGATATGATGACTTTCGAGAGTTGAAAGGGTGACGAGGAAAATGAAGGAAAAAACATTTTTGCTTTCCAATTTATAGTAGTAGTATAAGGAAAGCTTTGTGACGGTCGAAATTTTCGATTCCGAGATTTCAACGGATTTACACGTTTTGAGGTCCCACGAACCCAAAAAAGCGTTTTTTACGAAATGTCTGTCTGTCTGTCTGTTCATCGATTTCCGGGCAAACTACTCAGTCGATTTAAATGAAATTTGGCATGTAGGTTTATAAAAATCATACCTCCAGACCATTTTTTTTATTTTGGGCTAACTCAATTTGGGGGGGTTTTATTCTCCAAAAACTCCAAAAAAACGTCTAAAAAAATTATTTCACAGAAACGGCTCCAACGATTTCTTTTAAATTCACATATATTCTAGTCGTTATTAATGTTGATAAAATGCGGGGGGTCGCTTGCCCCTTGATAGTTTGTTTCTGGGGTACAAAATAAAAATAACTAAATTTTAATGAAAAATGACTAAAAAATAATTTTTCTGCGAAACCTTTCTAACGATGATTTCTAACTTCAAGCATGTTTTAGGTGTTAAATTGAGTAATGAAACCGGATAGTTTGGTTTCCCAAAAAACTATTGGGTTTTGTGGAAAAAAAATTTTGTTGAAAAAATGAAAGCAAATTCACGCTCAAATGCATTGCGTGCCCTGCCATTATTGCTGTGTGGTAATGTGTAGGTCTGATCTATCTAGAATATAAGTCACCTTCAGTGACGTCAGGTGGACGACCCCCCCCCCCCCCCCCCCGTGATATCCGAAATTTAACCATAGGAAAATTATTTACCATGAAATTAATCCTTTTCTCTCTCTAGTAATCGATAAATTGGAAAGCATGTTCGAGTAAACTCGGACCGGTTCTTATAAAATATATTAAAAATTATTAAATTATATTATGAATGCTCATGTGATGAAGAAATACAATAAAAGAATGGAAGCAGAAACGTGGTTTGTCATTGTATTATTATTGGAATGACCCTAAATGAATATATTATATATTTTAGGTAAGATATGAACTGCTCTTGATGAAATGCTTTTACAGAAGCCATGTACCAAGACGTTACAAAAAGTAAGCCACGAAGCCGTAACTACGAAGTTTTGGGTGGGTTAGGCTGTAGTTGTGATCTATGTTAGTTGATTAAGCGAATCTATAAAGGATTGTAATCCACTATGATCCGCTGCAAAACAATGGAATATGGTGTGACCTGCGTCAAATACAATAATTGTTTTATTATATGGATCAATGTGATTAAATTTAATTCAATTCGGTCCCCAAATCAATTGTAGTACGGTATTTAGCATAGTTATATAGTAACTATTTGCATCGTCATGAATTCATGATGCAATTCATCCAACTTGTGATTTTTTAATCGTAATTTGGAACGGAAATTATTTTATTTTTCTCCTCCTTCTCGATATGGTATTGGGTAGCACAAAATAATATGCACAGGTTTATTGAAGATCATGAATGTCCCGACTGTGCCTGACTCAAACCACAAGTCTTTGTAAACACGACCATGACGTGGGCGAAGGGAGCCATTTGTAAAGTAAACAAACAAGGCGAAGACGGGAAATCGCCAAACAGCGAGCAACATGCACATCTTGCTAATGTTTACACTGCCTGCCCTTCAATAGAGCTCGCACTTGAGAATATGAAAAAGGCGTGGGTTCACTTCGAGATAAATTTTCTTTCTAGATAAGATTCTGGAAATATTAATAGAACTATACTTTAAAGTCATATACTAAAAATATGGCAACTACGGTCCCCTCATTAGAGAAACAATTAAATTTTGTGGTAATCATAACACCGTTTAGTACTAAATTAACCTGCGATTAAAAATTTAAACAAGATAAAATTGCTTTGTTTACATTTTTAGCCCCAGATTAAGGTAATATTAAACGGCATAATAGGCCCGCTGCATAGAGAAATCAAAGTTTGGGAACCGAGGCATTATAGCTAAATAAAAGCACACAAAAAGTAGTTTCAAAGCCACTCAAACTAAATTAAAAGTGACCTTATGTCAATGGCCCTGATTGCACCATCGAATATTTATTCGATCGAAGAAATATTTGGAATGTTTATGTTGAAGTATAAGATTTAAATCTCAATTTCGGTATTACACTTTTGATTTTTTCTTGGTCCCATATTTATTGGATCGAATATTCGAGTGTGTAATAAGGGGGAATGAAACTGCCACAATTGCCCTTTGACTCTGCATCAACCAATGCGCTTACATTCAGGCTCAGGTAGTGAAACAGGACGGAAATTCTGAATAGTCGTAAAATGACCGTACCTAGAAAACTCTAGAAGAAAACATTGCGTTATTTATGGCACTTTCATGTGTAGTACATAAAACCATTCCTTCTCTATTATTTTGTTGATGAAGAAAGAAAAAGATATTTCCAGCTGACAAAACAGAGAAAATGCTTATTTGGTGGGACCGCATGTTTAGAAGTGGACATCCAAATCACAATTAATTAACACCACTGTGAATAACAAATTAGAAATTTGACAATACTTTTCTAATGAAGAAGACAAACAGTGAAACCCAGACTAGTTGAAGATATGAATACATGGAAGCCCCTCAAACCCGCAGTAAAAGCAGACCTAGTAAAAAACTAAGTAATAGTGACAAACCTCAATGAAATAGCCCAGGACACCCATAGTTATTATTTATTTAACTACTTTTTTATGGACCCAGGCCTAATTGTAGCGGCCCATAGGTCCTTAGTCCAATGCAAACAACCCAATGGTTTTCGGACATTATTTGTAATGTTAAACATTAAGTCAAAGTCAATGTTAAGTCGAAGTCAACCTACAACCGGCTAAAAGCATTAATGGACAAGCTGAGACAAGCTTACCATTGACGCAATGAAACAGAGGAAAGCATGACTTAACCAAGTACAGATACGAGTCAGGGCACCCATAAGAAGCAAGGAGCACTCCCAAGGAAGCAGGCTGTCCTAAAACTCCCCAATGTATTATCTATTCTCGTTTCTTCTGGCAAGGAATTCCAAAGCCTGGAGGTGTTCACTGCGAAGAAGCAAAGAAGAAAGGTTCTAGCTAAAAATACTACACACTACATCCACAGCATGGCGGCCACCTGCATCAATGCACTGCAACCGGCGCAAGTCTAGACTTAAAAACATGAAACAACGGTATCATACAACCAAATGAAAGAGGACCTCATCCCTGGAGGCCATCAAAGTCTCGGTTTAAATGCTATGAGCTCATCATTGAGACCAAGGTCAAGGGACCTCCGCCTCGGTTTAGGCTCTCTCGCGCCTGTTCAAGCCTAAACAACTTGAACAAGTCCCATGGCTCAGCCGTACCAAGCACACCCGCATACAACACATTTTATATTCAAATGTGTATGTCGTATATTTATAGGCACTCTGGTTCCCAGTTGTGTGACTAGATACCACTCGGTACTTGATGGCTCTGCTACTTCTCGTTCCATTACGAACAGTAGATTGCCGCACAGGTTTTTTCATCAAAAAACTGTCATTCCATTTTACAATACTTTACTCCCAAGGAGTCGGCGGCACAGATCTTTCCAGGTGTTACTTCTGTTGCATCTTCTGGTGACAAACTCATTGACCTGTTTCCAAAGACAGCCTTGTTCGTCCTAGGTGTCTGGTGCCCTCCACCGAATAGTCACGCACACGTTGTAGCAGGTGTCCATCGTCTCTCCTCTTCGTATAGCCTCACCATGGTAATCTCAATTATCTGACTTTTTTACGGCATCCTGCATCTCCACTCTTTCCTCTTCCTGTCTGTTAGCTTATACCCGAGAAAGTCCCATTACCACCACATGCAGCAGTTGCTCTTCGTCCTTCCTTAGCGGCCAGCACTCCACCCCGTACGTCATCGACGGTCTCACTGCTTGTTTCATCGCATTATACGAAACTACCATTCTTGAATACCGTACAACTCAACTTTATAGTAGCTAGAGTCGTAAGATACATTTACATGCTAACAGTAGTGTCAGGTGCAGTTCATGGCGCATTCCGTGGAGAAAGAATAAAATATACTACATAAACATGCTATTTTCAACCAGCTAACGGTAAACAGGACTGTTCAACAATTTACCTCAGTGCGTCGTGATTCTACCCTAAATGCACATCCGTTATACCGTAGGTCAGCAGAAAAGTTTATATTACATAAAGTTCTTGCTAGTGAAGCACAATAATTGAAGCATTGCAAGAATGTATAGCCAACTTGACAACAAAAGAAGGTATGCACACGTGAAAAGCAGACACAAAACGAGGACAACAATATCTTAAGAGGGCAATTTTTTAGTATAAACTGAGAAATTGCAAGATTTTTTACACAAAAAAGTGCAACTTAGGATTGTTTTTTTTTTTTAACTACAGTATGTCCAGTTATGAATTAGATCAAACCTTCACTGTGTATTACTATTCATGACAACCATTATAATTGAATACACATAAAATAATATAATAAGTAAATACGAATTTATATGGGGTATTAGAATAGGAATTGTTAGAAGCTTCCCCTTTCCAACCACTAATATCATAAAACTTTGTAAATAACCCTCCATCTACTATAGTAGGCCATCTATTGAAGATGTTATGGTCTACAGCAATCTAGTACGTCAATCATTCTAATTTCCTTCTTCTCCCAGCAAATCACCTTCAGCTTCAGTCAGGCCCGTACCCAGGATTTAATTTTGGGGCGGGCCAAGAACAAATTTTTTTATAAATGATAGGTACGTCCGTAGGGATTTTAGTAGTTTCAGCTAAAACTCTTACATTATTTACATTTTTTATGAAATTTAGGGGGGCCATGCCCCCCCCCCCCCCTTGGGTACGGGCCTGGCTTCAGTTCTCATTCATTCATCATTAAAGGTGGCTCCATCGCCCCGTAAGGACCTCTCGCCTGTCGCGTCGCACCAAGCCCCTCCAAAGCGCGCGATTCTCCACCAACTCCCTCCATGCGTCGAAGTGGATGCTGCAGGCTCTCAGATCCTCGAAGAGCTGGTCCGACCATCTCTTCCTAGGTCGCCCCTGTGGTCGGTTGCCGGCTGGTTGGGCTCCCCACACCCTAGCTGCGGCCTTGGTCGGGGGCATCCTTGTTAGGTGACCGGTCCATTGGAGTCTTCGTGCTCTTAGTTCCTCGGTATCGCTCGGCGAGTTAAAGAGAGTTCGAAGCTCTTCGTGAATTCTTATTCGTCATTGCCCGTTCTCAATAATCCCTTCGAAGACTCGCCTGAGTATCCTCCTTTCAAAGACTTCCAACATCTGGCAGTCCCTTCTTTTCACCACCCAGGCTTCCCCACCGTAGAGTAAGACCGATCTAATGAGCGTTTTGTAGAGTCTTATCTTAGTTGCTCTTGATATAAGCCTGGATGTAATTAGGCTCCTATATTAGCGGCTTTGATCCTGCTCATGATGTCTACCGTTATTTCATTATTTTTCAGCTCTAAATTTTCTAAATGTACAGAATCCATTTACAATACATCATTGAATTAGAATACAACAGGTACATTCAAACTCCTTCGCATGCAATCACAAATTAACGATAAATCCGGTAGATGTCGATGCATCACGTAACGGAGATGGGCCACATCCTAATCAGTTAAAATGCAAATACCAATGGTCGGTGGTATGGTCTGGCACGGGGCCAAAGCCAGCCGTACGGATGGGTACAATCTGCCTGACCTAACTTGGAATTTAGCCGGCCATTTTCCGGATAAGCGTGCCAGACTTGCTGGCCATTTTTCTCTTCCATACCTTGAACCAAAAGCTAGGTAAGATCGGCACGCGATAGAGACTGCCAAAAAATCTGTCAGAATGCGCAGACACTTGCTGGTCTGATAGGTCTTCAAAAATATTGAGTGACATGAGGCACGACCTCAACGACGCTAACTACTGGACTACTATCCTTGAATGGACACATGTATGGATGCATCCCAAAGCGACAATACTACATCCCAAAGTGACAATACGACATCCCCCGAAATTTGGGCAATCACCGTCAAGAAGTCGTGAACATGTCACTCGTTTAGAATTTACTGATTCGTAACTCCTACTTAGATCATGTTTGTGTGACAAATGAGACCCGGACTATAGCGAAAAGAAGGGGCTATCACATTAGCTACCTGACTAAGGGAAGGTATTTATAACCAGAGGACACAATGTGAAACCTCAGGTTACAAAAAGGAGGCGAACCGGGTTACAATGAGCCAAAAGTAATGAGGGCTATAAAACCAAACCAGTTTCTACCCAGTGGCGGTTTTAGAATTTTCAAAGGGGGGGGGGGGGCATTGAGAAGATATCAGTTTTATACTGGGGTTTCCAAACACTTTTCACTTTATTTTTTCAAAAGGAGTATACTAAAAGGTAAAGGTTAAGTTTAGCTACCCCGCTGTATCAAAAGTCGAATGAAAATGCTTTTAATATGGAAGGAAAACATTCGATTTGCAAGGGAATTCATATTTTAAGCAAGGGTTGTCTTATTTACATGCCTCTGACAATGTTCCTTCCATAAAAAAAATTTATGAGCAATTTGTCCTTATACCTGCCCATGCAAAAATTCGAACAATATTCGGCTGTAACTCAAAAACTATACTTTTCCGACTTTTAATTCTTTCGGAAATGGGTTTTCTTCAAAGTTAAATCAACCAATCAATCAATCAATCAATCTTTGTCCATGACCCACCAAGGTGGGATAGACGGCGTCCACGATATAGAACCAAATGTTGTGATTTTATTTTATTTTATGAGGGGTAGCTAAACTTAACCTTTACCTACTAAAATTCTCCGGCAAACTGTCATGGCATGGCCCCCCCCCCCCTGAACCGCCAGCGTAATTCGACCTAAGAAAAAAAAACATTGTCAAAAGAATTTACCACGTTTGACTTCAAAAAGAGGAATCTGAGTAATCTGAACCCCCAGGTTCGCTAAATCTTAGGCGGGGTTTGAGCTAAGTACGTTTGAGCTAAGGCGCGTTTTCCACCGACCGGCTAGGGCTAAAAACAAATACGGTGACGTGGTAGCAGACATGCAAGACTTAGGCAGGGTTTCCACCGACCTCGCATTGCAGAATGCAAATGACATTGACGGAAATGTTTGTTATCCTTTATGCCACAGTTAAAATTGATCAATGACCATAGAGTAAAATCACAAACAAACTAAAATTAAAAAATGGCTTCATGGGATATGTTAAGTACAAACATTTCAATAGATTTCTATAAAAAGAAAAATTCAAATTTCCGTCAATGTCATTTGCATTCTCCAATGCGAGGTCGGTGGAAACCCCGCCTAAGTCTTGAATGTCTGCTACCACTTCACCGTATTTGTATTTAGCCCTAGCCGGTCGGTGTAAACCGCGCCTAAAGAAAATTTTCCCTTACTGTATATGCCGTTCTCATAGATTCGTAGAGGAAAAGAGCAATAAAAAGTCCCCAAACAAACTAATTTGTTATCCATCAGTGTTCTATCAAAAGTTAAACAAACCGGAGGAACAGATTAATTGAGAAGGCGTCATGCCTCACAGCAGCTGTCGTGAATTTCAGAGCCTCCCATTCAGAGCGCTATTAATAGGGCCCTTGATACAATATTAACCGTCCCGCCATTATATTTAATACTCATCATCAAAACATGGTGTAGCCAGCCAAAGCCCATGAATAACAACATCGCTGACCCGATAGAAGGAGCTATCTAAGGCGGCTATTCCACTCGTCAATTTTTCTACAATTTTGATAATGTCATTGTCGGAAATATCATAAATGTTTTTACACCTCATTACAATTGTCTTCAATAATTGACCATTTTTGTTTTCAATTTCTTTCAATTTTGTAAGTTTGCCCACCTTTCTTTCTTTTAATTTTACAATCTACAAGAAATTTTATGATTTAAATAATGAAATAATTCGTTTGTTCTCAAGAAACTAATCACAACTATTTATCATCTCCAGACGACGCCATTGTTTAATTTTAGTTTGTTATTGTTTGCAAAGCGTGATTTTACTCTATGATCATTGATCAATTTTAACATGCGGAAGTTAAAATGGACAATGATATAGACTATAGAGTAAAGAAAAAATCTCATCAATTATTGACGGAATACTGACAAGTGGAATAGCCGGCTAAGGTAAGGGGAATGTAATTACAAATAAAGATATACCTCTATATATATATTTCTGTTAAATTATACAATCAAGTAATCGTCAAGAAAGTATAAAGTAAAATCGACTACAATGGCCAGGTGGTAACGTGCTTGCACTTGTGCGAGTCTTTACACGCCATGCGATCGGAGACGTGTCGTAACGCAACACGGCTACAGAGGCGACTGAAGAGGTCAATCGTATGCATTCATTAAATTGTTTGTTTGCGTTTAACCTTTATTTAAAAACAAATAAATAAAAAATAAAGTAAATCGTCGAAATCAGGCAGCTCTGACATTTTCATTGTGTTAGTGGCAGGGCCGGAGTTAGATGGTGAAGCAGTGAAAACGAGGATGATGGGCCGTGGTCGATCTGAAAGTGTACTTCCGTTTCGTCAAAATTTGCGGCACTGCAGAGAGCTTCCGAGATACAATCTTAGGCGCCCATTCCATCGACCGGCTAGGGCTGTTTACAAAAACGGTGACGTGGTAACAGATATTCAAGACTTGGGTGCCGTTTCCACCGACCTCGCATTGCAGAATGCAAATGACATTGACGGAAATTAGAATTTTTCTTTTATAGAAATCTATTAAAATGTTTGTACTTAACATATACCATGACGCCATTTTTTAATTATAGTTTGTTTGTTTGTTTGTGATTTTACTGTATGAACATTGATCAATTTTAACTATGGCATAGAGGAAAATAAACATTTCCGTCACTTCTGCAATTCTGGGTCCTTAAAGAATTTATTTCTTTAACATCATCAGCACCTCATCAACTAGTTAGTGACCAGAAGACTAAGCTCAATAGATAGGTTTTAGAAATCTGCAATTCTGGGTCCTTAAAGAATTTATTTCTTTAACATCATCAGCACCTCATCAACTAGCTAGTAACCAGAAGACAATGCTCAATAGATAGGTTTTAGAAATCTCAGAGTTCTCAATGTAGTCAACAAGTAAGAAAAGTAGCTGAAGAGAGAAGCCCATAAAAGGACACGATCTTGCAGCAATAGTAAGTTGGTCCCAGGTCAAGTCCCATAGAACGCCGAGTGACTCACCGGCTCGTAATGACCTGAACAGCCTTCGGTTCTACCCTTATAAGGGAGTAAACCGAGTCTTTCTCTGCCTGACACACATTCCGGCGGACCAGTTGAGGGAGGAATTGAGAAAACTGATAAAAGATAGGCAACACCTGCTCGACGGAGCAAGGGTCAAAACAACCACGTCCCCATAGATCAATTACGATGTATGACATGCAAATACGAGACTCTGAGCAGACTGAAAAGAAAAAGATAAACAGGTGAGCTGAGATAAAACAGTTGGTAGACGTTTGGGTAGGAACTGGGAGAATGGGGTGACCAGGAAAGCTGAAAGGCAATTTTGTGTTTCCAACCAAAATTGATACTACTAGTATATACTAGGAAATTTGGATCTTTTCCATTATCATCCAACAGTTCACCTCACTTCTTCTATTGTACAGTACAACTGTGCAAATATTGTACGTCTATTGTGATTCTGCTTATTCTACTGTACAACATCTTATAAGCCTAAGCGCAATGACTGCAGGCAACATTCATTTTGACTTTTGAATCTTCAATGCGCTGCATTTGCCTTTCTGCTTCGGTGGAAAAGTTATGCTTCTAGATAAAAATATATATATATATAAATAAGTGCAGCTGGCTATAGCTAGTACAGTGAATCGACTTGAAAACAGCAAAATCATCACTAATGCAACTGACAAATGAGGTCGACAACCATGTATAGTTGCGCAAATAGCATTTGCACAGCTGTCTAAACTAATGCAGAGCAGATAGGAATTTGCGACACATAAACGGAGCCTACAGAAGCATATATTGGAACAAACCTCATAAAGCCACAAAAAAATTGCCTCCAACATGTTTGTTTAATTAAATTAGTTTCGCTGACTTATTACTTTTTCTGTGTGAGCTACATTTTAATACTTCAATGAAAGATGAAGATTCGTACATAGGATATATACATATATTTTTAATCATATATAGGTATAGTTAAGATAGTACGCAGAAATTGGTTTGTAGTTATTAGAAAGTAAATTAAGTGTTCGACGTATTAAGTGCTACCCTCGCAATTACTACAATGTATAAAAAAATACACGAATTGTTATTAATATACTACTGTAGTATAATTTATATTCGATGCCATTGTGCATTTTTTTTTCTACAACTATTGTTAGAAGGCCAATAATATTCAACAACGGTGCCCGAGTATAGATTCGGGCGTATTAAAATTGCAACAAATATTCAATGGCGGATGATACAGCAGCGCAGTAATTGGAAAGAGGAATTTCTGTTAGAAACGTGACCAGTCTTTACTATTTCTGCATGTAAAATGTTATCGAGAAGGTGGGTCAAATGGAAAGGGACCCAATGGCTACGCTTACTACAGCTTTAGCATTTCCGGAAATAAGGAAACTCGCACTTTCCTGCCATGCTGGTTTCAGTGAATAAATCTAACATGAGTTACTATAATAATAATAATATAATAGTAATATTATTACTATTATTATTATGAGTTACTATGACAAATCCACCTGAATTATGAACAATTTAACAGAATATGAGCTATCAGTTGAGCAGCGCAGGAATTGAAAGAATGGCTCGGTTTCTTGGATGCTGGCTCCATATTGGCTATTAAATTAACATAATATAACATTTAACAAAGAGTACACATTCCTGCGAAGGTGCGTTGTCTCTAAGCTGTTGGTTCAATGGTATGGTATGTACAGCTAAGGCTCTGACACTGTAGCGGCTAGAAGGCCGAAGGGTAGTCGGTGTTTTCATGAAAAGAAGGAGCACACCACGCATGTACGAACTGTGTAACCAACAGAATGCACAATATCTCAAATTATGACAGATTGACATGTTAATACTTACATAAATAAGTCCGGAGTAGTATCGGTCTTTGAGGTTATGCAGCACGGAGGCTTCGTTAAGGCATGTAAGTTCAGCCATATCTTCCACTTTATCGAACTTAGGGGGATTCATCTTTTGGATATCATCTTTAGCGACAAGCATACGCTTGCCAGTTTCGGCAACTTCCACTTCGACTTCATCCCCCTTTTCGCCCTTGATGCTCGCAGAAACAAACCCATTGGATTCGTGAGGGACCCATGCTAAACGTTTCTGGGTCCATTCTGCTTGAGTAGTTGGATCGTTGAAGGTGTTTCTATCCACAGAAAGGTATTTCAGCTCTGGATCATAACGATCTTCCGACGCCATGTTGGACAGTTATAGTGGAATGGTATTTTATGACACAGTTGGCGTAAATACGACACTACACTAACCACACACACGCGGAACTTTTACTTAATCAATAGATGAAGGTAAGTTATGTGAATGCACCATCCCAATAAATAGAAAACGAATGGTATGAAGTAATGTAACGAAATGTTTAAACGCAATTAAAGAGGCCGGCACAAATGAAATGATGCTTTGTTGCCTTGTTGGTGGCTCCGCCCGCTTACCACTGACTTGGAAACTGAAAATGGCGCCAATATTTAAATTAACAGATTTGTAAATTATTTATTAACAAAGCCTTCAATTTAAATCAAATTTAAAGTAATAAAAAATAAATTATTTATTGTGTTTTCAACTAATTTTATTTCTACATCTGACTTAAGTTTGAGTTAATTTTAAACTTATTCTGCGGTCTCGCTTGATTGCTGTTAAAAAAGTAAACAATTAGCAAAGATGGCTACCCTAACAAAAGTCATTTTAAATTCAATAAGAAGGAATATTTATCCTAGGTATGTTACTTTACATTGTCAGCTTTTGGTTGAACTTTAATTCGGTTACTGAGGTTTTATACTTTTGAAAACCTTATTTCTTCAAATGCCTCCTGCCTAGATTTTTGACATTTGATTAGTTAATTCCTGAAATGTATTAATAACCTAGCCTACCGTTATTACAGAAGATTACGAATACGAACTAAAAAATTGGTCCCCAGCAAAAAATTTCTCCTGACACCATAATTATATGATACTGTACTTTATCTCCTTGTTGCAGAATATTGCATACTACTACAGGCAGACATTATTGTAAATCACCACCCATTGAAGAAGATCTTGACAAACCAATCAAATTCTCAACAAGTAAAGCTGCAACTTGGAAGGCTCAGCACAGTTTCTCTGGTCAAGAAACTGAAGATGTTTGGCCTTGGTATCAACCTTTAGTTATTTCGGGGAGTCTTGCAGTTTTTATGATATATTTCGGTATTTTACGAGAAGAGAATGATGTAGATCAAGGTCTGTCAATGTCTTTGTACGATCGAATCGAAGGCTTGGAAGAAGTGCAGCTACGAAACGCCATTGCTTACTATGAAGAAAATGACAAGAATTACGACACTGCAGCTTTGAAAAATCGATTGTTAGAGTTGGAACAACTCAAAGCTAATTCTCAAATATCAACGTAATAGATCATTAATAGTTAAATCAGGTAATGTAGGTTCATAAACAGTGTAGCCTACTGCCGTGATGAGTAAGCCACATACCGTGATAGGTGCGTAGCCTAAGTAATAATTCACGGCAAATATTACATGTTTTTGAGCAAACTGTACCTACTTGAAAGTCTTATGTGTTTCCGTATTTTTTCATATTAAATTATTATTAAATAATGAACCTGTAGCTTGTCGAAGGACGATGCAATTGAATAGGCAGTGTAGACTTGAATTGGTTTGTATTGCAGTGCTTCGACTCAAGTTAGAGTAATTTAACACACAGTGGTTACAATATGAGCTGTGAGACGAGAACGATACATGCTTACAATTAATATTGAATTTGATCCAGCCTGCTTCCATATAGAAAAACCAACTCTGTGTCCACAGCTAAAGGAGCTGATGAGACACAGAGGGTAGATTAAAGATATTATTGAATAAGAGAAATAAATACGTAAAAGGAAGATTGAGGAATATTGAATTATCTGAATGTGAACAGCGCCATCTAACGGGAAAAAGGTGAAGCTGGAAGCAGACTGGTTATTACACATGTGGGACTAAGTGGTCCCCACATTACCCCCCTCCTAAGACTGGAAGTCGGAGAAATGTCGTGGAACGTGGATGTGACGACCTGAGCGAGTGGTGAGAGTCGGTGGTGTCGGCACGACGTCAGTGGCAGGAAGTGGTGAGGAGACCTTCTCCTGAGGTTTATCTTGAGCAGGATGCTGATGCGGGGGGTTGATCGTAGACTGGTGAGACGGTTCGTCTGTACTGGCATTAATGTAGGCCGGCTTGACCCTGTCCATTGACACAGTAACCGCACGACCGCGGCTTGAAATCGTAACTGTTTTGTCGGTGCGACTTAACACAGGGAATGGTCCCGCATAAGGACGTTCGAGGGAAGCACGGACGTGGTCTTGTCTCACGAAAACGTGCGTGGCCTTGGCAAGGTCTTGTGGGATGAATGTTTGATGAGCCCCGTGTCTCTTGACGCGAGTGGGGCGTAGTGAGTCGAATTTCCTTCGAAGGGAGATGAGAGTGTCCGCCGGACTCTGATTTGAAGGAGGAGTTGTCAGCATCTGTCCTGGTAGTCTTAATGGTTCACCATAGACCAGATCTGCTGGAGAAGCTTGAAGATCTTTCTTAAGAGTGGCGCGCATGCCCAGTAAAACTAGCGGAAGGGCTTCCGTCCATTTGTCATTGGCATGACACATAATGGAGGCTTTGAGTGAGCGGTGCATACGCTCTACCATGCCGTTGGATGCAGGGTGGTAACTGGTAGTCCGTGCATGGTGAAATCCGCATAATCGGGCCAGGTCAGCAAACAAATGGCTCTCAAACTGTCGGCCGCGATCTGTAGTAATTGTCTCCGGGCACCCAAACCGGCTGATCCAGCAGGAAATGAGGGTTCTGGCGACGTTTTCGGCGGTGATGTTCACCATAGGAACGGCTTCCGGCCATCGCGTGAAACGGTCAACGAGTGTTAACAAATACGTGTAGCCTTCCGACGGTGGTAATGGGCCTACAATGTCGAGGTGTATGTGCTGAAACCGTCGGTCAGGCTGAGTAAAGGTTCCAATCGCAGTGAGGGTGTGTCGATGTATCTTGGACAATTGACAGTTGACACACAGACGAGCCCAAGCGCGGCAATCCTTACGGATAGAAGGCCATATGTAGCGTTGGGCAACCAGGTTAGCAGACGCTGCTATTCCTGGGTGATGTAGGCTGTGTAGGTGCTCGAAAAGTTGTCGACGTAATGGTTTGGGCACAAATGGGCGTTGTATGTCTTGACTAGAATCGCACGTAAGGACTGAATCAGAGCCCGGAATGGGAACATCAACGAGGATGAGGGACGTCTTTCTACTGGACCGAAGCTCTTTGAGTTCTCTGTCGTCTTTCTGAGCAGAAGAAAGTTGCTCAGGAGATACGGGAGTAGAGATTGCTTCGATTCTTGAGAATGCATCAGCGGCCAAGTTGTCCTGCCCAGCGATGTATTGGATGTCCGTGGTGAATTGAGAGACGAATTCCATTTGCCGCATTTGGCGAGGTGAGCAACTTGTTTTTGGATTCTGAAAAGCGTGCGTCAACGGTTTGTGATCGGTATACACGACAAAAGCGCGCGCTTCTAGCAGGTAACGGAAATGACGAATGGCGTCGTGTACCGCAAGCAATTCGCGATCGTAGGCGGACCATGTTCGTTGGTTTTCTTTAAGTTTCTGCGAGAAGAATGCCAATGGCTGCCAATGATCGTTGATCCGTTGTTGGACTGTAGCTCCGATACTGGTGTCTGATGCATCTGTGACTAGTGCAATCGGAGCCGTATGATCTGGATGCGCGAGTAGGGTGATGCGTGCCAGGCTGTGTTTGCATGAGCTGAAAGCTTCGGTAAGCTTTGTTGTCCATGGTATCGTAGCGTTCCCTTTTACCTTGTCTCCAGATAACAACGTGTTGAGTGGTGCTTGTTCGTTGGCTGCATTTGGTAGGAACCGGCGGTAGTAGTTAATCATGCCAAGGAAACGGCGTAGATCTTTGAATGTCTTTGGAAGAGGGTATTCAGTGAGTGCCTTTACCCTGTCTGGTAGGGCTTGTGTGCCTTCTGCTGACACGAGGTAACCAAGAAAGCTGATTGACCCAACGCCGAGGGTACACTTGCTAGGATTAATGACTAGGCCATATTCTCGGAATCGTTGGAAGAGTTGACGTAGGTGTGATTCGTGCTCCTGCTTATCACTCGATGCAACCAGTACGTCGTCGATGTATGAATATGCCCACGGGAGGTCGCGTAGGATGTTATCCATGAAGCGTTGGAAGGTTTGAGCAGCATTGCGAAGACCGAATGTCATGAATGGGAATTCGAAAAGGCCGAACGGAGTATTTATTGCTGTCTTTGGAATGTCACCATTGGAAACTGGTATCTGGGTGAATGCTTTGACCAGGTCTATTTTGCTGAATACGGTTTTTCCTCGCAATTCTGCACTGAAATCTGCGATGTGGCGGACTGGGTACGCGTCAGGAATTGTTCGAGCATTGAGCCGTCTGTAGTCCCCGCATGGGCGCCATGAATGGTCGCTTTTAGGTACTAGGTGTAATGGTGAGGCCCATGGGCTGTCGGACGGACGACATACGCCGGTCTGGATCATGTCGTTGAACTCCTTTTTGGCGATAATAAACTTGTCCGGGGCCAACCGGCGTGGGCGAGCGGAGACGGGAGGTCCGTCTGTCGTTCTAATGTAGTGGACCGTGGAGTGTTTGACCTGGTCTGTGGGTTGTCTCGGCCGCGTGAGGTCGCTAAACTCCTCAATTATTACTTTTAGACTGGCCGGGGTACTGTGCGGTATTGTTAAGGTAGAAACGCTAGGTTGCTTGGAGGGGCTTTGACACAGGTTCGCCTTGCGATGCGTTGTCCCGTCGATCAGCTTTGAGTTCTGGAGATCCACCAGCAAATTAGAGGCTGCGAGAAAGTCTGCACCGATGATGGGTTGCGTGACATCGGCAATGATGAAATTCCAACGGAAACTGCGTCGTAATCCCAGGTCCAGTTGTTGAGCTGTTGTTCCGTACGTATTGATGATTGTGCCATTGGCGGCAGTCAGCTCGAGTTGAGTACGACGGAGCGGTAGGTTGAGACGGGCACGTGGAAAAACGCAGATGTCGGACCCTGTGTCAATGAGATAACGTATCTTGGTGCAAGGGTCCGTGATAAGAAGGCGATGTGAGGTTTTAAGCAGGTGTGTAGTGGCGCAGGCAGGCCCTGCCTTTACTGGCTGCGATCGTCGTTTTTCGGAAATCTGCATGGCTGCTGGCACTTTCTGGCCTTCCTCCCATAGGTTTGGTGGTAAAAACACCAAGTTGGGTCTTGTTTAGGCGCTGGTGAACGGAACTGGCGCTGGAACCGTGGCTGTGTGGCACGTTGTCCGTATCTGTCGGCGAACTGTGCCTGTAGAGCCGCGACGTTCTCTGTTAACGTCTTCAATAGGTCCACAGGGGCCATTGTGCACTCAAGAATCCGGTCACGTGTTGCTGAATTGATGGTGGCCATCTTGTCGGCGAGGTTCGCGACGTCACCTAGTGACAGGTGATCATGACCGATGATTGCCAATTGTATAGCGTGCGGGAGGCGAGACGTCCAAATGGTGCGTAAAACCGAGTCTGATATGGCTTTCTCTGCGAGGGCCCGCAGTCTCCGGAGAAAAGAGCTGGGAGTTTTGTCCCCTATGTCTTCCGACATTAGTAGCTGAATGCGACTGCTTGCTGGAAGACTCATTCGTTGGATTAACTGCGTTTTTAGCTCAGTGTATGGGTTTACTGGTACTGGGGCAGCTAACAAATCTGAGATCTCGCTGAGGGTACTTTGGTCGAGCGCTGAAAGGACGTGGTAATATTTCGTCGTTTCCATTGTGACCCCAGCAAGTGCGAACTGAGCCTCCGCTTGAGTGAACCACAGTGCCGGTGACAGGTTGGCCGACTGTGTCCAGAAGGGTGGAAGCTTGACCGAGACTGCCATCGTACTAGCAGGGCCTGTCATCTTGGTTGTAGCCGTGGGTGTCGGTGTTGTGGCTGTAGCAGTTGTAGCTGTAGCGGTTGTAGCTGTAGCGGTCGTAGCTGTAGCGGTTGTGGCTGTGGTCTGCGGCATCTTGCAGGTTGTGGCTGTGCTGCTGCGGTGAATGTAGCTGCTCCGGGGTGGTTTCCACCGCCTATGGCCGGATGAGACGTTCTGGAGGCTGGAACTGGAACTGGAACGGGCTGGAACTGGCTGGAAGCTGGAACTGGAACTGGCTGGAAGCTGGAAGCTGGAACTGGCTGGAACTGGAACTGGCTGGAACTGGAACTGGCTGGAACTGGAACTGGCTGGAACTGGAGCTGGCTGGAACTGGAGCTGGAAGGCTGCTTGTTCCGTTGTCGAGGGTCACCAATGTAGCTTGTCGAAGGACGATGCAATTGAATAGGCAGTGTAGACTTGAATTGGTTTGTATTGCAGTGCTTCGACTCAAGTTAGAGTAATTTAACACACAGTGGTTACAATATGAGCTGTGAGACGAGAACGATACATGCTTACAATTAATATTGAATTTGATCCAGCCTGCTTCCATATAGAAAAACCAACTCTGTGTCCACAGCTAAAGGAGCTGATGAGACACAGAGGGTAGATTAAAGATATTATTGAATAAGAGAAATAAATACGTAAAAGGAAGATTGAGGAATATTGAATTATCTGAATGTGAACAGCGCCATCTAACGGGAAAAAGGTGAAGCTGGAAGCAGACTGGTTATTACACATGTGGGACTAAGTGGTCCCCACAAACCGATTTTTATATTACAAGTTTATGAAGTTGAGGAATCTCTTAGCCTGTCGACCGCAGATGTTGACGAAACGTTTGGAAATACGCTTTCAGAACTACCAAGGCCTACCATCGCGAATTCTACAGCTTCGTCACGTAACTCCGGCCGTGAAAGCCTTTGTAATTGTATTGATTCATTGTCTACCAAATATTTAAAAATATCTGCCTTAAATGTATAATACGGTATTCGTAGGTAACTATGTGAATTTAAGGCAGACATTAGGATAGGTAATGGTAGCATTACGCAAAAACGAAAGGAAAGCCACCAACTACTATACTATGTACATGTCGCAGGCCTGTAGCCTTCAAAAGCAGCCTCGCAGTTCGGACTGTAAGAGTGTAAGAGTTTTGATGAGTAACCGTAGGTACTCAGAACTACCCTACACTAGGGAGCTGGAGACCTGAAAAATAGAAAGTTTGAGGCTTCCTTGATGAAGGAGGGCTTCACGAGCTTTATAGGTATACTGATGAGGATGAGAAGAAGAAGACAGAAAACATACCACAATCGGAGGATGAATCTACTCAGAAGGAAGAAGTTATGCCTGACCCCCGTACCCCAGTGACCAGCCGAGGACGCGTGTTTTGCCTGCTGGCCGACTACGTTCAAGCGGAAAGAAGATACCTTCTTTGGTGGGAGGATATCGTGGCGCTACTGGGTTTTGTATACGTTCGAAAAAAGAAAACAAAAGAAGTCAAACTTAATGTTTTGAAATTATCGCTAACGTTTTGTTTTAATAAAGAAAAATTGTGAACCTTGAATAATTATTTATAGATTTAACAGATACAATATCATCTTAAAGGCACCAGTGCACACTGGACAGCTCTGCCACGACGGTCCCGTTCCAGATAAATTGCGCGCAACGAGTTGATATATATACACTGGTGGTGCGACCCCGCCGTGATATTTTCTTATCGACGTACGCAATCTATCCCATCTTGATGGGTCAAGGACATTGAGGGTCTAATTAATTAAATGAATCGTGTGCATTGAGTCTAAGAAGATTATAATTGTTTTACATAATCAGTTTCAATGGTGTGAATCACAGAATACTATAATATGGGTGTGAATACTACAACAAACAATACTGTTCGCTACATATTTCCATTCAATATTAGTATTAAATTATACAAGACGTGCACACGGCACTGTACTACCAAAAAACTTCCATAAGCAGTGCACCGAGCTTATTCGATTTTCCATTTTGTATTCGATTTGCGATTTTGTATTCCAAGTTCCACCTTATCGTGGTCCGGTAGTAGTAGTAGTACCATTAGTCCTGTAAGTCAGTATACTAATATTACTGTATTAGGCGGCTATTCCACTTGTCATTTATTCTTCACTTGTGCATTAAAGAAATGATGATATTTTTGTTTTAGGGAGACTATTTTGTAGATACCTACTTAACTTATCTATTATAAATATTAAGTTATTAAATAGAGACATCAATAATAAGTCTCTACCATATTATAACTTAATTTATAATAGATAAGTTAAGTATTTACATAAAAGTATCCTTAAAACAAAATTTTTATCATTTTTTAATGCACAAATGAAGAAAAAATGACAAGTGGAAAAGCCGCCTATAAGCCGTCAGATTTAAAATTTGCGCTAAATTTGTTCGAGACTTGATCTCGATACTCGCCACTCGTTTATTTTTTGTATATGGCGGTGTAGTACACAAAACAAACAATATGTTAATGATTAAAAATAGGTTAGGCCATTTAAAACCCCTTATGAAAGGAGATTTTATGGCCACTTGTTCTTACTCTGGTAAAAAATTTGACTTTCCGTGTAAACCCATATCTCTAGCTGTCGATGAAACTAAATTGCCACAAATTACGAAAATTGACGAAAAAACTATTCGGCATTTGGAGAGGCTGTCGCTGGTTGATTTTGGCTCAAAGAAAGGGATTAAAATTGTCGAAGAAGGAATAAGGTTTGCGGATCAGCTGCATTTGGTAGACACTACGAATGTTGAACCCATGTACACAGTTCTAGAAGATGAGTAAGTTACAATAATTATCAGTCTGGGGGTCAGGCTCGATACGGTATTCTATGGCATGAGCAGTGAAGTACCTCGAAAGCCTACCTACAGGAACAACTGAGCTCGTGATTGTAATAATTGATAAGAGAAAGAAAGTTTAGTTTATATAATAGTTCAGGTCATATAGATTTTATAGTTTCGTAGACTAGGGTATTTGCCATTTTGAATGGGATTGTTTTGCCTTCAGTTGGGTTTCAATAGATATCTTATTCGTAGTTTTTTAAGAAGCTACTAATTGCAGATTGTGTCTCAGCCGTTATGGCAGCAGTCCTTGGTTTGTCTCAGATACAATTAAGGTTAGCTACCCCTCATAAAATCACAAAATTTGGTTCTATATCGTTGATTTAGCTTTAAAGAAACCCATTTCCGAAAGAATTAAAAGTTGGAAAAGTATAGTTTTTGGGTTACAGCCGAATTTAGTTCGAATTTTTGCATGGGCAGGTATAGGGACAAATTGCTAATAAATTTTTTTATGGAAGGAACATTGTCAGAGGTAAATAAGACAACCCTTGCTTAAAATATGAATTCCGTTGCAAATGAAAATTTTTCCTTCCATATTAAAAGCATTTTCATTCGACTTTTGATACAGCGGGGTAGCTAAACTTAACATTTACCCAACTTAGTAGCACACATTCAAGATTTGTCAGTATTAAAGGGCGGCTCTGACTATCCGCCGTCCGATGACTGGCCTGTATATTGGGAGTCCCCCGGATTTCAGCCGGGTGGTCATAATCAGATCTTATGAGCTATGTACGAGCAAGTTAAAAATCGGGGAAAATGCTACAATATGAAGGGTCGGATTTTCTTACTTCCACAAGCTACCATTTCTTTAGACTAGACCTACTAAAAATCACCATCCATATGTTCCAGGCTAGAGATCTAACCTACATACATATAATGAGTAAGTTTATTTCTTCGTCCCCCACAATTCAACATACTAGTAATTGTTGCCAATGATATGGTCAAACAAATTGACTGGCACTCTTCTCGTTATAGGTCGTGTTTCCTAAGAGAAGACGAACCAGTTGAAGACGTGACGCGCCAGGAGCTCCTCGGTCATGCTGCAGTAACCGAAGAAGACTACTACGTTGCGCCTAGCGGAAATATTGAGCTAGTACCGATCGACGGAGAGGCCTTAAGAGCTGCCACTGACCAAAATGAAGCTGCCCCAACTGAAAGGGAAGAGCACACCAACAGAGTTGTTGAAAATGATGCGCGACCATTTTGAACAGTTTAATTTTACTTCTGTTGAAAAAACGACATTTGGCTTCAACGGAGAAATGGTTAAGAACATAGTGCAACATGAGTGGGTACTTAGTAATGTTACATTCAGTGATGAACCTGTGTTTCATATTAATAATGGAATTGATGAAGCGTTTCATAGATGTCTACCACTAGTTGACAAGTTGCCTTTTAGCGTCGTTGAAATGAAAAATATAAGAAAGAATTCAAGTGAAGATGAGCAGCGAAGTAACGATGATGTGTTGAGTTTGATGAAAAGGAATTTAATAGTTTTGAAGAAGACAACCTTTTGCTCACCTGCGGCTTCTACGGCGTTCTTCCACAAGCAGCTCCGCGAGAGGAAAATATGGTGGAGGAAGGTAATTACAAACCATAATGCTCGATTCATGAAATCATTTGCCCTACCTCTGTCTTTCTGTTTTTCCATACATACATACTTTCCATACAATTTAAGAAAACAAATGTAAATACTGCACTACACTGCTGTCTAAAGTGGATGTTTACCATACCGTAAGGACCGTTCTATTGAGTAACCCAAAAAAACACTAAACTACTGAGGCTAATTAGTAACAATCGTAATAATATTATTAAAATGGGCTACACTTGAAGATTTATGAAATTTTGTATTTTCAGTTTTCAGCGCTACCTAGCAGATTCAGCGTCACAGAAATAACTATCAGTGATGCCAAAGACGAACAAAATGTTGAAATACATGCAGAATTCCCTTGGGGTTGTGAGTCAGTAGAGCAACTTCGGTGGTTTAACAGGATTCAGTTTGAAAATCCAGAGTATTTCCAGGTTAGGCTAAAATCTAAATCATAAGTTAGTATTAAATAGCTGTTTTAAACCATAAATTATTATATGCAACTAAGAGAAGTGATGAATTAATGTAGAATAGAATAGAATAGAAAAACCGTATATTTCTCAACAAAATGAACATGTGAACGTGAAATAACCTGTGCCCCCTCAAGCCGAAGCGTGGGAGGGTGGCACTTCATACCTAATATAAGTTTTAACTTATATAACTAATATTTAAAAATATTAATAAATATTAACATGGAAAAAAAAGCGGACTATTGTCCTTGTTAAGCAATACAATGTCTAGGTTTCTATTACATTTTATTTTTATTTTTTTAATTTACACACATACAAAGCGGACTATGGTCCTTGTTACTGAAATACATTCCTAAGTAAAAATCAATAAATAAATAAATTACAAGACGTAGTTAGTTTAAGTGACATAATTCCCCCTCCAGCCAGAGTACAATTTCACGTTTATAAGCCTGTACTGTTTTTTTTTTTCCTGGTGAATCGCTGTTGTAGGTGCGTTTATTTGTGTAATTGTATAGTGTTACTGCTCGGTATAGTAGTGAGCGCCGCGAGTTCGTCTTGCTCCATTTAGGGAGTGGTAGTACTTGACACGCTGTGGACCTAGTGGCAGCTGAGTGTAAGGGTTTGAGAGGTGTAGTATGAAGTGCAATATATTTATGGCAAAATAGGAGTGTATGTTTTTTGTATAGAAGTTGTAAGGGTAGTAAATTATGTGTTTTGTAAACTGTGTTTGTGTACTGAGTTAGTACAGGAGTTTTTGTTATGATTTTAACTGTGAAATTTTGTGTTGTACGTAGGCGCTGTAGATGGGTAGCGGCTCCACCTCCCCAAACCCCCATACAATAGCATAGTTTTGACTGGTACCAGGCTTTGTATAGCTTAATAAGGGCGGCTTGTGGAAGGAATTGGCTCAGGTTATATAGCATATAGTTGATACTCCGCAAGTTTTTATACAGCTTGGTTATGTGGGGTACCCAAGATAATTTTGAGTCAATAGTTACACCTAGGTATGTTAATTCGTTTACTACCTCGATTGTATGGCCTCTGTGAGTTAAAGGGTCGTAATTGTCGTCTCTTGTTTTGTAATTTAAGTACATAACTTTAGTTTTGTTGAGGTTTGGGATTAACTTGTGTTCAGCTATCCAGTTCATAACCATAATTGTATCATTCCGGAGTTGGTGTTGCAGCTCTTTTTGATTTGGGGCCTTTATAACAATTCCAATGTCATCAGCAAAGCTTATAATTTTTGAATTAATTTTTAAATTAGACAGTTGATTGGAAAATATTAAGTAAGTTAATGGACCTAAGCCACTACCCTGAAAAATGCCATGTTCAATGGGAAGAGGGGTGCTGATTTCCGTAGCTTCAGGGCTAGATATTTGTACAACTTTGCTCCTTTTAGAAAAATATGATTGAAACCAGTTTAGGAGAGAATCCCTAATCCCTATAGATTCTAGTTTTTGTATTGCAATGCGATGGCTAATTATATCGAAGCATTTACTTAAGTCTATTTGAACCGTGGCAACCTTTTCTCCATTTTCTAACCCCTCAACAATTGCCTTGGTCAGCTCGAAGGCTGCGGTTTCAGTACTAAGCCCAGCTCGAAATCCGAATTGGTTTGGCGAAAGGAATTGTATGGCTTCGAGATATTTTAGTATTCGAAGTTGTACACATGATTCGAGTAACTTCCCTAGTGTAGGTTGAACATGTATAGGTCTATAGTTCTCGGTATTGGCTGCATCACCGTCTTTGTAAACGGGGACTATTTTACTTAGCTTTAGGCTTGAAGGATATTTGCCTTTCTTTAGAGAGAGATTAAAAAGTGAATGTAGTGCAGGGAGCAGTGGTTCTTTGCAGTCTTTAATAAGGTCACTTGTAATTCCATCATGGCCGCTAGATTTCGTTCTTTTCAATTTATTAATGGCCTTGTCGACTTCAATAAGCGTTAAATCTGGGAAGTACATGGAGGATGGTTCCCTGGCCATGTTGGGGACAGATTCCTGGTTTATTTTATGAGATTGCAGCAGGGACGCCGCGACATTTGCAAAATATGTATTAAAGTGATCTGCTACAAGTTTTTCCTGTCCTTCCACTTGGGTTTTTAAAACTCCAACATTCACTGATTTAATAAACTTATTCCTTAAAGGTTTAATTATTTGGTTAGCTACTTTCCAAAAGTCACGTGGGTTTTTTGCGCTTTCAAATTTTTGAGAGTAATACTGTGCTTTTTCTGCTTTAATTTTAACTTTTAACTGGGCTTGGACCACGTCTAGTTCCTGCTTAAGTTGGGCATTGAATGGGTACCTTGCACAGAGTTTGTAAAGTTTGTTTTTTAAAGTTGCAACCGCTTACAATATCCTGAGTTATCCATTCTTTCCTTTTCCTGTTCTTGTTAGTAATGGTTTTCGTTTCAAGGGATTTTTCTATTGATTGTTTTATTACGTTTTCTATTAGTGAATAAGCTAAATCTACATCGTTCATATTATATAGCCCGGTTGCCCTCCAATCAATTAGTTTTAAATAACAGTTCACCCTGCGGTTATCATAGAAAGTATAGGTTCTGGCAGTAGGTGTATTCTTTGGGGGCAAACCTTGAATTGAAATGGAGATGCATTTGTGGTCGCTTATTCCTGCGTCGAAGCAGTTAGTTGAGATGGATCTATGCGCAGCATGTCTCATAAATAGGTGGTCTATGGTAGTGGAAGATGAGGTTGTAACACGGGTGGGCCCTTTTACGTGTGATAGGAAGCCCTGTGCAGACATATAATTAAGGTACAATATAGTATCTGGGTTATCGACATCATTAATATCTTGGTTTATGTCTCCCAACAGTATGTCAAAGAGGGTATTTTGTGATGTTAGCAATTTATCTAATATTAGTATATAGTCTGATATTCTGGATTTCCCATTGCGATATGAGCACAAAAAACGTAATTTTATGTGTGTGAGTGTAATTTCAATTATGAGACTTTCGTGGACCCTGCTGGAGAGAGAGGCAATTAACTCGTACTTTAAGGTGTCACGTAGAAATAGTGCAACCCCACCCGATCTACCCCATGTCCTTTCCTGTAGTATACCTATGTACCCATGCAATTTGAACATATCAATTTCTTTTTTACCAATCCATGACTCGCTGACTACTATTAGATCATAGCTGATGTTTTTACAGATATCAGAGTGTAATAATAATTTTAATTTATCAAAGTTTTTTCGTAAGGATCTAGCATTGCAATAAAGCACATTGAAATTATGCATACGTAGTTGACGTGGAGCTAGCTACTGGCGTACTTGGTAGAGTAAGATCTAGGCACATTGGTTCAACTTACCCGATGGTGTTTGCTTGGGTATGACTGTTGGAATGTCTTCGTACTGTTTAATGTTAATTTTATTCGCTGACTCGTCCTTTTTCAAGTATATTTGCCCGTTCGACACCCACACCAATTTGAAACGCAATTTCTTGGCTGCCATGCGTGTTTGCCAAAACAGTTCTTTACTAGCCGGCGTCAAATTCTCATTTATGTAGAGCTTGTCTTCGGAGCCTCCAGTTCTAAAGTTTCTGTTTGTCAGTCCGGTTTTTTATTTTGTCGCCATTCCTCTGCATCACTTCTATTGATGAATCTCACTATGACAGCAGGTTTTGCTCGAGGCGTTTTTAGTCTGTGGCATGCTTCGATAGAGGACGGGGATATCGCGGGGAGACGCAGGGCTTTACCCAATTCAGCAACTACTTCCAGTAGATTTTCATTTTGAGTGTAGTCTAGTCCATGGATTTCGACATTATTGCGTCGCCCATATTGGTTTAAATCGTTTATATCAGCTTTTACCTTTGATAACTCTCGGTTTAGGTACTGGTTTTCGTTTTTAATCCCCGATAGTTCTTTGGCCAACGCCTCCCTCTTCTTCTTCTCCTCCTGTAACTCGCCTTTTAGACCTTCGAACATATCAGATAGGAATTGGAGTGATGCCTGTATTGTTTTCATTTCCTCGGGCACAGATTGCAGTTGTTTAAGTCCGACAGCCATGCTATCTATCTTGTTTTCAATTGTCTTTAGCTGTGCTTTTTCTTTATCATTGCCCTCACTGGTGGTCGATTTACCATCTTTACCACTCCTAGTTCTGGCAGGGGTAGCCATAAATAGTGGAAGCGGTGTAAAAAGATAGATATAAAAGCTGGAAAGTGACTGTTAGATAAACTGGGACGTGTTTACACTTGCCTTAATATTGTAGTCTTTCCAACGTGTTCAGTATTTTGGTGATTTTCACTTTAAAATATACATTACTCACGTTTTTTTTTTTCGTTCAACTTCGGTACGTATTCCTCGTTTTATAATAAAATCTTCGTTCTTAAAAAATGTTTAATAGTGTAAATATCACTTAATAATGTTGTTAATAATTTTTGCTGTCACTTGGACTAGAGATGCGCGCGCATTCATGTTGCTTTAATAATGATTTATTCCAATTTGCTCGCATACGTATTCCATTCCAAATTACCAAGCTACCAAGTAGCAAAATGCTCATTGAAGTTGATTTAAGCATTTTATTTGTTCACAGGTAAAAGAAGGGCGAAAAACATTCACACCTCATTTAGTCACAAATAAGTGCTATCTGGAAAAATCTACAATGGTGTACCTTTGTGACGCCTACGACAAAATTAATGAAGAGACCGACCGCGAACTAATGCGCTTCCATCGTAAGTTGGCGCCGTTCAAAATTACATTTGCAGCCTCCGGACCATCCGCTAACGTTGGCCAAGAACTATCGGACTTGGCGTTAGTGTTGGCGCGTAAAATTCGAAAATTGGGGCTGTCATGTTTGCTGCTGCCTGACATGACAAGGCGGAGCTTGGAGTCGCAATTTCTGCGGGCTGATGCAATGGGAATCCCTTACACGATTGTTTTAAATGAAAAAACTCTTCATGAAGGCATGATCGGAATTCGAAATCGGGACACAACTCTTAAGGTAAGGCGGCAATTCCACCGGCGAATTTACTTTACTCTGTTCTTGCAAAGGTCTTTGAAAAGGTTTTTGCACAAATGACTATTAGCTTTCCTTGAAAAACACCGCCATAATAACTCCTAATCAGCTGGGGTTCCAAAAGGGTAAATCGGCAACTGACGCTGTCATCAAAGCGCTCGAGCACATATTGAGCAACAAAGTCAAAAAGCTCATCACAATAGGCGCTTATCTAGATCTCACAGCCGCATTCGACTGCGTACAGCATAAACTACTACTGGAAAAGCTAGTGTGCTACGGTATACGAGGAGAAGCATTAAATTGGATCCCAAGCTTCCTATCTGACCGAAAACAATACGTAGAAATCCAAGAGCAAAATCCAGAAGTGGAAGATCAGACAGAGGATTACCAATCAGAAGTAGCTACAAACAACATAGGCGTAGGGCAAGGCTCCGTTATGGGACCACTTTGCTATCTACTCTATGTCAACTCTCTACTTGAAAGTAATAAAGTAATGAAAACGAAAGGCTTATGTTCGCGGACGATACTACGCTCATCATAACAGGTCCTTCAATAGAAGAAACTGCGATAAAGTGCACTAAAAAGCTGGATGACATAAGACTCGAATTTGCCATACATGGGCTCGAAACAATAACGCAACTAACAGTGTTCTCTAACTACCTACCTGAACTTGACATATACTCACGCATAGCAGGACAAACAGAAACTGCAACCGACAGCGTCAGATTCTTAGGAATGCAAGTTGACAAGGACTTAAACTGGAACAAAGCTATAAAAAAAAAAACTAAATAGTGGCCTCTTTGTAGTCAGGCGCCTTAGCTCTGTGTCCTCCGGAGGTAACTCTCCAGGCCTACCACTCACTTGTAATGAGACATATAAACTACGGCATATTGGCCTGGGGAGGGACCTCCGTAGGGAACATGGACGCTGTACTCAGGCTCCAAAACAGGGGAGTGCGCTACATGCTAAAACTGGGACCTCGTGACAGTTTTCGCTCTCACTTCAAATAATTAAAATCGTGACAGCCCCAAGTCTGTACATATTTAGATGCATTTTAGGGGAAAGTCAGGTAAAGTGAGCCACTTAATTTTTGTGATTTTATTTCTCAGTCATTAAAGCCAACGTGAATCTGCTTATATCGCCAACTGATAGTGTGATTGATCAGCTGTCAACGATATGAAGGCTTCATCATTCATTTGTACGGTTTCGGCACATAAGCGCTTCTGGCAAAAGTCGACACTTGTCTCACTCTAACTTACTAGGTCAGGCAAAGCGGGACATTGAGCTTTTTGACCAAGATTGTAGATTTAACGTCCTCTAGTAGACATTAGGCATTTCTGAATGAAAAAATACACAAAACAAATGAGTGAAAGGGTAAGACAACTTACGAAAATGGTAAGTTAAGTGACAGGTAAAGTGAGACACATGATGTTTAGCATATGACATATAATATTAATATCTCACTTTACCTCCACCTGCGCTTTTGATTTCAATCTGCCCTAACACGGACCAGATGTAAACAGTTGTTGTAGTATTGCTGTTATTTGTGTAAAAGTAGCCAATAAACGAAATAAAAATGATTGACAACATGTAACTATAAAATATGGAAGGCTATGCTTACATTAGTGAACATGAAATATTGCAATCCTACCCGTAAAAAGTAGAAAAAAAATCGTACACTATCAAATTTGTACCAAATGGCTCCATATTGGTTTGTGTAGCGTACCTTGGCCAATGTCGCCTACTATGTGTCATTAGACGATTTCCCGCCAATAGTCTAGGAATTTAAGGCTTGTCTCACTTTGCCTGTCTCACTTTACCCGACTTTCCCCCTACATATCTTAAAGCCTGAGGTTTGGGGGACATTTAAACAAAACGGGGAAACTCACACTTACAACACGAGGCAACGGGGAGACCACGCACAGCCAAGTGTGAGCGACTGGATCCTATACTACAAGGTTTCGCCTACCTTAGAAAACTCCCGATTGAACTGAGATCGGCGAGTAATGCTTCTAACTTCCCTAACTTGCTTAGAAACCATCTCTTAGAGAAAGCTTTCTACACTGTCACTGAAGAACTAGCACAATGACAGAACTACCTAATTTTGACGATTTTATTTTGTACTTTACCTGTATTGTATAATTTAACGGAAATATATATTGTATTGTTACACTGCATTTGTGATTTGAGATTGTTTGTTTTAATGAGACTATTATGTAGATATATATATTATTAATGATGTCTGCTACCATATTATAGCTTAATTTATAATAGATAAGTTAAATATCTACATAATAGTCTCCTTAAAAAGATGAAGTAAGTATAATCGTCTAATGACACTTAGTAGGCGACATTCGCCAAGGTACGCTACACAAACAAATATGGATTGATAGTGTACGATTTTTTTTCTACTTTTTACGGGTAGGATTGCAATATTTCATGTTCACTAATGTAAGCATAGTCTTCCATATTTTATAGTTATATGTTATCAATCATTTTTATTTCGTTTATTGGCTACTTTTACACAAATAACAGCAATACTACAACAACTGTTTACATCTGGTCCGTGTTAGGGCAGATTGAAATCAAAAGCGCAGGTGGAGGTAAAGTGAGATATTAATATTATATGTCGTATGCTAAACATCATGTGTCTCACTTTACCTGTCACTTACCTTACCGTTTTCGTAAGTTGTCTTACCCTTTCACTCATTTGTTTTGTGTATTTTTTCATTCAGAAATGCCTAATGTCTACTAGAGGACGTTAAATCTACAATCTTGGTCAGAAAGCTCAATGTCTCGCTTTGCCTGACCTAGTAAGTTAGAGTGAGACAAGTATCGACTTTTGCCAGAAGTGCTTATGTGCCGAAACCGTACAAATGAATGATGAAGCCTTCATATCGTTGACAGCTGATCAATCACACTATCAGTTGGCGATATAAGCAGATTCACGTTGGCTTTGATGACTGAGAAATAAAATCACAAAATCATATGGAGGTGTAGGGGCTCGCTCTATCGCTATCATTTGTAACATGAATACATGACTGTTACAACGCTTCCACAGTATGCCTCAGTCCACTTGCCGTGATTTTTCTGTTCAGTATAGTTTACCTATAGTGTCCTGAAATTGACGATTGGCATTTATTTGTTTCAGGAACAATCTCATGTTGGAGTTGTCGTATCATACGTAGATAAACTGTTTAAAAATTACTGAATTTCAGTACTGCAGAATATAAATCTACCCATAATACGTTTGTGTTGAGATTGGAAACCCCAATACACTCACACTGTGCTTGTAGTATCAATCAATACAAGAGAGTTTAAGGAAATACGGCAATCTGCATGATTACAGTCGAAGATGGGATTGTAGGTGGTATATATACGGAAGGATAAAATCACCTCGCCAGCAGTAGGAGGACCAACGCTTAATAATAACTTATCTGAGAATAAGTGTATATTATCCCACCATTATTTCGGTAAGACCGTAGGGCGGTTTTGCACTACACATATGGGGTATCTACACTTTCGTCAGAACCCCAGGAATACGCCATCATCGGAATCATTCCTAGAACTTTTCCTTCGTACGCAAAGGAGCTTTTTTGTTTTCATTGTAATATGTAATGTTTTTGGCTAATAAAATGCATACTAAAATTAGCGCTGTAAAATCCACAAAAATCAACACAAGTACTGTTACTTCGTGAGGCGACTGAAGACGTTATTCGGATACATCCTGTACATTACAATGGGGTTCATTTGTGGCGTCATTTTGTAGATGGCAGCACCAGTTGCAATATCAAAGCGTTGATTTTTCCATAAGCCTCAATACTATTTTAAAATGATTTTTAATTACATATTATTTTAAAGTGATATTTTTCTATAAATCATGGAGAATATATATATATTAAATTATATGCAGCGAAATAAGGTCCAGGCATAGTAAAAATATTAAAAGAATTAATTAGATGCTAAGAGCTTAGTTTTCGCATGCAAACGGCGGCCATTTTGAATAATATGGATATCGGTTTGTCGTCAGCGAACCTAGTGACCAAAACTGTCCCTACAGAACCTCATTGTATGCAATTAATCTTTTTAATAAATAAAATAAAAGGAAAATTCCGTGCGTACATTTTCATTTATAAGTATTTATCATAATAATATGTACATATTCATTGGACAAGTTATTCTTTAGCGTTGGTATGCTGTATGATATTTCTGCGGACAATTATTAAATACGTCAATAACTTAACTGAGTCATGATAGTTATTGAACTGCCCCTACGACTATCCGTGGTTAATCATTGCTTACTTACTTATGGTGTCCGGGCCTATAACACGTTGATCCAAAACACTGCGGCCTGGATGGCCTTGTCATTGGCGTTTGAAAGATCTGTCTGGGACACCGCTTCTCCTAGTTCGGGCAAACCAGAAGGTGGCTGTCTTCTTGTTGTTATCCGCATTCGCAAGTTGATTGCTGCAATTAAATGGCAAGTCCCGCGGTAGAAAACCCAAGCCTAAGGCGCCCATTCCACCGACCGGCTAGGGCTATTTACAAAAACGGTGACGTGGTAGCAGACATTCAAGACTTAGGTGGCGTTTCCACCGACCTCGCATTGCAGAATGCAAATGACATTGACGGAAATTAGAATTTTTATTTTTATAGAAATCTATTAAAATGTTTGTACTTAACATATCCCACGACGCCATTTTTTAATTTTAGTTTATTTGTTAGTGATTTTATTGTATGATAATTGATCAATTTTAACTATGGCATAGAGGAAAATAAACATTTCCGTCAATTCTGCAATGTGAGGCCGGTGGAAACCCCGCCGAAGTCTTGAATGTCTGCTACCAAGTCACTTTTTTTGTAAATAGCCCTAGCCGGTCGGTGGAATGGCCGCCCAAGCTAAGAGGTGACCGCCTTAACGAAACAAATTCGATAATATCCCTTGCGGGGCACCCGTTAACCATAAGCAAACTATCAGAGATAAGTACCAACGTAAAAAATATCCAAGTCTTACACATTGCAGCATAGCAGAACGGATACCTGGACCCGGTCAAAACTCTGTACTTATCTCGTACAGGCTACACTAGCCGCAATATTGATAACGCTGTACAGCCATGGGATGGCCTGAGATTATATTTAAGATAGCAAATAGATGTACACTAGATAAAAACAATTTATTATTGCCAATAAGCTAAGACGTATATCATTTTAACAAAACAAAATAACAAGGGTGTATTATTTACCCCACAAGGCTACAATTAGTTTAAAACATGTAGGCACTTAAGGCTAACTCATAACTTTTAGAATGTTTTTGCTCCAGGTAATTAAAAACGTGACATGTTTTTTTGGTACAGTATTTCCGAAAGGTAAGACAATTCATGAAACAGTCTTTAAGTTTAAAAACAGTTCAAGGCACAGTCAGAGGTGTTAATTAACGGGCGTAGAGATCTTACAATTTTACGTCAAGCGGTGTCCACACTGTGCCGCCGTTGGCTGTTGCCCCCGCCAATTTGCCAAAGCCAAAGCTGAGCCAACGGTTTGCCGATGAAAATCGTTAGTGTCTCCATCAAAGAAAGTCGGCGAGAGCAGGTAGTGGGGGCCAACCAATCGTTGGCTCCACGCTACATGCAGGTCCAGTTGCTAGCACATCCTCCTCGACGGGCATTTTGCGACTGAAATGGACGGGGGACCAACAATCAGATTTGCCGCGTTGGCTTTGCCATACTGGCAGTGCCAACAGCCAACGTTGGCATAGTGTGAACACCGCTTTAAGGTTATCTACTGATAGATTAGTGTATAATGGATCAGATCATGGGCCGTACCTAACCAAATTGGGATTTGACGTCATTTCCCCATGGATTTGTATGCGGATTCTTTCAACCATACAATATATCCTGGCTGCACTGCTTGCGTGCATAGTTTCATGTTTAAGAGTGTACAGCCCGTAGGAAATAGGCAGCCTGAAATGTAATACTTTTTATTTTTTATTTAATTAACTAAGCATTTTATTAAAGATTTGGCTCATCAAAGTTGTAGAAGACTACTTCATGCATAATGTAATAAGGTATTTTTAGTTTTCGAAATTGTAGTTTTTTTTTTTATAAAATCGATTATACGTGAAAAGTTATTGTTTTTAAAATATTTGCATGTTTATGAAAGAACTACAATTTCGAAAATTAAAAATATCTTATAATATGATGCATGAAGTAGTCTTCTACAACTTTGACGAGCCAAATCTTTAATAACATGCTTAGTTAATTAAATAAAAAGTAATAAATTTCGGGGTGCCAATTTCCTACGGGCTGTACACCATATATTATGTTGTTCTGTGCTGTACACTCTTAAGGAACAGATTTCAAAATATTTTGTAAACAAGGGATGGTCGCGTATTTGTCATGAAATTAATTAATTTTTAATAAAAAATAGTCTTTCACAGGAAATTTACACTTTCTCACTTGAAATATTGTATTATTACTTCAGAAAACCCCGTTAGAGTGCATTAACCGATTTTATACAGTATAGTAAATCAGATGGGGAAATAAACAGCTTTTAGAGAAACCTTGCATAATTTTTCATCTGACCACTCTCATATCTTTGCGGCCGTGAAACGAGAAATTAATTAATTTCGTTTAAAATACACGACCATTCCTTGTTTCCAAAATATTTTTAAATCTATCCCTTAACATAAACCTACTCAAATTTCAGACACTACGTCTGCAAAAAAAAATCCCCATTATATAATTGTAATAAAAAATATAACTAATTCAATCTGCCAATACATAATTTAAATATCTCATAGCGCACCACAAGATATTTCTACACACAATACGTCTACGTCCCACAGGATATTTAAGGCGTTCTACAGATAGGATTCAACAATAATTGTAACAATACTACTTACACCCAAAGGCTATCATTTGCCAGCTAAACGAGCTAAAAATGTCTAGGCAGTCTAATCCAAACTATTCAGTATAGATACTACGCTAAAAAAATTAACTAAATAGGAATGTAGGCACACTGCATGGAATTATAATAAAAGTCCAGTTAGACATTGTCAGGAATATTCATTTCAAAAATTTCTCAAGTAAGCTATTTGTATAGGTTAGAACTATCTATTCTGGGTATAAGCATAGCGTCCTGTTAAGGGTGATGCATATGATTTTGGGTCGCTACGACTATGCGGAGGCCATGCGTACTAGGAAGGTATATAATATAAATAAAATTGTAACAATATACTGCCATGAGTGGAGTATTTTCTAGGTCGAAACCAGTCCGGAAATCTTACTGCAGCCTTTGGCCAATTGTAACCAGGTTCAACTCCTTTTTGTAACTGGATGTTTCACTTTGCTTCCCTCTGGTTACACCATTCCTTAGCTCAGGTATCTGTGTCAGCCTCTAAACTAAGTCCTCTTTCTCCTTTGCTACAGTCCGGGTATCATTCGTCTTTGCATCGTAACCACTCAACAACCGTCCGACACACCTTCCAACTAGTATCCGAATTCTGACCGGTGTTTTGTGCAGTTTCTATCAAGGACACGGTCATTGAGGCCATCGAACACAACAGTAGCAGGATGCACCGATTGCAGATTGTTCACTTTGACAAGATTCCAACAAAAGGCATTGTGTTTCCACAAGCTATGCATAAGGCTTTGACTGGAGTTAGAACAGGCAATAAAATGTGATGTATACATTTGTTCCCTTCAATATTAGTCATTGCTAAAAAAATTGGCTGGAATTCACTCTGAACTATCGCAAAATAATGGCAAAGCTATTGTAAAGAGGTTAGGTACCTATTGTATTGCTAATCAAATTGGATAAGGAAGTTACTACCGGCCCCTAGCGCTAAGGACACCAACCCAGCATGGTCTCCCTTCTTCTAAGATTTCGATGACAGTTTGCGGCTACTACGCATTACGAGTAATCATCGTTTACACTGGTTATTACAGCATAACCTATTATTGCCAATGAATTTACTCGTAGTATCGGAACATAAGGTAGCACAGTTAACATAAATCTGATGTAAATGATGCCCAGAAAAAATTTATGTAGTCAATGGCCCTGATTACACACTCCAATATTTATTTGATCGAAGAAACATTTGGATTGTTTATGTTGAATATACGATTGAATCTGAATTGTTCTATTACACGTTCCAATTTTTCTTGTATCCATAATTATTGGATCGAATATTGGAACAATATTAGAGTGTGTAATAAGTGGGATTTAGTAACTTATAATACACTTCCTTCACTTGTGACGTCTTTGAGAAATTACTAAAAACATTTGTAATATTTAGAATACTGCAAATCTTTCCTACGTCGAGGTTTCTTTTTATATCTACTTTTATATTAACAGGCATAAATTTTACGTGGGGTGACCTAACGATTTTCAAATTTGGCGCGAATAAAATAAATATTGAGCCCGTCTGTCAAATTCTTTACACAAAAATTGCATATATACTACTTTGCACCATTGTCTCTGAGGAGACTCTCTGAGCTCTTAATTACAACTAAAATTATGACAATTTTTGAAATAGACATTCAAATAGACTGACTGTAACATCTGTTCATCACGAAGCCAAAAAGAGTACGAAAATAAATATCTTATCGCATATTTCTGAAATAGGCTACTTTCACATCAGAATAAAAAAAAAAAAAAAAAAAATTATGGCCCAATATTTGTGAAACATAGAATGGAATGTAAGCAACGTTCAACATATGTTCAGTGCCAAGTGGGTAGAGGAAAGAGTTCAACTTGGGCATGAGGAAACATGGAAACTTGAAATACTATTTTTGCTCCTTTTGGTTTATGTTTGGAATGTTCCACGTTAAACTTAGAACTGTGATACTTTTAAGAAAAAAAAACAGCGAATCAGTTACTGTTGCAAACAGAAATTCTCAAAATTTAGTTTTTTCGTTTATAGCCATGCAGCTCAGCGCAGAGACAAATACAGTGGATTGAATTTGGACTTAACTATCCCCTAAAACGTAAATTAGTCCCTAACTCATTGAAATCAAAAGATATAGGTGCGGTAAACACGCACGATTCGAACACCGATGACTCGCTGAGAAATTTTTCACTGGAGCAAATGGGTTATTGGAAAACAACCGAGACCAACTTCAGAGGATTTCTGAGCCTGGCGTGAAGCCGACCGCTGCACGGCTTTCCCCGCGACACACCTCCGCGTCAAAAATTATCGGAAGTGTGTTCAGAAATTGACTCTTAATTTGAACCAGCCAATCACCAACTCATTTGTTCACATGAAAAATCACCATTGAATCACTGGCTTTCGAATCATCCGTGTGTACCGGGCGTTAAAACTCATAAAAAAAAACATTGCTTTAGCGCTCTTCTGCGTCTCCATTTTTCGGGAATATGTTTTCAAATTCAAGCAGAAGACACTCTATGACCAGATTCTGTTGCATGAGGTCCAGTGCCATGGTAGATGTGTCTTCGTCTCCCCATACTAAGGTAGGTCCAAACACAATCGCCAGGTTTGCTATGTGCATCCTATTAAATTCTTTATAGCTTTGTACCCTGCAAAGACATAGAAAACATTATGAAGGTTATATAAAACTACCTAACTCCTATTTAAGGATAGCTCATGAATCGCGTAATCAGTTTTGTAACGAAAATGTAATTTAAATTTTACCCTTATCATAACATTTTCCTAAACATTCTGTTTCACCACTCACTCCATTATATGTTGGCGGCAACAAAATGCTCTTAGCCTATCTCAAATCAGGTTAGGTAGCAATTAGGAGCATTTAGATTTTGCGCAAGCCGACGATGACTGCGGGTCAAATCTTGGACCTCATGATTGTCGGCATGGAATAGTGACTCAGGGAAGGACTTATGGGCCCAATTCTCGGCCTGAGTCCCTATTTTTTCCAAACTACTACTACTAGGTAGCAATTAATAACTTACGATTAGCAAATAAACTGATTGATGATATGATGAAAGGGCATAGTAAAGAAAGCTCCTTACGGGACATCCAAAAAATAAAAAAAAGATTAGCGTATGCTCCATAAATACAGTGATCTTGCTACCAGCAATCTGTGTCAAGGCGAATAGCTTAAAAATTAAATTACTTACTTCCAAAGATGAACTAAAAGAAAATTTAGCGTATCTCTATTTGGTGGTGGCAAAGAATTCATTATATTTCTGAGTTTCTTTATCTTCTGCGTTTTATTTTCTACACCTAAAAAATAAAATCAAGATCAGCGTATGCTCAATACATGAGGGGCCCATCACGGGAATTCCCAAAGGTGCCCCTCTGAACCACTAATGAAATGTATGTAGAATGTATTCCTCGATAAATAAATTTTACTTTACTTTACTTTTACTTTACATCGCCTACAGTGTTCGGCTTTTAATAAAACATGGAAAACACTAGATCCAGATCCAACCTGAAGGGAACTGAATGTGTCTGCTGTATCAGTAGCCGAAACGTCGCGACGTGACTCTCAAATTCCTTTCAGAATCGGCCTGTCAGCCCAGATTTGTGTTTTTCGTATTACTTAGTACCTAGATCTGTATGTTTCAGCATTTGGGATTAACATAATAAACAAATGAGTGCAAAATACACGGGAAATTCAAATTGATAAATTAATCCTCGGCTATAATTCTGGTGAGTTTTCAATTTTTCTCCCTTAGATGTTGACACATTAATTAAAAATTAAAATTCTTATTATATTTCAAAGTTCTACCTGTACAATTTAATGTCTATTAGTATTTCCTTCAATTATAAAACAATGCAACCATTCTCTTGTTTTCCCATCATTTATTAATTTGAATTTCCCGCGCATATTTTAACATCATCACGTAACACCTTACTAATGCGGTATTAAAAAAAAAAAAAAAAACGGTATTATGTTAATCCCAAATCGCCATAATAGGGTTGCAGTTCTCTACCAATTACGCTATTAATGAACAAGCACACTTACGACTAGCTTCAAGCGCCTTCTTGAATACACTAAAGGGAATGAGAGGTTCCTTCAACTCGCGGAAGAACAGTTTGAGAGAGCCGGACAGAACGTGCACATCTTCTTCTTGGTCCATTATTGCTAAGTTGTTTTGATCAACCTAAAAGCAAATATAAATGTAAGCACAATATAATCATCCCCATCAAGAATCAGCTCCTGTTGCCCGGGGGTGATTTGTAAGCCTCCTCGACTCTTCCTGACCAGGACTCGACACGCACTGTTGCGGCCCTTGCCACCGCGGGGCCTAACAACAAGTCCAAATACATATCGTCCCTTCACATAGTCTTTAGACCACCCTAGCCGCGCAGGGTACCTTTTCCCCCTGCACACAAATGACCCTCTTTTCTCGTGCTGTATCTCCAAGAGTCAAACCGATGTTATGTATCTCATGTGCGCTCTAACATAATGCTCATTCTTTGCTGAACCTTCGACTAGATGCTTTGCCCATATTTCCACCTATCCGTGTGATGATCCGACACGCACTTTTTCCCTGACTGCTAGTTTCAACGCGATATCATGATTCATGTCCTACCATGTTCCCCTGCCAACGCTCTCCACACTACCAAGTTTGCTGCAGTTTGGAACAGGCTCTGTTCTGGTGGATTCATCTTGGTATGGCCGTTGGCATACCATACGTCTTTGCGTTCACGTTTCCCTCATTTGGAACATCAGGCGACTAGACCGATTAAATAACTATGAAAACAACTTACCTGCAATCGGATTTTCTGGACTTGTGACAAATTCCCGGACGCCCTGTACAAGCCATCAGTCTTCATATTTTCTTCGGTGCTTTCAATGACCTCGATACATCGCTGTACGAAGGCAGGGATGCGAGGGTTACGGCCTGCCGTAATGGGTTCCAAAGAGCAACCAAACACAGGCTCATCTAAGGAAAAGACAAATTTTAAGGGCAGTTCCCATCATGTCTCAGTAATCGTTCCAGCGGGTAAACCACAGGTTAGCCTTGACCTACAAGGGGACGTGACGCTGAACAATAATGGTTACATAAGTTAGCCGTGACAGGTTTGAATTCCGGCGGGAAACGAAGACGACTGGCAGGTGCTTCTGCCTGTCGAAAAATATGCGCACTTGGCTTGTCATATACATAATAATAACAATAAACGAGAAGCATGTGTTTCCACAATCCATGAAGGCTATTGATTACTAAGCGCCAAGGCTGTGGTCAGAAATTTTATCGGGAGAGGGGGGGTCCCTCTGACGTCACCGGAGTTGAGGTAATGTCAATATATTTAAAAATCCATTCTATCTAGTATACGTTGAAAATATTTCGGGGGGGGGGGGGGGGGGGTTGACTCCCTGCACTCCCCCCCTCTGGCTACGGCTAAGCGTCTCAATCAGATTATTTTTAGAGATAAGACGATACTGAAGATAGCGGACATTCTGACGCCGAAGCAACTGTTTCATCTAAAAGCTACTGCTCTTAACGTGATCAGAGACCTGTCGTAACTTAACACAGCTATTACCTACAAAGGCGACTGAAGAGGTTATTCATTCAGTTATTGCATTGTTTTCATCTTTCAAACAGAAAAAAAAACGTAAGGGAAAATCGAGCTGTAATTACCTTTCAGTATGCCTTTTAGCCTAAGCGCATCACTGGACGGCCTTCTTAAAATGAATTTCTTTAGTAATTCGCTGATTTTGTTCTTGTTTTCTCCTCCCCCGACTGATGTGATATCCTCAATGCTCCCCCGTGTCGTTTTAGCTGAAACAGAAGAACAGTATTTTGGTTTGCTTTCGCCTGTTTCATTGCGTCAATGTTAAGCTTCCCTCAGCTTGTCCATTATCGCTTGTAGCCGGTGTAGGTTGACATCGAGAACGTATACAAGTTTGCCAATGGCCAAAAAATTATACGGAAACATTACAAATAATGTCCAAAATCCATGGGGTCATTGGCATCGGACAAGGGACCTATGAGCCACTATAAGTAGACCTAGGTCCATAAAAAGTCCTTACTGCTTACTGAAAGCAAAAACCTCTTGTCACCAGAGGAATATGTCTCATAATGGTAACAGTGACGTAGCCACAATTTTTTTTTTTTTTTTGGGGGGGGGGTCCAGTTTTTATAAAGTTTGCCCGCTTACGATAGGTTTTCGAATGGGGTGGTGTTTCATTCGGCGCTCCCCCCCCCCCCGGCGATTGTTTTTTTTTTGTTTAAATTAGGCCTGAAATAGTTCGTCGGCAAAAAATTTTGATTTTGCAGACGATAACATTATTAACAAAACTGGAAACTCCCCGGCTATTTTTTATTTTTTTTTGCTATTTTGCTCAATTTTGGCGCGGGGGGGGGGGGTCCGGACCCCGCTGACCCCCCCCCCCCCCCCCCCCGTTGGCTACGCCACTGAATGGTAACAAAAATTCGCTCCACGAATACATACCAATAAGCATGAGTTCTTCCGAGAGTTGCGCGAACCCCAACACACTGACACTAGCACGCCTCGGGTCTTTTTTTCTACCTTTCCCGCCTGCCACGGCCAAAGAGGACCTTCGTGGGCCTCCCAGAGACTGTTTCAAGTGCTGCGACCACATCCTACTGGAGTTGTTGACTGAACTGGATAGAAAACCGCATATACGAGTGTTCAAGGAGTGGCCAAAGTTAAAACCGCCATTCATAACTCAACATGCTTACCAATATTTCTTTTACCCTCGTAGGCCTAACCACTTTCATAGATCTACTGTATTAAATCAAATTTCACAGAGTATCAATCGTGGAGCTGTCATACAAGAATTAGTAAATAGAAGAAATACTGTTCTACATTTTGATATTATTTTCGGTTTACTAACTTCTTGTAAACAAAGGCCGATCTGAGTTATTTTGTAAAAATTAATGACGAATATGCCTTTTTTACATTACAAGAAGTAAGGCTAAGGAATGTCTTCATAACGTGGTCGGGATACATTGTACATACTGTATATAATTATATCGATCAACAACCACGAATCTATTTTAATAGGATTTTTAAAACTTCATAAACATAAAGCTCTCCCAGTAAATTTGCATTTTCCAAGTGAAATGTTTTATAACTCTAAAAAACACGATAAATTGCATTTTATAGATGTTATAGAATAGCAGCAATAGTCTGCTTTCGAGAAAGTTTCTCTTTTTTAGGAAGTCTTCAAATGGGCCCAAAATTCGCAAAATGGAAAATAGAGACATTTCTATCTTCAAAAGACCATTCTTAGATAATTGTAGCCGTGGATCGAAAAAAACCCGACCAGACTTTGTTTACAAACAATTTGGAACGATTTACCTTAATGACAGCTCTACGAGACTACGATAGATTTCTGTGGGATTTGAAGCTGGCAAAAAAAAGAACCGGTCCGAGTTTACTCGAACATGCTTTCCAATGTATCAAAATTAGTAGATGGAGAATATGAGTAATTTCATGGTAAATAATTTTCCAGTGGTTAAATTTCTTTCCGATATATCGGGGGGGGGGGGGGGGGGGAGGGGGGTTGTCCACCTGACGTCACTGGAAGTGAGATAAATTCTAGATAGGTCCGACCAACACATTAATTACCACACAGCAATAATGGCAGGGCACGCAATGCATTTGAGCGCGAATTTTCTATAATTTTTTGTGCAAAACCAAATATTTTTTTGGGAAAGCAACCTATCCGGTTTCGTTACTCAATTAATGACCTAAAACATGTCTGAAGGTAGAAATCATCGATAGAAAGGTTTCGCAGAAAAATTATTTTTTAGTCATTTTTCATTAAAATTTAGTTATTTTTATTTTTTTGGCCCCAGAAGCAAACTATCAAGGGGCAAGCGACCTCACGCATTTTGTCAAAATTAATAACGACTACAATATATGAGAATTTAAAAGAAATCGTTGGAGCCGTTTCTGTGAAATAATTTTTTAGACGTTTTTTTTGGAGTTTATTTGAGAATAAAACCCCCCCAAATTGAGTTAGTCCAAAATAAAAAAAATTGTCTGGAGGTATGATTTTTGTGAACCTACATGCCAAATTTCATTTAAATCGACCGAGTAGTTTGCCCGGAAATCGATGCGCAGACAGACAGACATTTGGTAAAAACCACTTTTTTGGGTTCCTGGGACCTCAAAACGTGTAAATCCGTTGAAATCTCGGAATCGAAAATTTCGACCATCACAAAGCTTTCCTTATACTACGTATAAATTGGAAAGCAACAAATAGTCGGGCATCTGGCTGTCGCTCAACATTCGTTATAAATGAGATTGAGGCACTGAATTTGAGCTACTGTATAATAAATCGTCTAAGATGGTTGGAACTTGTTTTCAGAATGTCAAGAAGAGCAAAATATACTCAATGTAAGCATGACGGGAAAGAGACTATAGGGACGTAGCACAAAACCTGGAAGGACGAATTAAAAACCGACCTCCGCGTCCTGGTGGAGCGTCGTACAAAATCGAGGTGAGTGTTGTTGATAGCACCAATGTAGAGCCAGAACAAGAAGATGAAGAAGATTGCATTGGAAGAAGCTTTTACATTTATTTATCAACCGGACGCGGTCGATCCGGCTCTGGGTGGTCAGGGACTCTAATTTTTGTATTGTATTGTATAGTAGTGGGACTGGGCACTAGGCAGGTTGCTTCTTTTATAAAAGCAGGTATTGGCAGTAAGTGTACTTCATTGGTCACGAATATATGTTAATTTTAATTGCAGTGGTAATGGAAATAGACAAGTACTTTTTCGGGTGTCCAAATCACCACGTAGGCCAAATAACTAAAATCCGGCTGAGCTAACCATAGCAACGTGACGTGCATATGCAATGGGCATACGAATTGCCAGAATATGCAGAACAAATAGACTAACTGCGTAATTCTAGAGACCCAGAAAGATGCAGTAATGCAGCAGTAAATCAGGGAGTAAGGAAGGAGAACAAATGGATTAACTGTTCTAGAGCAGCGGTTGTCAAAGCGACGCTTAGTCGGAGGCTGACTTGTAAAAACACTTAACATCTTATTAAAACTAAACAAAATAAAATTAGTTACATATTCAAAAACATATTAAAAAAACATTCTAGGTCGATTTTTGATTGGAATGGGGGCAAAAAGGGGGAAATTTTGCTGTCAGGGGCACCGCGCCGACTTGTGAAAACACTAAACATATTATTAAACTAAACACAATAAAATTAGCTAATAAATTCGAATTAACGCACCAAAAAGAAATGAAAATAAATTCGATTGCGAATGCAGGAAATTCACTTATCTTCCATGTTTTATTTCACAAAGGGTTAGTTGGACTTACATTGCCTGCTGTGTTAATAGTAATTAGAGGCATGTGCCTCATAGTTATCGAACAATTAGGGCGGAGCCCATTGTCCTTTACAAATAGATCTTACATGTTCATGGGCCGAATTGTACAAGCATGGGCGTAATTTACGAAATCCTCGTAAGCTGCTTAATTGGGACGGCAAAAAAGGTAAATTCCAGAAAATATTGCCTTTCCCACAATCATTTGCGTAATTTATTTTTAGACCTCGAAAGGGTAGATTTTTAGGACTCCCCAACAATCAACATATTTTGGTCAACCAGAGCCGGAGGAAGTGGGGGTAGAAAGTTCCTTATTTTCGTCTGAGCCTATAAAACCCTATTAACTTTTATTCACAGAAATAGCACAGGACGTTTTCCCAACAAAATATTATTTACAATTAATTTGGAAAACACAACAGCACTCAGAAAATAATGACACAACTATTGTGGCACAAAACACAACCAATCTGCTCACTGACACGAGACATAAGACTAAAGATCCGTCGGTAAATGGCAGGTGAGTCACTCCGCCAGTCAACAGAGGTATCTGTATGCAAAATACAACAGGGGCCATTCACAGCCAGTTAGTATGGCGTAACGTCATCAATGCAGTCTGTTGTACCTGCCTTTTGGCATGTGCACGGCCAAAATTTCAAAAATAACTCAGTGAATTTTAATGGAGTCACGTACATACTTCAGGTAATTTTTATTGTTTTAAGTTGGCTCGCAATATAACTGAGGAGCGATGGCATATTAAGAAAATACTATATCGGATGAAATTGACAAGAAAGTATAAAGTAAAATCGTCATGTCGTTATGTGTGAACAGTAGAATTTATTGATGATTTATTAAATTTAGCGTATGCGGACATTTGAAATTAAGTAGAAGTTGGCATAAGGCACCGTCAAGTGCCTCATAAGTAAACAAGACCCTCGTGACTCTGACTTGACTGAGGTTGGTGCGTCCAGCCCGGGGGAACTTTTGGCCGCTGCCACTACACCACGCCACCTCGGACGATCTTCCGCCGCTAGCTTCCAGTGACTCTGATAAGCGCAATAGGAAGGCCTAGTCATGATCAATCATGTATAGGAAAGTATAGAACAGACACCAAAAAATCAGATTTTAGTTGAGTTCTTTCAATCGCTCGGTCCGATACTGTTCTCAGCACACTTCTACCATTTTATTTCGTATTATACTTGTTACAACCGTTAATTCTGTTTATATTTCATACGGACACGAATAGTGGCGGATCCACGGGGTCATGACCCCCCCCCCCCTAAATGAGTAAATTCATAAGAAAATATAGTAAAACCTAGTAAAAAAAAATTGAATAAAACTCAACTTTTCAACAAAAAAAATTACCCTTTAAAATTACAAAAAACTTGTGACCCCCCCCCTAAATTTTCTGCTGGATCCGCCCTTGGACACGATGTCTCTGCTCTGTTGCAGCAGCAGCTGCACCGACAGTCGAATTCGAGATTCTAGGTTCATCCGGCCATCGGGGTTTGTTTTGTTGTTGTTTGTTTAAGGGGTAACTTAACCTCACCTGTTATTTTTAAATTGATTAAAATTGTAAGTAAGTTAATTTTAGAATGGAAAGGCTATTCAAAATTATTTTGTTTACATTTTTAACCCCTAGAATATGATAATACTAAACGGCTCAAGGCCGTAGGCAAGGGGGGGGGGGCTGATTGGGCTGCAGCCCCCCCCCCCCCCCCCGAAATGAAAACTTTTGAGAAACATATCCACCGGGGGAGACCCTCGGGCCCCCCTGTTTGCAGATATATGAATATGCATGCCTTTGTAAGCTTTGCTGCTGTAAAACCCCACTGTTTGCACTTATATGTGGATTTTTTCCCCTGGGGAGGCCCCCCTCTGGTTTAAATGCAATATTATTTCTATGAGTAAGTATTCCGTTGTAAGCTTTGTAAAATCTATCTTTTGCTGCTGTTAAAATGCGTAAAACCTCACTATTTTGCACTAATATTTTCAAATTTTCCCCGGGGGAGACCCCCGAACCCCCCATTTGGGTTGAAATGCAATATTATTTCTATTCAATCTAAACCGTCGTAATGGCAACATTAGGATTTAGTCCGCATTTCCGCAAAATATTGTGTGTCAGTGTTCGCACCAAAACTAAGTCCACCTAGAAATTGACGTTTGGTGTGCCTATGCTATCATATATACTCAGTAACACCATAACCTCAAAAGAATACACTAGATACAATTGAATTCAAGATTTTTTTTTACACTGGATAGGATCACAGTTGCCGCAGCCACCCCCGAAAAAAAATCCTGGCTACGGGCTTGATAACGGCTTAATGGACCCGCTGTAGGGGGAAAATGCGGCTACCAGGTTGACTACAACAACACAAATAGAGTTTGCGCTTACAAATTTATTGTTCTTCAACACCGAATTCTCTTCCATACACCACTCCTGATTCTATCTTCAACGGGCAGTTCCCATGAACTTCATATCATATCTTATTTTTTTAATACCTCTTGTATCGAAAATTCATCATCATGACAATTTGGACCTTGGAGGCTGTTGCTCTGAGCAGGGAAGGCGGGCTCTTGCTAACCCACTGCCTCAGGTTTTTCAACCAGGATGTTCTTCTAACCGGGAGCCCTCAGTCCTTTTATCTTCCCTTAGATTATTACATGTAGAAGGCGACGTTCCTCATCACATACATCTTATAACTTCAAATGTATACTAGTAATACAATAAAAATTATTTATTTATTTACCTTTGAGTGACTTGGTTCTGATGACTTTGGGTAGCGACGGTCCTGGGGATGGAGGCTGGAATAAAAAAAAAAACATACTATCATAATAGTACCACGAACGTCTCACATGTAAATTATTACCCCTGGCTAAACTTGGCATTTTCGCGTTATTCCACAAATTCAGTGGTACATAGTCACAACCCAACTTCAGATGAAACCTAAAACTGACTTTCCTGTATAAATGTAAGTATGCAACCTTGTGAAAGCGTCCGTTCTTTTTTTAGATCGAAACCGGGCTGATTGGCCCTGACTGTAGCCTTTGGATTATTAAGTAAAAGTAAATTCGTGTCGGGGTGGTACTACCCGTGGTACAGGAGTTTTCAGGTTGCATCAACAGCCTCCTGTTTAACCTATCGACAGTCAGGGAAGACTGCCGGGACCGCCGGCTTTACATGCCCTCCGAAGCATGGTAGTCAGAAGATAAATAATTGTACCACTAGAAAATTTTGGCATTCGGGTGGGACTCGAACCAGTCACCTTCTGGATGATAGTCCGAGTCGTTACCTCTACGCCATTCTGACTACTATTGCAACCCAGTTTGTCTTTGTCTCTTTTTTTTTTTACCTGAGGGGACACAATGTGACCTCAGGTTACCTATGTACAGTGCCGGGCCGAGGTACTTTAGCGCTGGTGGCAAGGTGAAGAATTTGCGCCCTCGAACATAATCTTCTTCTTTTAATGCCTCTTGCCAGGATGAACAGGTCAAGCCAAGGCCGTAAATAGGAATTTTTGCGGGGTGGCTGTGGCGACTGTATAATCCTATATTTGGAGTAAATTGTTTTCTTGATCACTCAATTGTTTATAGTTTCTTTTAGTTCGTTTCATTTCCGATTTTAATTATTCCATTATTTCCAGTCTTCTTTACTCTTAGAATGTTTTTTTGGAGAGCGCTTCATACCCATAGGAAAATGAAATGTTTCCAGGGGTGAATTTTGCGCCCTTTGGGGCTGCGCCTCGCCACCGCCTAGGCCCGGGTCTGCCTATGTAGCCCCTTCTGCAGCCAGATCATGGCGATTTGCGATTATTAAAATACCAGGGTTTATTTTTTAACACCGCAGTAGTAAGGTTTCACGTGACAGTATTAAATATGCGCGGGAAATTCAAATTAATAAATTAAGAGAATGGTTGCATTGTTTAATAATTGAAGGAAATACTAATAAGCACTAAAATATAAAGGTAGACTTTTGAAATATATAAGAATTTTAATTAATGTGTCTACATCTAAGGGAGAAAAAAAATTGAAAGCTCACCAAAAATATTAATTTATCAATATGAATTTCCAGCGCATTTTGCACTCATTTCTTTAAAACAATTGAGTAAACCCCGGTATTATAATAATCCCAAATCGCCATGATCCGACTGCAGGTAGCTATTGTAGGCCCTGGGCCAAGTCAAACCCGGTTTTTGCTTCAAAATATTAGAAGTTTCTTAATTATATATCTTTATAGTCTTATTGTTCGCGTTTTGTTTTATTTTTATTCAATAAAGTCGTTTTCAATTCAATTCAATTCAATTATGTATAGCCTATACTTACAGAGGTATCGATAGCTTGTTTAATTAAACTAAACCAGATGTCAGCATCCTCCTTTTTGTCTGTCTGAATAAGAATCCCTCCGTCTGGTGACAATGAGATTTTAAAACAATTCTTCTTTTTTGATAGACTTCCCGCAGGTTCTATGACTGCGTTTTCTAATGAATGAGATATTGAGGTACGCGGTGCTGCGATTTTCTGTAATAATATATGTACAAATAACAGTAAATAACTATACAAAGCAACCTGCTTAGGCGCATATTTGCATTCTGCAATGTGTAGCGTGCAACCCTACCTTTTTATATGTGTATCCAGTTTACTGGATATACTAATTCTTAATATTACGATTACATATCTTCTTATTATTATTTATTAAATTTTTTCAATCTATTTATTTATTTGTAAATCCGCCATATTTGTTTTGTTCAATTAACCAACCTCCAAATATCACCTTCGTTTTTTTTTTAAATAAATAAATTTTTATCTTTTAATCTTTTATTATTATTCACAATTTAATTATCGCCAGACCTTTTAAAATTACAAAATCATAAAGTATCTATTATTATTTATTTCTATTTATTAATAAAAATACTTTTATTATTATTACTTTAAAAAAGTTTTTGACGAGAGGTTGGCGGCCTGTTCAATTTGCGGTGGCTTGTTAAAAATGTTACGAGGAAGGATGGCTGAGAATTTTCTTATAACCCGATTTGGATTAAAAAAAAAAAAAGAAAGGAGATTTAAAAGAAGGAAGAAGTCATAAAGATGATTCCAGAAGTTGTGGTGGCATGGATTTGATTTTGACGATGATGGGCTAAACCTCACCCGGAAGGGGGTGTTTGGACTCCGCTCCCTCCTCAACCCAGACGATGCGACGATTTATGATTGAGCCATGAGGTGATCGCTTACTTTTTATTTATTGGGACGCTTATTCACCACCCGCTACTACAGGTGCTTTATTTTTCTACGCTATAGGTTGTTCTATTCTTTGAGGAATATATTCTTTCTGATACTTTATAATAATAAGTTCTAATTCATTCACAACCCCGCCTAAGTCTTGAATGTCTGCTACCACGTCACCGTATTTGTATTTAGCCCTAGCCGGTCGGTGGAATATGCGCCTTAGCGTAGTTCTCACCCATTTGTTGGCTTCCCAGCAAAACTTGCTGTTCCGCCAGTCCTTACATAACACTTCACTTTTTAAGAGCCCGTAAAATTTAATCAGTTTAAGGGAAAAATCACCGCAGCAAAACTAAAAAATTCTACTTTCGGGGGATCCAGGAGGTGACCAATGTTAAGATGTATTGTATTGTAGAATTAGAGAATTATAGTCCACGCAAAATGAGAAAAGTATGGACATGGAATGTTTTGATCCTGTGCAACACTATAAAAATATTCTTTGCACAATTTTTGTTATGCCTTGCATCCAATGCAACAAGGTAATACAAAATGGTGCAAGGAATATTTTTACAGTGTTGCACAGGATCAAAACATTCCATGTCCATACTTTTCTCATTTTGCGTGGACTATACCAACCTGTCTAAAATACTTTTCCTCCTTATAGAAATTGATTGAGTCATGGAAGAGCACCGCGAAAGTGGTTATCCAGCATTTCTTCACTTTCTTTCCGAATCGCGTCCTATTGACTGTCCCACAATGCCGATATTCAGCAGTTGCTGGTAAGGGAAAGTTCCTACAACAACAAAAACAACTCTTTAATTTTATCTATTTCATGTCTTGTCCTTATAATTACATACCAACGTAGTGAACCCCAGAGCCACCTGCTTTAAATACAGATCGTCTTAGATAGTAGATAGTGGTAGTGTGCTTGTACTTGTGCGAGTCTCTACACGCCATGCTATCGGAGAAGTGTCGTAACTCACCACGGGTACTAACCTATAGAGGCGACCGAAGAGGTCAATCGGATGCATTCATTAAATTGGTTCTATGCTATTAACCTTTTATAAAAAAAAACAAAAAAAACAATGTCTTTAAAAATGCTCTAAAAAGCAGCCCTACAAATGCAGATAGTGCAGGACTTGAACTAACAACTTTTTCGGTTAAAGTCAGGGTACAGAAGTCGTAGCCACTTTGTGGTGACTTTCCGACCAGAATATGAAAACACTGGCCATATGTAAATAAAGATATTTTTACTGTTGATACATATATTCACATATTTCTATATGGCAACGTTTACTATAGGCGGCAATTCCACCGGCAAATTTACTTCATTTGTGATTTGAGACTTTTTGTTTGTTTTGTTTTAAGGAGACTAATATGTAGATACTTAACTTATCTACTATAAATTAAGTTCTAATACGGTAGAGACTTATTAATGATGTCTGCTACCATATTATAACTTAATTTATAATAGATAAGTTAAGTATCTACATAATAGTCTCCTTAAAGCAAAACAAACAAAAAATCTCAAATCACAAATGAAGTAAATTCGCCGGTGGAATTGCCGCCATATCGTAAGGTCAATTCTATTTAGAGCTAATCAGAGTATTCCCACTACGCGTTTTTTTGTACGAGTAGATTTTCACAGTAAATATTGATCGTAGAGCCGTCAAAAATAGCCGTTAAATTAGCAGAAATGCTTCTCTACATTTCGTTTTATGACATGAGACCTTCACTAACACAATTGGCCATAGTTCTTGAACTCATCGAGACCACCACGCCATAGTGCAAACAGGTACATATTATGTATCATAATGCTCAGAAAAGTTCCTTCTGTTTGTCCCTGATGTTTTTGACAGCTCTACGATTGATATTTCATAGGATAGTTTCCTCCTCCCTCTTGAGTAACCTGAGAATACCCCAAAAGGGCTATCACTGTATTTATTTTATAACCCCTACGCTACATTTATTCGCGCACTCACTTCCCATCGAAGATCATTGACTGAGTTTTTGAGGCCCTGCCCCGTGCACCCTCCGCCTTGTCCAACGCCCCACTCTTCCGCAGACGAATACTATTCGCCACTGTTTCATCAGGAATCGCACTTTCAGTAGCTGACCTCTGAATTCGGTACAGCTCGCCGGACGTAGACGCGACATCCTGCAAAACAGAAAACATGAGACTTCATTCCCTATTTGAATTTGTAGGAAAGCAGTAAGATATACAGAACAGTAGATCTACAGATAACCCTGAATGGAATACTTCCATATACTTGCCAACGCAACATGCCCGTGAATGCATAAGCCAAACCTCACGAGTTGGTTTTGAGCTCGAATTATTATAGCTTAACTGAGCACCCGCTATAGATTTAGCAATATGGGATTCGAGGATGGTGCAGGATTAGTTTTAGTTTAGTTTGTAGGCTTTGTTTTTGTTGTTTTTCACGTATTTTTAGTATATCGGAGGTGACCAGGAATCGCCTTATACTGCCTAAGCGCGTTATCATGTCCCACCAGGTTCCCCTGCCAACGCTGTGTACACTACCAAGTTGCCGCAGTTTGAAACATGCTCTGCTCTAATGGAATCAACATGGTAAGGCCGTTGGTAGTAGTAGTGTTTGTCGGGTTAATAACGACTTAGGCCTCATATTTGGGCCCATAGAGCGACTCCGACTTGACTGTCCTATGCCTGCCCATAGGACAGTGGACCTCCTGATTATAGTGGATTCCGAACCACTTGGGAAACACAGTCAAGTCACACGATTAGTTCGGAGGTGACCAGGACAAGTCCTACCATGTTTCCCTACCGGCACTGTGCCCACGACCAAGTTAGCAGCTTTGAACCTGCTCTGCAACTTGGTATGGCGGCCGGCGCCGTTGGCAGTAGTAGTAGTAGTAGTAGTACAATAAGGGGGGGATATTATGTACCTGATTAACTTCTGGAAGTTGCCAGGTGGAGTCATTGCTATTTTCCTTGTAGAAATATACCAAGTCATCACTGTTGTGACAGGCGTACCACTGCAACAAAAAGAAAAAGCAATGAAGACAAGCATAAGCATTGCAAGTACCTATACAAAATATGTGGCGCGAGGTATTTTTAAGCATTATTTTTGTTTGTTTCAAAACTCCCTGCATTTCAGAGGCTATGATAGCTATACAAAATATAGGAACATACCAAAATCCCAAAACCCCCAAAATCCGATACGCTTTATTTTTTCTTAAGTTACTATGAGTTTTTATTATTTTAAGTTACAATTAACTAGTGTGTGTCATACTACATAAAATGTTTAATGATGGTACCACTAATTTTTCATAATTTTCCCTTGCAGTAAAAAAATTCCCAATGTTATGGTACGACGCATTAAACTAGTTATGTGCATTTAGAAAACTCACAGTAACTTAAAAGGCCCCTTTTAAAAAAACATATACTAATAGTGGAGATCATAAAAAATATAAAAGGTGGCTCACACCAATCACCATCGCTGGTAATACTACGGAAAGTGGATCTCCGTGGGAAGTCGCCATGTTTTTTCAATTCCTATGCTTCTTTCGGATTCCACTTTCCGTCGCTTTTCCAACAACGGTGGGAGGCACCATATGTTACACTGTTAGAATTACCTCTGTAAAATCCTCCTCCTCGGAGACCTCATAGCGCAAATCAGACAACCAAGTAGCAACATTTTTCGGAACCCTTAAAGCCTTATCAACAACAACAGTCTTCTTGCACAACACAGACTCATTGACAGAATCCATAGACTTCGAAAGACCAAATTGATTCAAACTAGCATCACCAAACTCCTCAGAACACGTTGAATTGAAATCACCAGATTCTTTTTCGCTGATTGATTCAATAACTGACACATCGATGAGGTCATCGTTAGAGGCTGACTCAGCTATTAGATCGTCATTATCTCCGGGAATAGATTCCAAGAGAGTTTCTAACGTTTTAGAACTTCCAACTGCTGATCGGTCCAATTCCCTCCCACTTTCATCAGTATCGATGTCATCCACGACATCATCTTCGCACCAGTCCTTCAAATCTCGATTACATAATGGTAAATCCCTAGCATGACTCCATGAATTGCTCCTCACTCCCATGTCTTCTCCGATCGGAAAAATTTCCCCTTCTTCGGAATCAAGAGAAGTGACGGAGGGGTGCCGCAGTGGGACACCCTTCGATTCCAAAACAGTCGGCTCATGAAAGCCATCTAAACTGCTGGACCATTCTATAATCAAATTTTCCTCTAGGACAACTGAAGAAACCTTTTCAAGATTTTTCCTAGTAGGTACGGGGGGTTTCTCTCTCTTCTCCACGACCTCTGCGTATTGAGATTTATCTTTTCCTTCTTGACTAGTGTCGGGAATCTTTGTGTTTTCGTCTACAGTGTGAAGAGGGTTTTCACTTTCGACGTTCTTAACAAAATCTTCAATAATACTACTCGGGTTACTTTTTGATACGGATATGGCAGATTCTATATCAACAAGCTTATTTGTATCTTTTGGTTTAAACTGTATTTCATTTTCATTGGACAATGTTTGTTCCCAATTCCTTAGGCACTCTTTTACAGTTATGGGCCGAGACTGGCTAATTTCGCAACTTTCGCCAGGTCTTTTATCACTCACAACCTTTTCATTTTCATGCAGCAAACGGTCATTCAATTCTCCCAAACAATCCTTCACAGAGACCCATTCACTCTTGCGTACCACTTGTTCCCCAGAATCACTAGTATTATCAGGACTATTACTAGATTGCTGGGTATCAACATCTTCGTCATCATCAAACTTGCCTTCATCTGCGGCAAGATGAAGGGAAGCTTTTCGATTTAACGAAGACTTTCTCCGATTCTTTGACGTCTCTGTAACAAGCGTAAGTAGCAAAAGTTCTCGAGCTTCGTACTCATTTTTATGTTCATCTTCTTCCGCTACATCGACAGACGCTGTCTTCGTGGAAAGCGCGTCACTTATTTTCGTTTTATGTTTACGCCTAGGAGGAACAGGAGGTTTTTCACGTTTTCGTCCATCGTCAAAAATGTTTCTTCCCTTAGCAACAACATCGTCCTCAAACTCTCCAGTCTCTTGCTTCATGTTTTCCACCAAATTCATCAGGTTCTCTGCCTCTAAAGGCGATGCTTTAGTATTGGTATTGTCGAAGATGGCCATCATTTCGTCGATATCTTTAATCTCGACATGAATGACTTGAAGGATTTCATCGAAAACATCTACAATGGAAAATGTTGTATAGATTACACTTAGCGATGAGGCATTGTGAAGGCCAATTAAGGCAATTAGTCATTAATTAACAGGCCAGTGCGAGTGTGAAGCAGGGCTCATAATACTCATCTTAACTGCAACTCTAAATTTCGTAAAATGAGAGGCTGAGAGCATCACAGTAAGACGTTTAATTTCAATTAATTGGTCGGCGGGCTTAAAGACACAAAATTCGCCCCCAATGTCAAAATAAGGGCAATTTTCTTTCTTTATAAACCTTATGTTTTTGAAACTAGATTTTGGGAAGCCAGCAGTTTGAAGTTGATACAAACGGCAATATGGCTATTAGTTTGAGATACTAGGCAAGCACCTGTACTGTATATTTTTAAACGACAATCCTACACACAAAAATGTAATAAAAGCAAAAACAGATTTGGCCGTAACTACAATGGTTTATTTTGTACTACATGTATTAGAGTACACTTATAATAGTAAGTACACGAAAAAGTTATTAGCCGAGTTCGTTAATTAAAGGCCCGACAAAGGTAGAGCAGCCAGATTGAGGAGGAGGACATCAAGAAATTGTGAACAAGTACTGAACTGGGGCTGACAGCAGATAATACAGTAACTGAGTTACCCAAGGGGGTGCCAAGGAGGCCATACAATCCCACCCCCCAGAAAAAATTATTAATTAACATGGAATTATTTTTAAATTGCACAGAAAGACAAAATGCAGGTACACATGCATGTAATCACCATTGTTTTTAGAAATTGTTAAAAAATTAATACATCCGAAAAGTCTAGGAAAAGTTTTCACCTTATATATTTATTATAATAGAATAATAAAATAAGCAAAAATAAATTTTTTACACTATATTATATATTAAAATAAACAAGCACTAATTCCACTAATTATATTTAAATTGTGACAGCTGTTTCGGTAGTGGACACCATCACCATCATCATGTCCACGACCGAAACAGCTGTCACAATTTTAATATAATTAGTGGATTTTAGATTTTTAAATTAGTCACTATATTATATTTAATTTTTATTTGTAATATACTCGTATCACTTCTATGAAGTCACTCGAGAAACTCGTACATGGATCTAGGCTACGGTCTCTTTAATAATTCTTGGGCACGGGCCTGGCTGTGTTCCTAATTGTCATGTCTGGCTCCTGAAATTCACTATGACGTGTCCATTGTGAAAATCACGGTAATGTTAGTTAATCAATGCACAAGCAATGCAACTTATGCAACTAGAACGGTTCAAGTTCAAAAGGTTATGGTATCAGCTGATTTATTGATCTAGACGCAATTTTCACAGATAACAACTTCGTAAGATTATTTTTAGAAGAAATAAACAGCAAACTTTTAAGAGTGTACAGCCCGTAGGAAATTGGCAGCCCGAAATGTAATAATTTTTTTTTTCTTTCTTTTCCTTGTCCAGTATTCCCTGAACAAGGAGCATATATTACAAAAATACAATACATAATAATACCATCCCGCATCCCCAAGCTAGCGCTTACTTGAGACAAAAGACTCATACAGTGCTGCTAAACAAGGCTTAGTCATTTATTTTTGTTATTTATTTATAATGTTTATTTTTATTTTAATTTTATATTAACTTGTTATTTTAATGTCAGTTTTTATTATTATTATTAACTCCCATTGACCAGCCATCTTTTAATACCCGCTTTTAACTCACCCATCTGTTTAAATTTTTTCATTTATGGAGGAAGTTCATTAAATATCTTTGGTATAAGTACTTTGTTTAATCTCTCTCCGTATTTGTTATATGTTATCTCAATCTTAAGCTTTTTTGGGTTTCTTGTATTGTTCTTCCCTTTATCATAATATTAATAATAATAATAATAATTGTTTCTTTATTGCACTAGGCTCCCCTAGCGGAGTTAGGGCCTTCGGGCCCTTTCTCGGGCCCTTTCTTACACTCAACTAGAATGTAATACTTTTTTTTTTTTAATTAACTAAGCATGTTATTAAAGATTTGGCTTATTAAAGTTGTAGAAGACTAATTCATGCATCATATAATAAGGTATTTTTAATTTTCAAAATTGTAGTTTTTTCAGAAACATGATAATATTTTATAAACAATAACTTTTCACGTAAAAACGCTTTTATAAAAAAACTACAACTTCGAAAACTAAAAATTCCTTATTATATGTTGCATGAAGTAGTCTTCTACAACTTAAATGAGCCAAATCTTTAATAACTTGCTTAGTTAATTAAATAAAAAATTAAAAGTATTACATTTCGGGCTGCCAATTTTCTACGGGCTGTACATTTTTAAGCACGATCGTTCGTGAGACGATTCAATAAATACTGGACTGCCTCCTTGTTACTGCGTATGTGTCGGGAATAGGTAAATTACTTTTAGACTATATTTCTAAATTCTTAAACTTTAACTCTATCAAACGGTTAAGCCAATAAAGTTCGGGGGGAGGGGGGGCTGGTTACGGGCCTTCTGTACAGTATATAGCCTACTCATACTCCGGTACTCCGATTCTCTCGATAACGTGAAAATAGAACAAAGTAGCCTACTCAATATGAACACGAAGGTGTGTTAAATTTTTTAACACATTAGAACACAATTGGATAATAATTAGTGTAGCAATTTTCAAATTTTCCCCACTCATTATTATTTCAGTGCGTGCATCGTAATATATTATTATTCATTTAACAACCCGGCAATAACAAGAGGGGCCATTACTTCATTGATAATTATTAAGAAACGGCTACTTAAATTTTATATTGATTAGAAGCAATATCGCATTCACAGCCTTAGATCATCATGATGCTACTCGACTGAAATTAGTACTACCGGTATTCAATATTTAATTAAATGTTTCACTAGCGATCATCATAAATTATTTGGCTAATTGTAAGAGACGAAAGGTTGAAAATTCACCCAAATGGAAAATATACAAACAATTCAATGAATGTATCCGATTGACCTCTTTAGTCGCCTCACTAAGTTACCTAATAGGTACTTGTGTCGAGTTACGACACGTCCCCGATCGCACGGCGTGTAGACTCGAACACGCTACCACCTGGCCATCGAAGACGATATATATTCTAGTTGCTTTCCAATTTATACGTAGTATAAGGAAAGCTTTGTGATGGTCGAAATTTTCGATTCCGAGATTCCAACGGATTTACCCGTTTTGAGGTCCCAGGAACCCAAAAAAGAAGTTTTTACGAAGTGTCTCTCTGACTGTTCATCGATTTCCGGGCAAACCACTCGGTCGATCGGTCGATTTTGATGAAATTTAGCATGTAGGTTCACAAAAATCATACCTCGAGACTATTTTTTTTATTTGGGGCTAACTCAATTTGGGGGGGGTTTATTCTCAAAAAACTAAAAAAAAAACCTGTTATTTCTACCTTCAGGCATGTTTTAGGTGTTAAATTGAGTAACGAAACCGGACAGGTTGGTTTCCCAAAAATGTATATGGTTTTTTGCAAAAAATTATTTTTTGACAAAATGATAGAAAATTCACGGTCAAATGAATTGCGTGCCCTGCCATTATTACTGTGTGGTAATGTATTGGTCTGACCTATCTAGAATTGACCTCATGTGGACCCCCGCCCCCCGAGATCCGAAATTTAACCATAGGAAAATTATTTACCATGAAATTACTCATTTTCTCTATCTACTAATTGATAAATTGAAAAGCATGTTCGAGTAAACTCGGACAGGTTCTATAATTTTATGGTGATAATTTAATGGTTTAGTTTAATTTTTGAACTTTTACTTTTTTTTTTTTTAATTCAGTCATATTTGTATATTTTATATATTGTAAAACATATTTTATTATGGGTTAATTGTAAGAGTGGGCCAAAGTACCCAAAATTCGCGTTCTTCACAACTGGAAATTTTGTAAGTTTTACATTAAAAAGGGTACTTTTGCGTTAAAAATTAGTTTCAAACGAGTGATATGAAAGAGTAGAAAGTTAAGAGCCAATCAATATAATAAATATAAAATATAAAAAAACTACTGCGCTGCAAAAATGAAGCATACAGTGCCGAATTAAAAACAACCACTATTATAAAATTAATTTCTACCCCCCTTATTACACACTCGAATATTGAATATTGTTCCAATATTCGATCCAATAAATATGGGACCAAGAAAATTCGAAATTGTAATACAGAAATTCCGATTAAGATCGTATACTTCAACAGTAACATTCCTTCGATCGAATAAATATTGGAGTGTGTAATAATCAGGTTCACTGTATATAATAATAATAGTTTAATTCCCAAAATAAATTCAGTTACATAAGTAGAAATAGAAAGTTTTCAACAGCAATACACCAGAAAAAAAAAAAAAAAAAACAGTACAGGCTTAAAAACGTGAAATTGTACTCTGGCTGGAGGGTGAATTATGTAATTTAAACTAACTACGTATTGTATTTTATTTATGAATGTATTACAATAACAAGGACCATAGTCCGCTTTGTATGTGAAAATTAAAAAAAAAAATTAATAGAAACCTAGACTTTGCCATTGTATTGCTTAACAAAGATAAAAGTCCGTTTTTTTCTTGTTTTCCATGTTAATATTTGTCAATATTTAACTTATATTAGGTTTGATGTACCACCCCCCCCCCCACGCTTCGGCTTGAGGGGGCGCAGGTTGTTATTTCATGTTCACATATTCATTTTTGTTGCGAAATACACCGTTTTTCCATGCTAATAGCTATTCTTTTTCTTTGGGTCCCTTGCCATTGTGCAGCCATTCTGCACGTGGAGGCAAGTTGCAGAAAACAATATAAAAAGTTAAGGTAGTATGTATAGGTAAGTATAATTAAGTATTAAAATAGGTTAAACAGATGCATTAGTTATACTGATGGTGTAGGTAACAATACCAGTTTATAAAACCAAAAAAGATGTTCTAATAGAAATCCCAAAGTCCTGGGTCTTTTTGCAGTAGTGCTTGTTTCACCTTATTTTGAAATATTTTGAGTGTAGGTGCGCCACGGAGTTCGAGAGAAAGTTAAAAATTCATATGCCTACTTTCTCAATAGGAGGGGGGGGGGCGCCGGGGTAAGCAAATTTGGTCTTAAATGGCGCTAAACAAGTAAACCCATTCCTATGTATTATCTCACAATAAAAATCCAATCGGCAATGCTAAAACTAGACCACCTCACTCGCGACTGGCAATAGATAACCAAACCCACCGAGATAACGTGGACATGATGCGCTGATTAGTCATCAGCCATATCCTTACATGTCACTAACTATGGCGCGTCAGCTACTACTCGGCATATCAATGACTTTGTATAGTACCCGTGAATGCCTCGGGGTACTCAAGGTCTAAATATAGGACAAAGGTATGCTGGGATATCCCTTAAAATTGCAGTGATGACTTAATAGCCAAGCCTCCAGTCATTCATTGTAATCCTCAAAATTCATGGTATTGGGCCAGTCGTCGGCCAAGTGCTGCTCTGACCCAAATATCCTGGGCAGGTGGTTTATTTAAAAAAAAAAATGTTAAGATAAAAAATTATAAATAAATATTTTTTAAATTAAAATTCTTCTATAAATCGAGAACATGTATAATTTTTGTTAAAAAAAAGGTAATTAAAATTTAATATTGTTGTAAAAATACGTTTTATTTAGTGTAATACAAGTTTACTGAACACTCAGATTTGGTTCCCATTTTTTTTTTTTTAATTTGTTCAAATGTTCTTATTTGGTTCTTTGGTTAAAACGTTTGCCAACTATAGTATTAGGCTATTAGGAGATTGGGGATGGCGAGAGGGCGGCCGGTGGGTCTTTCGGACCATGGGTGAGGAAAGGGCCCTGCGCACAGCGACAAAAAGAAAAAGGAGTGTTTGACTCTCTAGTTTTGAACAAATTGAACTACTCGCCGGAGCAAGAGGGAAAACAATGGGCGAGCTCAAGGCGGTAGCGTCCGACCGGGGCGAGTTCAAGAAATGGATACGGGGCGACCCCCTCACGTTGCGCACTCGGCACAAAGAGGGAAGAGGAAGAAGAAGAAGAAGACTGCCTAGTTTATGAAAAAGCCTTGTCAATTGGATTGTGCCCAATGGGAACACCATAATGGCAAATAACAAATGCCGAATCAAGACTTTTAAAAAAACCGATACCATTCAGATAATTTATTCTGGGGGTGGGGGAGCCGCCTCACCATGTAAACTTGGCCTAGCTAAAGTAAGGTCTCAGGTTCCAAAAATATCCACACCACTCCCCCCCCCTAAAATATAATCATCGTGTGTGTGCGTGTAATGTGGGGGCCCAAATTTCTCCTTGGCTCGAGGCCAGTTTTCCCAGTTTACGAGTAAAAAGCGGGTTCGGGTCGTACGTATAGCTCCCTTGAGGCGCTCCAAGTAATTGTGTCGTAAGCAATTTAAAATGCTATAACAGGAGGGATCAATGTTACTGTAGGGGGTGGTGGAGTAAGAAGGATAGATAAGATTGCGACTGGGTTTCCATTAAAGATAAGTTAAAGATAATTTGATAATCCATTGAAATAAACACGATTCATTCATAAGTGAACAAACCTAGCGAAATTAGGGTTCATAAGGCTTAACAGATTTCTCCCTTCCAACCCAGGCCTATTTATAGGTCCCTTCTTCAATGCCAACGACCCCATGGATTTCGGACATGATTTATATTATTTCCGTATGCATTTTTGGCCGTTGACAAACTGGTATACGTTCTCGAGGTCAATTTACACTGGCTACAAGCGATAATGGACAAGCTGAGCCAAGCTTACCATTGACGCAATGAAACAAGCGAAAGCATGACTTAACCAAGTACAGATACGAGTCAGCCTCCCCTGGTTACGGGCCCTTACGCAATAAAAACCTAAAAAAAGGCATGCCTCTGCTAAGGGAACACCCTGCTAAGGCGTGTATTCCACTAGTCAATTTTCCCGTCATTTGTTATTAAAAAAGAGTCTGCTACCATATTATAGCTTAATTTATAATAGATAAGTTAAGTATCTACATAATAGTCTCCTTAAAACAAAAATCTCAACTTTTTTTAATCACAAATGACGGGAAAATTGACCAGTGGAATACACCCTGCTAAACCGCTACTGACCACAGAGATACAGTCTGCTACTGCCTGCTTCACACTACACTGACACAATGCAATAACAATAATGAGTAACACTTGCCGCATGAGACACGTCTGAGGTATGGACTCTTTAGGAAGGCCGGCCTCTCGCATAATCTCCCATGGGTATCATCTTGCGCAGATATGACGTCATTGAAATCTACCATAGCAACAGTAGCACAGAAAGGTTTATCCAGACCGCCATACTGTAGCTCCAGCCATTTTTTATACGAGTTCAATTGTTTTTCGAGAATTTTCTTCGAGCTTGTTGAACGAGGCGGCCATGTGTCGTACTAAAAATTGGCGGGATATTTTGGTGTAACTTCATGTTGGCAAGCTATGAACATTTTTTTAGCCCCATTTGTATCATGGATTCAGTACATATCCATATGAAAATTGTATAGGGAGACTTAAGGTCCATACACTTTAAGTCAGAAAAACCTTAAAGCCACGGTGTCACCAACTAAACTGGAAATTCTTATATGTGTCAGTACCATATTTCATTATATATTTTTATTATATTTGCATCATAGATTTACAGATACACAGCATGAAAATTTTTATAGGGATACTCACAGTCCATACACTTTAAGTCAGAAAAACCTTCAAGCCTTCACCAACTAGATAAGGGAATTCTTATGTGTCAGTACTATCTTATTGCTTTCCAATTTATACGTAGTATAAGGAAAGCTTTGTGACGGTCGAAATTTTCGATTCCGAGATTTCAACGGATTTACACGTTTTGGGGTCCCAGGAACCCAAAAAAGTGTTTTTTACGAAATGTCTGTCTGTCGGTCGGTCTGTCTGTTCGTCGATTTCCGGGCAAACTACTCGGTGGATTTGAGTGAAATTTGGCATGTAGGTTCACAAAAATCATACCTCGGGATCATTTTTTTTATTTTGGGCTAACTCAATTTGGGGGGGTTTTATTCTCAAAAAACTCCAAAAAAACGTCTAAAAAAATTATTTCTCAAAAACGGCTCCAACGATTTCTTTTAAATTCACATATATTCTAGTCGTTCTTAATGTTGATAAAATGCGGGGGGTCGCTTACCCCTTGATAGTTTGCTTCTGGGGGTAAAAAAATAAAAATAACTTAATTTTAATGAAAAATGACTAAAAAATAATATTTCTGCGATACTTTTCTATCGATGATTTCTACCTTCAGGCATGTTTTCGGTGTTAAGTTGAGTAACGAAACCGGACAGTTTGCTTTCCCAAAAACCTATTTGCTTTTGCGAAAAAAAATTAAAAAAAAAAATGATAGAAACTTCACGCTGAAATGCATTGCCTGTCCTGCCATTATTACTGTGTTGTAATGTGTTTTAAATATATTGAGGCTACCTCACCTCCAGTGACGTCAGGTGGACACCCCCCCCCCCCCCCCCCCGAGATATCCGAAATTTAACCATAGGAAAATTATTTACCATGAAATTATTCATTTTCTCTCCCTACTAACTGATAAATTGGAAAGCATGTTCGAGTAAACTCGGACCGGTTCTTTTTAATATATTAGGGGGATTCATCCACCTATTGAGACGGCGACCAATGTTCGACTTCCGGGGAAAAAAATTCACAACTTTTCATTTCATGACCTGAGTAAAAACAACCCCCCCCCCCCCCCGTTTAAGAAATACATTTATATATACAGTCATGGAAAAAATAATAAGAACGCTTAGCTTTTCCCTATTTTCTCCGGAACTCCGGAGTTAATTGCACCAAACTTGGACATGAACACCACTATCTAGAGGTACTTCATTACTGTTACCATCAGTTATAAGCTATGCATACATCTTCAAGAATTGAAGATAGTTGAAAATCGCTGGCAAAAATAATAAGAGCGCGGTCAAAATATTTACAATTTCTAGCTTTATTATGCAAGAACTTCAATTAAACTAACATTGGTGGTCTGCCCATTGTTCTGCATTACACAGCATTGCATGGTTTTTCATCGACAGCACCAGGTATTGACATACAATGATGAGTATCATCTCCCGTGTCTTCTTCACTTGAAGCCACAGTAGTTCCTTCTTCGACATTTTTTCAGTGGGTAGACGGCTCCTCAGGACATTTCACAAGTTTTTGATGGGGTAAAACATCGACTCTGCTGTCCACAAACCACTACTTCACTAGTTTGAAGGAGTTCTTGGGGTCATAGTTCTGCTGAAAAACCCATTTTACTGGCATTTTCTCGTCAGCATAGGGTGGCATTACGTTTTTGGAGTATGTCTCTGTAACTCTTCTTCGTCAAGATATCTTCTATACGATGTATTGGGCCAACTCCGTAGTAAGGAAAACAGCCCCACTCCAAGATATTACTGCCATCGAACTTTACGGTCTTTTTTGGGTACCGGGATTTAAAGCAGCATTGGGCGATCTTCTGAAATACGTTTTTTGTAAGCACCGAAGAAATAACTTTTGTTTCATCACCCCACAAGACGCTGTGCCATGTCCCCCGATCACAGTTCTTAGACACGAAGGCAAGATGGTCTGTATTTTCTTTTTAGATGGAAGCGGAACATTTCTTTGAGATCGACTGGGCAGGGAGGCTTCAAGCAACCGTCACCTAGTACTTCGTCCGCTGATGGGGGCGTTTAGGTTTTTTTTTCAGGTCTCGAGAACTTACAAACGGTGTCGCCTTCGAGATCCTCGCTAATGGTCAAAGTACGGTGTTGACTTCCACTTTCTGCCCCTCGTTCCACACCTGGGGTCTTGTTTCAAAGCTTTAAAAATTAATTCTTCCTATCTCTGCAAGAGATTACTTATTTCTCCCTTTTTTCCGAAGAAGTAAGATGACGCGTCTCTCCTCGGCCGAGAAATACTGTGATCGCTCCATATCTCCAAAAGTACAGTTTTAACTTATTAACAGCAAAATAGGGAAAAATTTAACGTGTCATAGCCCAAATAAAAAAAAATAAAACTCGCATTCTTATTATTTTTGCCAGCCATTTTCAACTATCTTCAATTCTTGGAGAAGTATGGATTGCTTATAACTGATGGTAACAGTAATGAAGTACCTCTAGGGAGTGGTGGTCATGCCCAAGTTTGGTGCAATTATCTCTAATAGTTCTAGCGAAAATAGGGAAAAGCTCCGGGTTCTTATTATTTTTTCCATGACTGTATATATTATATACCTCTTTTTTTCTTCTTTATATATATATATATTTTTTGTTTGTCCTCACTGGTTACTCCACCAAGTGAGGGAAATATATTGAAAAAAATCAAATTGAACAAAATTTTAATCGGCGCAGGTACCTCCGGATGCAACATCCAATGAGGCTCTGGGGTTAAATCGCATACAAAAAGTTCAATGAATGTATCCGATTAACCTCTTCAATCACCTCACTAAGTCACCTAACGGGTACTTGGGTCGAGTTGCGACACGTCTCCGACCGCAAGGTGTGTAGATACTCGCACAAGTACTAGCACGCTACAACCTTGCTACCGAAGTTGATATACACTACCCGACCACGATAGGATGGCACTTGGAACACTTTGTTTATTCGATTTTCCTGAGTGTTCCAAGTGCCATCCTATCGCGTTCGGGTAGTATAAGTAGATAATATGTTTGAACGTGTTAAAAGCAAAGCAAACATGGACTCAAGGCCGTAGCCAAGGGGGGGGGGTTCATGGGGGTTCAACCCTCCCCCCCCCCCCCCGAAATGAAATGGCTTGATACTACATAGAATTTGATTTTGAGAGAAAAAATAGAAACCACTATGTAATGTCCAAGAAAATGTCACCCCCTCCCCCCGAAAAAAAATCCTGGCTACGGCCTTGCATGGACTGTTCCGTGAAAAACGTCAGCGTCAGAAGGGCCTTGATCCGAGCCAATTGCTGAACTCATTAGGAGAGCTTACTAGGGTAAGCGAGGAGCAAAGAGGAAAGCTTCCTTTTCAATTCCCGCCTCGGCTCGGAGCGCTTTGACCTCAGCAGGCAGGCTATTGAAAATCAGCGAGACCGATTAACCAACACAGCCCATCAAACATTAAGTCACATCAAAATCAAAAGCTGACTGAATCGAATAGCGTGCGTTTTGCGTAAACGGGTTAAAAGCTTTGCCGCCTTCTACATACAGCTCCGCGTGTTCAAGGCCGTAGCCAAGGGGGGTTCATGGGGGTTCAACCCCCCCCCCCCGAAATGAAATGGCTTGATACTAGATAGAATCGGATTTTGAGATGTACAGAATCAAATCCAAAATATGTAGGAAATTATTCACTGCAAAAATCAAATTGCATGTATCCTCTTAGCAGACTATTTTGTATATTTCCAGGAATGAAATCCTTTTGAAGTCAAATTGCTCATGGAAAGAAGCTTGCTCCTGTTATTATACGAGGATTGGATTCCTTATTTTCTGATCCGACTGAATACGCAGTATGTACAGTACATACAAGAATTCCAATTTTCAAGCAGTGGGGAATGAGGCAACATTGCAATATTTCAAAGGAAATACATTTTTTCATCTAAATAAATATGATAACTCAATTTTCATATTTCAGAGACCTCGGCAAGCATATTTTACAATATGGGCTTATTAAAAGCAAAAAACGACACACATGCGTCTCAACTGAAAATTATTTCTATATCTTTTAAGGCGGCTATTCCATCTGTCAATGATCCGTCATTTGTGCATTAAAAATGGATGAGATGTTAGTTTTAAGGAGACTATTATGTAGATACTTAACTTATCTATTATAAATTAAGTTATAATATGATTGAGACATCAATAATAGTCTCTACCATATTATAACTTAATTTATAATAGATAAGTTAAGTATCTACATAAGTCTCATTAAATCTCATCAATTTTTAATGCACAAATGACGGATTGGTGACAGATGAAATAACCGCCTAAAAGAGTTTTGAAAGAAAAACAATTATACTGTATTCTACTTTCCATTTTACAATATTGACTCGTGTGCAGTAAAAATACAATTTATCTGATAGACCGATCTGATAGTGGCAATGAAGGTGGCTCTGCAAATAATTTAGCAAAGTAGATTTACAGATATATACAGTAGATTGTCAGGACATGACAAGTAGAGTAGGGGTACAGACTCCAACTTTCACCCGAAAGGTAATTGGTTCGAGTCCCACACTAGCTACTACATTTTTTGCCCATGCTCTAAAGCAGGCGGTCCTGAGTCTTCCTAGTTGAGTGTAAGGGAGGGCTTTACAGCCCTAACTCTGCTAGGTTGGCTTAGTAATAGAGCAAAAAAAGTAAATTTTTTTAATTAATTTATTTTTCAGATCAGCCATTTCAAGGCTAAATCTTCAACAACTGTACCCACAGAAAGTTACACCAAAAATCAATAAATATTTCTCACTTTCGCTCGTCTACTTGCAAAAGCAACTTCTTCGTACTCATGCTCCTCATATATAGTTTCTAAATGTCTTTTTGGCGGGAGACACCTCGGCAGAGAATCCGTCCGGGGTGGTGGCAGAGGCGGCGGCGAGGGGGGCAGCGTGTCCATAGGTGACATCCATTCGTAGTCCCCCTCGAGATCCTCATAGTCCACATTGTCGTACAAGGAGAGCTGTGATAGGTTAAGCTGGCGACCAATCACAAACTCTTCGTATGGTACATCGTCGAATCGAATCGTTTTCAACCAGTCACAGACACTCTGAGGCACTATCGATTGTTTTCCGGGTTTGAGAAGTTTCAGCGGGAAATTTAAAATGTTTTTCATCACGTATGACGTTTTCATTGATGTTATTAATTAATTAATTTATGTGTCCGTAAACTGAGAAATGTTTATAATAGACAGTAGACTGAAGAGAAGGTGTCACATAATAAAAGCTATAACAACCTCAAGACATTATTTGTCTATTTTCAAACGCCTGCATTAAGCAAGCAAGCAAGCAGTCTGGCGGGTAAAGGTATGGCAGGGTGGGTCTGTTGATTAACTATTTGACGGACCCTAGGGGAGTTGCCTGAAATGGGTTGATCTCCTGATTATAGTGGATTCCGAACCACTCATTGGGAACATAGTGAAGTTGCACGATTAATTCGGAGGTGACCAGGACCCGACACGCACTTAGTCTAACTGGTAGTCACAGCACGTTATCATGTCCCACCATGTTCCCCTGCAAACGCTGCAAACCATGTTTGCTGCAGTTTTGAACCGGCTCTGTTCTGGTGGATTCAATTTGGTATGGCTGTTGGGCCCAAGATAGTATGCCACTATACTGGTATATACGAATGTAGTCCGGCATAGTCTAGTTGTTAGAGAACTGAACTATTAAACGGAAGGTTCTTGGCTCAGATAAGAGCCGAGCCTGGGGTACCCAAATGAGTACTTTGCGACCTTTGGAAAAAATCAAGGTGGTAGGACATATTTCTGGCTTTTTCCGACAAACCTAGTCTAAGTTGGCTAACTGATAGTAGCCCCAGAAGCATAAGACATTAAAGAAGTTTTTATCAGATTTATTATGTATAATACGACTCCCACTGTCCCAGTGGTGATGGGGTTGGGCTCTAAACTAGGTACAAGATAAGCAATAGTTGTAAACTCGGAAGCTAAAGACTTCCAAAAGAGAGGGATCTGCGACAGAGGGCCGAGGTGGCTCGAAAGTCTGAAAATATTAATATTATGGCAGAAGGATCGAAAAATTAGTGAAGAGTATGCGGGCGCAAAATTACATATAAGTACAAAAAAAAATATTTTAGTTTTTTTAATTAATAATCTAATAATTTAAATTAGTTTCCTGCTCCTGCATTTCCTACAAAAGGTCGGTGGACGGCCAGACAGAAATTATGTCAAATGATCTGCAAACAAAAAAAGGTTAAGAACCGTCGATCTACAGTACACTAGGCGATAATCCAATCACCTTGTACACTGTCACTCAGCATAATCAGGCATAGGACATGATAGCCGGATGCCTAACAGCAGAATTAGATTTAGTGACAAGTTCGATAATTACATGTCTGAAATGGATCTTGGCGGCTCGGCTTCCGGGACTAACAAAATAACGATAACGTAGAATGTAGGATTTCAGTTACTCGGATAAAGATTTTGGAGTTTCACAAGCCTTTTACAGAAAATAATGACATGACATATTTTTTTAGCGGGATGTATTGAATGCATGATGAATGTATTAGTTGGAGTAATAAATAATAATAATAAAGTCTTGATTGAAAAAAATTGAATATAAATACAGCGAGATGGCAAATAAGGCAAATTACTAATCTCGGCAACACATTATAAAATGAGCGCGGCTGGCATCTTTAACGATAATACGTCAAATAAGTAAAATTCCAAAAAACAAACAATCGAAAATAATGCAGCACATGCATATGGTAATTTTTTGAAATCCATTTTTAACATTAAGGACTTAGGTTTAATGTCATCAGAAAATCATATCAGAAAATAGGGAATCTATAAAAAGTGAACTGAACAGTGCGGAACATACGAAAATGTGCAAGGTGCTTGCAAGCATATGACTGCTTCCTAAAGAATAACGAATTCGAAAACAGCAACTGCATATGTACAGTATTTTGTATGATTTCTAAAAATGACACTACTAATAAATCTATAAGGTAGCGGCAATTCAAAGACGGTAACAGCACGCATTAAGAAGATTGGCTAGACGGTTTCTTCGACAAGAATGCATCCATTAAATTCCAATGGATAAATAATACAACACTGGGCACGAAAAACAACTAAAACAACACAGAAAGGCAATAGCACACTGAAGTGGCACAGCCGAAAATGCTTCCAAACACAGCATAATGACGATTTCCAAAAATGGTGTAACTAAAATATACTATATAAGGTAGCGAAGAGCTAGTAGTGCTAATTCAAATACGGCAACAGCACACATTTAAAAAAGTTGGTTAAGACAGGTTTTTCGACAAGAATACGTCGAATAAATTAAAATCCAAGGGACAAACAATACAAAATTGGGCACGAAAAATAACTAAAACAGCACAGAACGGCAACAGCACATTGAAGTGGCACATCCGAAAATGAAGCGAGGTACTTAGAAGCATATGGCCGGTTAAATGAGCCGATGAAAGGCTTACTGTCATTGGCTTTTGAACCGAATGAGTCACAGGGCTCCAATTAAATACTTGGGCGAGCCCGATAAAACCATTAACTGGACATCTCTTTAACAGTCCTTAGAGCTGGTGGGTTTATGTCTACAGCGGTGACTTGTCGACGGGAATTTTGCTTTGCTAGTGCGCCGAAATTTCAAAACGCATACTGTAGCAACAGTCATAACTACTTTTTTATTTCGGTATACTTCAGTTTCCCATAAGACTAGTTCTGCTTCCAGGCGGGATTTTTCTTATGGTAGTGCACTGACATTTCAAAACGCATACTGTAGCAACAGTCATAACTACTTTTTTTATTTCGGTATACTTTAGTTTCCCATAAGACTAGTTCTGCTTCCAGGCGGGATTTTTGCTATGCTAGTGCACCGACATTTCAAAACGCATACTGTAGCAACAGTCATTACTAGAACTTTTTTATTTCGGTACTTTAGTTTCCCATAAGACTAGTTCTGCTTCCAGACGGGAATTATGCCTTGCTACTGCACCGAAGTTTCAAAACACATACTGTAGCAACCAACAGTCATAATTACTTTTTTATTTCGGTATACTTTAGTTTCCCATAAGACTAGTTCTGCTTTCAGGCGGGAATTTTGCTATGCTAATGCACCGACACGACATTTCAAAACGCATACTGTAGCAACAGTCATAATTACTTTTTTATTTCGGTATACTTTAGTTTCCCATAAGACTAGTTCTGCTTTCAGGCGGGAATTTTGCTATGCTAGTGCACCGACATTTCAAAACGCATACTGTAGCAACAGTCATAACTACTTTTCTATTTCGGTATACTTTAGTTTCCCATAAGACTAGTTCTGCTTCCAGGCGGGATTTTTGCTACGCTAGTGCACCGACATTTCAAAACGCATACTGTAGCAACAGTCATAACTACTTTTTATTTCGGTATACTTTAGTTTCCCATAAGGCTAGTTCTGCTCCCAGGCGGGATTTTTGCTATGCTAGTGCGTAGACATTTCAAAACGCATACTGTAGCAACAGTCATAACTAGTACCTTTTTATTTCGGTACATAAGTTTCCCATAAGACTAGTTCTGCTTCCAGGCGGGATTTTTGCTATGCTAGTGCACCGACATTTCAAAACGCATACTGTAGCAACAGTCATTACTAGAACTTTTTTATTTCGGTACTTTAGTTTCCCATAAGACTAGTTCTGCTTCCAGACGGGAATAATGCCTTGCTACTGCACCGAAGTTTCAAAACACATACTGTAGCAACCAACAGTCATAACTACTTTTTTATTACGGTACTTTAGTTTCCCATAAGACTAAAGTCTACAGGTCTGAAAAGTTTTGGAGATAAGGGGGGGGGGGGGTAGCGTATGAACTTGTTAGCTTTTCAATGTCAAAGTAAAACTCAGTTACTGAAGCAGACAGACTAGGATCTTACGGGACTACATTCTTTTTTGACAATACCTTTTTTCCAGCGCAGGCATAGCTGAATTCAGTACAATGCAATATTAAGTCCTATTTTTGCTATGGTCCGCACTGGAAAAACTACATATGAAGGAGACTAAGTGGTGCACAGGTACCGACCAAAAATATTAAAAATATTATAACGTTTTTTCTTTGTGAAAAATGACAATGTTATTGCCAAGAGCAAAAGACCAAAACCTTAACGTGAAGGTAGACTATATTGAAAAGAAGTTCAGTTTTTCTTCAATTAATTTTCCGCATTGACTGTCCTTAAGGCGTCAGGATTAGGACTAGCATTTGGCCTAAAGTTGTGCATCAGGAAACCGACTATTTTGCACCTATTCCGTTATTTGAATGAATGAAATGAAAAACGACTTTATTGAAAATAAACAAAAGGCGAACAATAAGACTATAAAGTCTTGTTTTCATGCTAACCCTAAAAACAAAACAAAAACATTGTATTATTCATATATGACTGATAATAATAATAATTAGAAAAAATATTTCATCCATTACTAACTACTATACTAATACAATGTATGTACTAGAGCAGTGGTTCCCAACCAGGGAATTTATACGATTTTAATACGTTTATAATTTATACGTATATAAATTTTCAAACGTTGCGTTATTCACATACTACGATATACATGGGCTATATACAAGTGTTGAGGAACAATTCTTCTTTCTACTAATGCTAATGCCTGAACGATAGCTCCACTATCGATCTTCCCTGTAAAATTTGGTTCATCCCACCTATACGGCTTCTCCTCTAACGTGGTCTCATAAAGAAAATAGCGAATGACGTCATATTCCAAATGGCCTAACCCAGTTTCACAATAGCTATCTTCGCTATCTAGTCCCAACCAAAATAACAATATAATAAATAACAATGACAACCTTGCAGCAAGTCTTTAGAAGAAAAAACTTCACTAGGGCAAACCGTAAAAAAATAAAAGCAAACTTTCGTCCCAGATTTCTCGTACGTTCAAACACAGCCTTAATTTCGGTCGTAAAATCTCCCATAAAGTGGAATAAACATCATTTCTCAATTTCCCAGAACTATAAGCTGAGAAACGGGAATTTCTCATAGTGGTGGAAAAGTCTTACAACGAGACTCATAAGAGGAGGGCCTTAAAAATGTATATACTGCCAAAGTTATGGCCTCATTATTCAACGCATAAACCAAAAAGTGTATATAAAATGTGTTTTAATGCATGTAAGCCATACATTTTCAAGGGTTTATTTTTGCATGAGGTCTGATAAGAACAGATGGTATGGATAATGAATAAATAAGTCATTTTACAAGTAGAAACTTTAAGCTACTTGTATTCTCAGTTCTATGACAGTGTTATCTTAAAGAGATGTGGAGTTACATCTGAATTTAAAGTACCACTGACGATGATATGAAGTTAAACATTTAAAATAGAATAATAGAATAAGTCTAAGTCATAAAAAGAAGTAAAATCTTACACTTCACAAATTTGGGAGCATGTCGTTCAGCAGCCTGATCATGGCGATTTGGGATTATTATAATACGGGGGTTTCTTCAATTGTTTTAAACAAAAGAGTGCAAAATGCGCGGGAAAATCAAATTTATAAATTAATACTTTTGGTGAGTTTTCAATTTTTTCTCCCTTTGATGTAGACACATTAATTAAAATTCTTATTATATTTCAAAATTCTACCTGTGCATTTTAATGTTATTAGTATTTCCTTCAATTATTAAACAATGCGACCATTTTCTTGTATTCTAATAATTTATTAATTTGAATTTCCCGCGTATATTTCAACACCGTCACGTGACACATTACTACTGCGGTATTATAAAATAAACCTCGGTAATTTAAAAATACCAAAGCTGCAGAAGAAGAAGTTTATATTCTGAGGAGCAAAGGGGGTATGTACTTAAGTAATGCAGGGAGAAGACGTGGACTCGATGTACTCCTCGCCTTCCAGACATTAAAAAAACCCTTCAATCTTAACCAAAAAAAGTGTATAACATCAGGTTCAAAGCAGACTTTAAGTAATTATCTACTGTGACACAAAATCACGTATTATTAAGCTTATTTGGTTTTAAAAAAAAATTACAAAAAATGATACGTTGTGCCGGCTTATAAACGAGCGAAAAGCAAACCAGAAACATACCTTTTCATGAGTTCCAATGTTAATATAGCACCTTCTAGACTGTCCATCCTTGCCCTTTTCAATTTCTTCTCTGTAGCCTTTTGGAACGGCCTGTCGAAAAAAGAAGCGAATCAATAGGCGACAGCATCTTATAATTGCATCGTGACCAAAGGGGCGGAAAGAACGTCTATATTTTTGCGTTAAGAGACAACCGGAGTACATTTTTATGTTTTATGAATAGTACGAAGTCGCTGTTAACACCGATTTGCATAAAAAGCGGATGGTGACCAATGACCAATGTTGGTAGAAGCCACATACTATACATAGGCCTACATATCAAAATATAAAGAAACATTTTTTTTTTAATTAAAAAGGTTAATCGCATACAAACAATTTAATGAATGTATCCAAGTGACCTCTTCAGTCGCTTCAATGAGTAAATTAATTCTTGTGCTGAGTTACGACACGTCTCCGATCGCATGACATGCAGAGTACGAGCACGCTACTACCTTACCATCGAAGTCGATATCGATTATTAACTAAGTCCGCAAGGATTGTATGGGGATGCCCGGTGTCGTATTCGGAACCCCCATATCAAAATTGGTACTAAAGCCATGCAAGGATGACCTAAGGGTAGAATATAAAAAGTTTAGATGTATCATTATTCGAAAATAACACAAATTACTAGGTATAGAGGTAGGCCACATGCATAATTGTTGCGAATTTGGGGAAGTTGTTCTAGTATTTATTTGCATAGTAAATTAACCTAAAAATTAAGCCTTCCTAAGCCTACCTACACATTTTCAAAGTTACATTCACTTAATATAAGGGGTTGTCGGAGCATTTTTGTCAACATGGTAAGAAAAATCTAATTTTTAAGAATAGGCCCACTATTAATTTGTGTATTTTAGGCAAAGCGACTGAAGTGCTAATTCTCTATACTAGGTATTTTTTGAATGTGCTGATATGCCCCATGCTCAAAATATTAATGAATCAGGGATTTAAACCTAAAAACCCGTAATTCGCAAATATTTTGAGCATGGAGCTTAGCAGCGCCTTAGAAAAACTATCTATGTAGTTTAGAGCAACATTCAATACTTAAAAGAATTGCAAACAAATTAATAATTTTCCTGAAAATTAAATTATTAAAACCATGTAAACTCCGATAGGTACGCGTAAATGTAAATGGTCATTTAAAATTTTAAATTTTAGCGGGAATATAACACCTCTCATAGTGTGCCCTTCTTACATGGGGCCAATTTTGATGTGGGGTTTCCGAATACGCTGCCCGGTGATGCCTCAATTACAAACTCAAACAGTCCTCATATAGATAGCAGTGATCAGTTACGAAATACGATATCAAAATTGAACATCACATTCTTAATCAATGAAAATTCGTATCTAAAGCCACGCCTGTATGGTGAAATCTATCAAATGTTATAGCGCTTTTATGGACGTTCTCAGTTCCCGGAGGCAAAAAACCTTCCATCCACTCGATTATCATCCCCACTCAGAACGCTTTCGTTAGCACCATCCGAAAGGTCATGGGGGCCCTATATTTTCATGAAAAATGACATTTACCGATATCAATCTGGCTGGCCGCCAATCTGCTTGGAGGCTTTGGAGAAGTGTGAGACTATAATTCGAAGAGAACCTACTTCACTCTTAGCATTTCTCTCATAGCACTGAAGTTTCCCGACACGCGGTGAATTGACAACTTGAGAACTTGTACAAGATCCTCTATCTTGATCACTGCTCTATTTGGGATGTTTTGGTCAGCAACAGACCGGCAGTCGCGATGGTAGGGGGGCGGGGATCCTACCAGTAAGGATAAGGTCCTGAAGAACTCTTCATTAACCTAGGACTACTTATAGTGGCCCATTGGTCCATTGTCCAATACCAACGACCCCATGACTTTCGGATATTATTTGTAATGTTTCTGTATGAGTATTTGGCCATTTGCTAAGTTGTTACACGTCCTCGCTGTCAACCTACACCGGCTACAAGCGATAATTGACCAGGTGAGATAAGCTCATTGTCGTAATGAAACAGATACGAGCCTAAGGGTAAGGTACCCGTTATAGTTGGGAGGGAGGACTCAAGACCGTCGGAAAAGTTTTCCTTTTGCGTTGAGTCGCGAAACCTTTCCTTTTATAGTTGAGTTGTCTACCAACATATTACTGTATAACAGTAATGGCTAGTAACCAGTAGCCAGACATAGTTTTCAGCATTGAACCCTATACGTTTTTGAAAAGAAAATCCTTCTCTAGAGCTGGCAAAGTAGTTTTTAAATTAATTTGTATAAATAAATGGCGGCAGAGCCATTTTTAATAAAATTACTACAATAATTAATAAAAAAATTCATAAGCAATAAAATATTTTGGAAAACGAAAAAATAGTGCGTAATTTATCAATTTAAATTTCCATCACATTTTGCCCTAATTTGTTTAAAACAATTGAATAAACCCCTTGTATTATAATAATCCCAAATGGCCATGATCAGGCTGCAAAACAATACTAATTTCTCGCCAGTTTATTTTATAGTTTATTAATGTTTGGGGCAGTAGAACGAGGTAATAATAATTTATTTATTCAACACCACTCCACCCGCCAGTTAAGTCGCAATACATACCATAGCACGGTTAACACTCAGCATAACATGATCAGAAAGTTCCAACGCTTCCCCATCGGATGGTAGGTTATCCAACGGAGACATTCGATCTGATCCAAAACTAGGACTGGACTTGGGGGTGAGTCTGTGGTCCAGGGTAGGGATCTCGATGGGGGTCAACCGATCGAGTGACGATCTCGAACGATGGCGAGCTCCATCAAACGGCAAACGGTCCAGCGAGGTGCCGGATGGGAATTTGGGACTCTCCGACGGGGACGACCGCACAGGCGACGAGAAGTCCGAAGCAATACTGTCCTTACTGCCATGCTGGAACAAAGAAATGAGGAAATCAGAAAATATTGCCCGCAACTTGTCATCAAAGCCTGAGAAAAGTTAAGCCCTCGTATACAATTTGAAGAGATGTCAGAGTTAGCATTATTTGAGGAGGCTGTTTACAAACACGGACAATTCCAAGTTGTAGAATTGTATTCATTGAATTGTTTTCAGGAGAGCGGATTTTCTGTTGACAATGTTAATTAAGTTTATGACTAACCCTAGACTTCTCGGCGCTTCTGTGCGCAATCTGGCTGCTTTTGTCATTTTATTTTACAATGTGCAAGTGGACATTAAAATTTTCTGCAAGGTCAGGTTAAAACCCCATTTTGTGAAAAATGGAGTTGTCCAAGTTTGTAACCAAGCTTCTCATTTAGCGGTATAGGAAATACAATGTTTGCTTTTTGTTTTTGTGCAATGGAATTGGTTCAATGTACTGTTTTGTACAGTGAAAATACATTATTATTATTATTATATTAAGATGACTCAGGCAATCAACAACCAGAAGGCCAAGCGCACAGAACTTCTTCGCGTCATTTCTGTTGTCTGTAGAAAATTTCACAAACATTCCCATTACGACGATTTGACAAATGCTACTTACACCATAATGTAATATAATATAACTATACTTTATTAATTTTAAATAATTTAAATATCTGATTTTCGTTTATAATAATCATTAGTTCATTAGTTTCAATTTCTTCATCCAACTGGTTAGGTGCATGAATAGGGTTAGAAATTAATATAATTTCATTTATTCCTCTGATTACAAGTAACAAAAATGTTTTATCTAATGAATCAGCGCTAAAATATTTGTTAATTCAAGTTTGCCCGCTATCGGCAATACTTAGCTCATGCCATTGAATATATGTTATATATTATATATATTTATATATCTGTATATGTTACATATTCAATGCTCATTGTTAGGCGCGATAAAAGTCATGCTCCACTACAGCTTCTGTAACTTCAAACATTGTAACAAACGAAGGGCGCATATGGAAAAGATGAAACACTAAGATAATCTAAGGCCCCATTTTTCACCCTAGTCACTGGAAAAAGGTAGCCAGGGAAGAAAGTCAGACAGGAAATCACTTCCTAGGGAAAAAAATGGAAAATAATTTTGGTGTAAGAACCAAGAAACTAGCACGTTCTAAGGCAATTTATCAAACGCCGTGACGGGAGTCCAACGCAATGCGTGAAATGTCACTTCTATGATTTAAGAGACTCGCTGTAAGTTTTATTAATATTAAGCCACTTAAAAAAATGAATAAATCAAAGCAATTAGAACGTAATTACAAAATGTTCGATTTTTTAGAAGTTTTCCTAAATTTTAAGCCCAAACCCTTATTTCTATTTCAAATTGTATGGATACTCTGCTTACCTTATGTATATCTTTAGAACTAAAATTATTATAATAAGGCTAGGTCACCCATAGCCAATAGACACTGTAGCTAATTCAATTTATGAGCCTAGAATAGTGGATTTTATGACCGTAAATTGTGGTTAGCAGGGTGCTCATTGTTTACATAAATATGGCGGCCTATGTTGAGCATACGGTTTCTACGAGTTCTACAGGGAGAGATGGGACATTCGCTTCCCACCACAAATATTTCTTTTTAATTTCGGGTACAGTCCACGCAAAATGAGAAAAGTATGGACATGGAATGTTTTGATCCTGTGCAACACTGTAAAAATATTCCTTGCACCATTTTGTGTTACTTTGTTGCATTCATCCCGGGGCTGGAGATCGTTATCAATATGGCTGCTAGTGTAGCCTGCACAAGAGAAGTACGCAATTTGGCGGGGAAAACCACTGATAAGTGTAGCCTACAAAAGCTAAGTACAGAGTTTTTGACCGGGTCCAAGTATCCGTTCTGCTATGCTGCAATGTGTAAGACTTAGATATTTTTTGCGTTGGTACTTATCTCTGATAGTTGGCTTATGGTTAACGGGTGCTTCGTAAGGCATATTATGGCTCCCGCCGCTCCAGTTAATGTATTTCTATGGTTGCATTGGATCAGGGGGATGTCACTCCATGTTAAAAACTTGATTTATCCAATACGCCCAACCTCAGTTCCGCTGACAGAAATGAGGGGCGCTGTCTGTTTCCCGCCAGTATTCAAATTATCCTAATTTTCTTCAATAAATTTTTAAGTGAAAATATTTCCAAATATTAGCTAATTTAAATGCAACCTCACTTAAATTCAGCTCTACCCTCACCTTAACTTATAATTGCAGCAGTGATATTCCATATTGAACTCTGACAATGCAAAAATGGAATGGCATGGCGATTGTTTATTTGTGTAGATTTCGGATTCGGTCATGCGCATTCGTCAAATAACAAGTCAGTAAGCCACTTTTAAAATTAATATATTTTTATATAATTACAAAATTGCAGTTTCTATTCGAAAATAATTAGAAAACGTTTTTGAGAATTCATTCGACCTTTTTATTCTTAATATTATCAATAATTTGAACATAAATGTCTAACGTAGTGTCACTAGTTCCGCTGACAGAAACGAGACTGCGCTCTTTTGAATAAATTAAGGGGGACCATTCATCACCGTAAAAAAACATCAAGAACTTACAAACTCCTATCAGAACAGCAAGTTTTTGCCCATTTTGACAAGTTATTTGGCAGTCTCTATCATGTACATGGTCATTGAGGCCATTAAACATAACAGCAGCAGGATCCACACAAGTTGCTGCGAGTCAGAGATTCCAACAAGAACAAAAAGCAATGTGTTTCCGAAAGCATCGCCGATGGCACTCTGCTCGGCAAACGAAAAAAAAGCAATTACTTAATATTTGTCCAGTTTTTATGACAAATCGTAATGAAGCAACTGACCTCGCCTCAAAAGTTTTACTTAGTGACCGTAAGTAATGCCGAAGCTGTAAAGCAAATCTCCCAAGAAACATAATAATAAATTGAGGAACAGCAGAAGGCAAGGGGAGCTAGGGTTTATTAAGACCTCAGGCAGTATCGGAAAATGAGAGCCTGTTAAACAAGACGAGAGAAACCTTGCTCCTTTACTAACAAATTGACGCGACGATTCTTGACAGAGGGAAGCTAAGACCATTCATGACATTGTTTTTTATTCATAATATTAGACAGTCCTTGGGTAACCTCGTTCCATGACTCGTATCTGTACTTGTTTAAGTCATGCTTTCGCCTGTTCCACATTGCGTCATTTAGCGTCAATGGTAAGTTTGTCTCAGCTTGTCCATTATCGCTTGTAGCCGGTGTAGGTTGACATCGAGAACGTATACCAGTTTTCCAATGGCCAAAATTCATACGGAAACAATACAAATAATGTCCGAAATCCATGGGGTCGTTGGCATTGGACAAGAGACCTATATATATATATAACTAGGCCTGGGTCCATAAAAAGTCTTTAAATAAATAACAACAACAACAACCTCGTTCTATAATGTGCTCCCCATGACCTCATATCCTTCGGTTTTTCTTGCGTTTGTTTCTAATAACTAGTTTTCAAAATGGCCTTGAGAAAAAATAATAATAACCTTCCAAAAAATTAAAGGGTTATACGGTAAAATGCCCTTTTTCAATGATAGCAAGAAACAAAAATGTTCAAGGGCAATAGGAAACATTTAACGAGGGCGGGGTTCGAGCCATGAACCATTCTCACTTCCCCACTTTCCAGTAGGCCTAGCAAGCAAGGAAAAGTGGGGAAATGTCAAAGAAAACTACACATTTTTTGATCAAGTCGAATTTCACATATATTATATAATCGTTGAGGCATAGTGTAGTAGAAGCTGATGCTTTACATTAGGGGTTCCCAAACTTTTTTGTCCGTGGACCAATAGAATATTTTATGATTTTCCGTGGACCACCATGGCTGTGACAGGAAAATCGTCAAATTCTAGGACCAACATCAAGTAGTTTGTGCCTACAATCAGCCTACGTGCTAATATTTGATTAAATGTTTGGGACTGATATCGGTTAGATTTTATAGTTCAGTGCCAAAATATACTGCATTTTACTTCTAATTTCCAATAACTCAGCTATTTTATTTTCTTATTTCTTACTTTGCTCCGTGGACCACCTGATATATGTCTGTGGACCACAGTTTGGTAACCCCTGCTCTACATTTTAATACATAGCATACACCCGGCACTAAGACCGCTCCCACAAAAAATTCAATGCTTGCTTAGGTCCTTCATAATCTGTGGCCATAAGGCTACATAATAGTACTATGTATTAAAAAATGAGGAACATTACTTCTACTACTACTACAAATTTATTTATAATTATATTTTATGAGAAATTTGACTGTGTAAAAAAAAAACAGATTAGGTTCACTCAGGTAGGACGGTCATCAAAATTAAATACAAATGCGGTGATGAGAATTAATTCCGGCACATGAGTATACATGATAAAAACATCAAATCCAAAAACGAGACTCCGCGTAACAAATTACAAAACCCCTTGTGACAAAGGGAGCGTAAGAGGAAAGCGGTGTAAACATAGCCAAATACATTTGTAAAATATTAGTGAGCATGAAAATCCGAGTTATAAATTGAGACAAATGGTGACTTTATTATTACGGGAAATAGTAGTTTGTGGTAATACAACAATTTCTGTTTCGAGCAGCATCACTTTAATATAAACAAAGGGCTTGGTATGGCAGCTAATCCGCAATTTTAGCTTTGCGTGCAATACCATTTTAGGGAGATTCATCTACCTATTGAGATGGCGACCAATGTTCGACTTTCGGAAAATTTCTTCTCAACTTTTCATTTCATGACCCCCTGAGCCTAAAACCACCCTCCGTTCAAAATGTTTTATATATATATATATATATATACATATACACGTATATACTGTATGTATGTATCGATTTTAGGAAACACTCTAACTTCCGTAAATATTATCAGATTTTGATGAAACTTGGCACAAAAATTGATCATATAAATGTCTTGATCGAGTTCGTTAACCAGCTAGATCCACAATTTAGTTATAAGATGGCGGCCGATTAAAACCTTATATAATTCATATCTCAGTTAATATTGGTGGCAGAGGAATGAATTAAAATCTGACTGAAAGCCCGTATTATTATCTACGATAATGTTGATCAACACTTTTTACGACAAATCAACCATTTTCAAATGGCGTCCAGTCAAAGTGAAAATAATTTGATAAGCAAAGTTCATAGTCGGCATTGTGGTTCGAAATTTGGAACACAAGAGTGTTTTGTGATGTTGTGGTTGGGAAAATAATGAAGTATTTTTTATTTTTTATTACATACAAGTACATAGCGTAGGTAGCGTAGAGGAAAAGCAGGGTCAGCAGAATCTCCCTACACCTGATCTGCCAAAGAATTTTTTTCTCAGGCACAGTAGGACTTCAAATTATCAGTATTGCTTGGATTGCTTTCAGACAAAAAAATTATGAAGATCCGACTATCAAAAACGGGTGATGATAGCCTGTCAATGACAGGCATACGGATTTTTTCCTAGGTTGGAACCGGTCGGGTTTGGTATCCTGTTATTTCAATAAAAGGTTAATTGCAAACAATCAACCTACGATCCACTTATCAGACCTTTTGCACATTTTGTTTGCACATTCTGACGGTTTTGGCAGTCTCTATCATGTACACGGTCATTGAGGCCATCGAACATTGTTTGTTTTCCAACGTCTGCTTTCAGCATTTCAGCTTTACGCAACCACGCCAGCCTGGCGGGGGGAGTGAGTCTGTTTTCTTCACCTCCTCGGGGAGAAAGGGAGTTGACTGACAGGGTGGACCTCCTGATTATAGTGGATTCCGAACAAGTTGGGGAAATTTAGTAAAGTCACACGATTAATTCGGAGTCAATAAGTTAGTTATGTTCTATTGGTTCCACCAAAATGTAAAAAGTAAAAGATGTCGAAGATATGTACGATCTTGTAAGTATACAAGGTTAAGTATAGTAGGAGTAACTGTCAGTTAGATAATTATGCAAATAAGCGGTGCAGTTGCAGTTAAAGTAGGCGGCAGAAGGACATCTCAATTTATCAACCAGGAACTATTTTACTGTAACGAATCGTCACTAGTAGACTTACAAGGAAACATTTTATTCGACTTGAAACCGTGGTCGAAATGAAAGCCTACTTCTTAACGTTTCGTCAACTTCTGCGGTCGACATCTTCAGTGGCACTACGTAGGGTTCTAAAAATTGTATCCCTGAGGCTCAGCAGCAACAGTTGGGCAAGGGGTTGTGTACTAATATTTGTGTTGGGAGTATATTAGTGCACATCCCCTTGCTCAAACAGTAGCTATTGGCGAAGGTTAATGTGTACTATATTTTAACAAAGGGAACCCCTTCCCCTGACAATGGCCCCCTAATTGCTCGATGACTTGCTTCTAATGACAATTAATACAGCAGGCGATATAAGTCCACTAACCTATTGTTAAAAAGTAGCTATTTAAAATTAAAATTTAATAAATACAACTTAATGCAATCTTAATGAACAAATTTGGCAATTTGGCAATCAATTTAATTGTACATTTCATTTCACTCCTTGCAGAATAATAACCTTACAGACAACCAATTTTTTTTCAATCCTGCTACATCTTTTTAATGACTGGCCATAGGAAACGTGGCGGTGGCCCCAGAAATTAAGAAAAAAAAATTGGCGCGAAGCTAATGTCTATCTCTTCCATATAGAACTCAAAATATCACGACAGCCCCAACATGTATGGACAGCTTAAAATACATACTTTTACTTTCCGTCTCACAGGCACACACCCTATACAATTCATTATCAATGTCCACGTTCGCCAAACAACAAAAACACTGCATCCTATGACCGCGCAGATTGCACTAAAGCAATCTAGAAGCTTATCAGATCTAATCAAAATATGAGATAACTTAATAGAAAGCCGACAATGAAGCCATCAATTGCCTAACACAGCCGCGGACTTTCACGGACTGTATTTTTTTTTTTTGCTAAATAACTCAGGGTTCATATTAGCTGAATAAGGCAGCGAAAAATCGAGTGTATTTGCAATGATGACGTACATAAGGTACCCATGCAGCTCGCATTAGGCGCCCATTCCACATACGTCAATCGTCAATGAAAAATTGAAAAATGACGTTTTAGCAGACATTAAAGACATATTAAAAATTCTGCTACCACGTCAATTTACGTCATTTTTCAATTTTTCATTGACGATTGACATATGTGGAATGGGCGCCTCAGCACCTGGACCATAATTATGTTGACGTTTCGGTTATGGTCATGTGCGAATATATGATGCCAAAAGCAGCAAGCCCTGTATAGTGCGTTCATCTATTTTACGGACAGAGGAATCAGGATATTCCCTGTTGTGCACTCTAGTTGACCTGTCACGCAAGGGTTTTACAACCGCACGGTCGTCTTCTAACGTTCTCAGAGACAGACCGAGCACCAAATTATTAGTTGGCTAACTCGTTCATTTCTTGGAGATTACTGGCAAAATTTCTGCATGCATTTTGACTATTAACGAAGGCTAAGTGCTATCGTATACATTTCATATCACCCTACAACAGCTACAAGCAACAATGGACAAGCTGAGGCATGCTTACCATTGACACATTAAAGCAGGCGGCGTGACCCAGACTTAACCAAGTACGTGTACTAGTCTGTGAATAGAGCAGGGACGGATCCAGCCCATTTGGAGGGGGTCTTCTGGGGTTACAATCTATCGATTGGTTTGCAGCAACTTGACTCTTCTTCTCCACTCCTCCCTGTCTTCCGCGATCCTTTTCATTTCCCAATAGGTCCCGCACTCCATGTCCGCCATTACGTCCTCCATGTGCTCCTTTCTCGGCCTGCCTCTGTGGTTTGTGCCCTCAACTGAGCCTTCAACAATGGTGTTTAGAAGGCTTTCATGCCTGATAAGGTGCCCCATAAATCTGGCCCTCCTCGTAGATATAGCTATCGTTAATGTTTTTTCGTTTAGCCTACGAAGCACCTCCTCATTCGCAATATGGTCTCGCCATGAAATTTGCAGCATTCTCCTGTAGCACCACATCTCAAAGGCCTCTAGTTTCTTTTTGTCACTTTCATGTATGCACCAAGTTTCGCAGCCATACAGCAGTATACTCCATACCAGTGTTTTAAGCATTCGTTTTCTTATTTTCATGTCAATATTATTTGATTCAAACATTTTGGATTTTTTGTTGAATGCCACTCTTGCAAGATGTATTCTGGTAGAGATTTCTTGTGCCGATTTTCCATCTTGTGTAATCGCACTACCAAGGTATGGGAAGGACTTGACGTTCTTTAGAGTTACCCCCTCTAGGACGACATTGGCTAGGGTTTCTTCCCGGCTGGCCACCATAGTCTTCGTCTTTGCCTTAGCTTCATATTGTATTCTTTCAAAACATTCTGCATTGTAACCAAAGATTCAAGCAGTTCTTCTTCGCTTTCCCCGATCAAGGCTATATCATCAGCATATCTTATCATGTCTATTTTTTGTCCATGTATTCTTACACCTCTTGTGTTTCTGAGGGCTTCCCTCATTTCATTTAGAGCAAACTGAATATACAGGTTGAACAGGACTGGAGAGAGTGAGCATCCTTGTCGAACTCCTGATTTAATTTTTGCTTGTTCTTCAGCGTTACCGCACCTGATGACAGCCGTCTCTTCTTTATACAATGCCATAATAATTCGTCTATCTTTGTATTTCAGTCCTGCCTTTTTGAGTATTTCAAACAATTTTTTCCATGACACTTTATCGAACGCCTTTTCCAGGTCTATGAAGGCTAAGTATGTGGTTTTATTTTTCTTTATTCGTTTTTCAAGTGTCAAGCGTAGCGCTAGTATGGCTTCTCTAGTGCCTCTGCCTCGTCTGAAACCATACTGGTCGTCAGTTATAATTCTGTCTATGGTAGGCTCTATTCTTTTCAGGACTATGTTCGTTAAAATTTTAGATGCATGAGATACCAGACTTAAAGTTCTGTAGTTTTCACATTTTGTGGCCCCTTGTTTTTTGGGTAAAGTTACGATGAGACACTTCTTAAAATCATCTGGTATTTCCCCTGTCTCGTAGGCTGTTGTTATCATTCTGAACATAGCATCTTTACTCTCTTCTCCGCAATGTTTGAGTAGTTCTGCAGGTATTTCATCAGTGCCCGGCGATTTTCTGGTCTTGAGTTTGTCAATCGCATAGTTGAATTCAGAGCGGAGAATTTCGTCTCCAAGTTCACCGTCTCTGTCTGCTAATTCGTTAATGTTTTCAAGTGTGACCTCATCAATATTCCCGCTGTAGAGTGTTTCTAGATACCCTTTCCATCTGCCACTGACTTGTTCATCATCAAACAGCATCTTCCCATCCTCTGCTTCAATTGCTTCGCTTTTTCCACCCCGTTTTCCAAAGAGTCCCTTCACCTTTTGGAGGGGGTAGTTGGGGTCAAAATAGGAAAAACATATGTAGGATCGATTAAATCAGAGCGTAATGAATTAACTTACAATAAATTTACTAAATTGGGGGGGGCAGCTCCCCCCCCCCTCCTGTATCCGTCCATGGAATAGGGTAAGGTTCAATAGCCCAAATCAAACCTGCAGAAAATAACTGGTACGCACCTGAGCATTGGTAGACCTCCTAGGCGGCTTCAGGTTCCGTTCTCCAGTAATTCTATTGTAGTAATAAAGGCGGCCATCGCTGGAATGAAATTCTCCCCAGCCGTCACCGAGATCTCGCAGGGGCAGAACATCCGGAGGTGGGCTCGCTGGAACGCGCAGACGGGCACTGGAAGCATCCACCTGGCGCCAAAACAGTTCATAAATGACACAAAATAAAACAGATAAGAAGACATTACACCAGGGAGCCGCATATCTTACAGACAAGCCATTCCCAAGCTTTGGGTTAGGGTAACTTACTCGATGTAATGTGACACTGTCAATACTGTTGGCCTTTCGCACGAAACCTCGTTCGAATTACCAATTAATCTTGCCTGTTCAATTCATTTTTTTATTTTATAATGCAGCATACCTCATAACCAAAATATAGTATCAAGAAAACCCTGAGCCTAGTGAGACTAGAACCATGATCTCTGCCTTGCCGGGGCATCGTGTTTACCACAACCCTACGGGCTCCACCGTGCCCATGCATCTTCGTCGGTAGTATCTAATCCTTACTACTACCAAAATGCTTTAAAACCCCACTATTTCGCACCTATATTTTCAAAAGTATTCCCACGGGCCCCCTGTTTGCAGTAATGAATAAGCTTTGTAAACTTTGTAAAATCTAAACTTCACTATTGTCAAAATATGTGAAACCCCACTATTTCGCGGCTGTTTATCATAATACAAAATATTGCACTGCACATAGAACCAGCCATCTTTAGCAACTATGATGGTATAAACCAGAAAAAGGTAGTCAACATTATTTTAATGTGTATTGCAACAGTGCAGTGCAAGGAACAATGCACATTGTACTTTATTCATAATGTACTGTAAATTATCAATACGTGACTGTTGTAAGATAGAGTAGAACTTAAGGAGGTTATGACTTGTGTAATCTATCAATGGCTTCGATACAACTTAAGTCTCGCAATTCAAGCCTTCCTTACGTTCTTGCTAAAGCGTGTAAGAAGCAGTGGGATTATTTGAAGTGGACCATCCATTACATTAAATTAAATTCGGATCTGGAGGGCAATCAAAAACACCCATGCTTTGGGAGAGGATGAGGGATGAGAGGATGTCTAAGGCGGGGTTTCCACCGACCTCTCATTGCAGAATACAAGTAACATTGACGGAAATTTGAATTTTTCTTTTTATAGAAATCTATTAAAATGTTTGTACTTAACATATCCCATGACGCAATTTTTTAATTTTAGTTTGTTTGTTTGTGATTTTACTCTATGATCATTGATCAATTTTAACTATGGCATAGAGTAAAACAAAAATTTCCGTCAATGTCATTTGCATTTTGCAATGAGAGGTCGGTGGAAACCCCGCTTTTATTAATGATATCTGCTACCACGTTAACGTATGTGCATTCTGCAATGAGAGGTCGGTGGAAACCCCGCCTTAAGAAAATTGCCCAGGGGGCAGAGTTGAAGAGTCAAATTCTTCTTGCCCAGTTAGTAAAATTAGACATAGCACAAGTAGCCAAGTTTTTTTCATTTGTTTGTTTTTTTCATTTTTAATCAACTCCTGGTTTTATTAACCTGAAAAGCAAACAAATCTCTGCTGCAATAAGTCAAAATAAAAAATTCTTTAAAAAAAAGGACGAAATCTACTAGTAGAAAGAATTTAAGGTTTGTTTACCAAGTACATTCCTGGCCGCCAGAAAAGGAATACTTAAACAACCACCGTAAGGAAAACCGCAAACTTAGGAACACATAGGAATGGAATCAGTGGCAGAAAGTCAGAAAGAGGGCACGATTCAGAAATGTCAGGGAAATTGCGTATTCCCATGTGGTAACAGGCAAATGCCACCCCGCCTTTTTTATTGTTTTTCCCGCCCCTTTTTAAAATTATTCACATTTTTCTAACGTATTTATCATTCTGTAAAAAGTTTCTCCGTAACCTAATCCCTTTCTCCACGCCTTCCATATGGGATGTGAGTTCCTCACAGAAAAAAAAAATAAAATAAAATAACAGGGACGCCCTATGCTGGTTGACTTGACATGGTATTATATTAACCCCGGTATTATAATAATACCAAATCGCCATGATCGGGCTGCAGCTACGATACTAATGCGAGCCAATATATTTCATTTGGTGCACTTAATGCAATTTGTTAGGGGACCCCAATTGAATTATTTAATAAAGAACCGGTCCGAGTTTACTCGAACATGCTTTCCAATTTATCAAAATTAGTAGATAGAGAAAATGAGTAATTTCATGGTAAATAATTTTCCTATGGTTAAATTTCCGATGTCTCGGGGGGGGGGGGGGGGGGGTTGTCCACCTGACCTCACTGGAGATGAGGTAAATTCTAGATAGGTCAGACCAACACATTACCACACAGCAATACTGGCAGGGCAGGCAATGCATTTAATCGTGAATTTTCTATCATTTTTTCAAAAAAACCTTTTTTTTTACAGAACCAAATACTTTTCTGGGAAAGCAACCTGTCTGGTTTCGTTACTCAATTTAACACCTAAAACATACCTGAAGGTAGAAATCATCGATAGGAAGGTTTCGCAGAAAAATTATTTTTTAGTCATTTTTCATTAAAATTTAGTTATTTTTATTTTTTTTACCCCCAGAAGCAAACTATCAAGGGGTAAGCGACCCCCCGCATTTTATCAACATTAAGAACGACTATAATATATGTGAATTTAAAAGAAATCGTTGGAGCCGTTTTTGCGGAATAATTTTTTTAGACGTTTTTTTGGAGTTTTTTGTGAATAAAACCCCCCCAAATTAAGTTAGCCCAAAATAAAATAAAAATGGTCCCGAGGTATGATTTTTGTGAACCTACATGCCGAATTTCATCAAAATCGACCGAGTAGTTTGCCCGGAAATCGACGCACAGACAGACAGACATTTCGTAAAAACCACTTTTTTTGGTTCCTGGGACCTTAAAACGTGTAAATCCGTTGAAATCTCGGAATCGAAAATTTCGACCGTCACAAAGCTTTCCTTATACTACGTATAAATTGGAAAGCAATAAAATCAAACGTCAAAGATTGGTCATAAATCCTGGAACAAACACGTTTATGGCTTTTCATACAAAAATAGTTCACATATCAAACTGCACATGATATTGTAGTATCGTGGGTAGGTACCACACACTTTCACCAAAAAACTTTGAAATTGGATCAGTGGTTTCTAGAGGTTGAGCTGAAGACGAAAATGTCGTTGGCCATAAATAAATAAATAAATAAATAAGGACTTTTTATTGTTTCTATTACTAAGCCAACCTAGCGGAGTTAGGGCTAAAAGCCCTCTCTTACACTCAACAAGGAAAGCCCGGCCATAATGGTTGGAACAAAACTAAATAAATGAAACTGACTCTTATTTGATTCAATGTTTATATATTATTAGTGTGACCCCCATGTCTATCACCTCAACACATCAATTGGGCATTGACTGTATCAGGGAAGTGCAATAATTGCACCGAGGATGTCCTTTCAGACGTCTTCAATAGTTCTTCAAAGTTCTTAAATACACCTCAGTTTTTTTCCGGTGCACTTCACGAGGAATAATTTCCCATAGGTTTTCAATGGGGTTGAGGTCAGGAGGCCAACGTAGAATTCAAATCTTCTCCTTCTCCAGGTACTCTTTCACCACCTTTGACGTATGCTTGGGATCATTATCTTGCGTTAAATATGACTTTACAGGCATTTGTTGGAACAGAAGTGTCTCGAAATTGCCTCTAAGGGTATCTCGTTTCATAAAACAATCCATCATTCCGGAGATGTAGCCTAGTATTCCAACTGCGAAACCCGAAAGACAGGCCAACACCATGGTGGAACCGCCACCATGCATCATTGTTGCCCGGATATTCTTCTTTTCAAGTTTTTTTACCAAAAGGTCTTCTAACTGCCTTCATACCAACCGATCCAAACAGATTGAACTTTGATTCATCGCCGAAAACCACCAGTTTCTAGTCCTAAACAGTCCAATAGATATGGTTAAATGCGAATTTCGGCCGAAAATATAATATGTTCTTCCTCGACAGACAAAACTTCTTTGTAGGGCAGAAACAATTAAGGCCATTTCCAGTTTGCTGATGTCTTACTGTATTTTTTTTTGGCTCCAGAAATTTTAACTTTAGCCAAAATTTTCCGCGGTACGGAACAGGGGTTCCCACGAAACACTGAAAACACCTTTCTTTCGTACTTCGCCGGCGTTTAATGAAGACGACCTGCACTTTTTCATTCTTGGGGGATTAAAGTATACACACTTCGCTTGAAATTGATGACCTGGGGGCCTGTACCTGCCATCCAATGTCAATAGGCTTCATCCCCTACGAGGGGGCCTTAATTCTTTCTATCATGTCCATGGTCAACGATTTGTCTTCTATCTTGTTTTAAAACGTAAATGTTTACAATGACAAACTAAATTATTATTTAAGAAGCCAAAAATGCGCGAGCAAGAGTTCTGATAGTTTTGTTCCAACCATTCTGGCCAACGACATTTTCGTCTTCAGCTCATCTTCAGCTCGTCTTCAGCTCTTGAAACCACTGATCCAATTTCAAAGTTTTTTGGTGAAAGTGTGTGGTACCTACCCACGATACTACAATATCATGTGCAGTTTGATATGTGAACTATTTTTGTATGAAAAGCCATAAACGTGTTTGTTCCAGGATTTATGACCAATACTGTATATGACCAAGTCACAGAGGTCATTCAAAACCTTGACACATTTATTTTACTACGCTTCTAATTAAATTTTTATCTTACTTTTAAATGGCTTTTTCATGATTTTCAATTTTTAATTTTTGGTGAAGGTATCCATTATCTTAGGGAGAAGTAAGAACGCAATGATCCACAGTAAATTAATTCTCCCTAAGATGTTCCACGAAGTCACCACGGAAACTTTCACAAGCTAATCATTAACTGAAAAGAAGTTTGGCTCACAATTTTTTTTAAAATGCACTTTTGAGAAAGTAAATTTCTAACAATAAATACATAAATAATTAGACTGTAATCACTATATTATACTGTAGTCACTAGATATCGACGAATATTATGAAGGTTTTTTTTTCAATTTGTGCTAGGTTAGTATAATGGGTAAACGTGATTTTAGTCCTTAGTATTTAACTTCAACTTCATACACAATAAAAGGCAACAAAATGAAAGATAAAAATCCCAACCTTGCCCCCACCCCTCCAGCTACAGGGTATAGAACTCATTTGTCAATATATAAGTGGTTAATGCGATTCTGATGTCCTATTTCCGATACAACTCCCACATCCGATCAGTCACGTATAAAATTTCACCACAAATTTATTTTTAGAATTCAGTATTGATTGACATTTATTTTTTAATCCCAGTAAGCGATATTATTACAAAATTATTCATATGTACTTTTGTTTATCAGTTAATTAGGCTGTAGGTTAGCCGGCCGCCTTACCAAGTTGAATCCAGCGGACCAGAGCAGGTTCAAAGATGCAGATAACTTGGTAGTGTGCACAGTGCCGGTAGGGAAACATGGTAGGACTTGTCCTGGTCACCTCCGAACTAATCGTGTGACTTGACTGTGTTTCCCAAGTGGTTCGGAATCCACTATAATCAGGAGGTCCCCTGTCCTATGGGCCCACACCGTGGCCTGGGACTGTGTCCAACCATACTACTACTAGGCTGTAGGTTGAAATCTGCCATGACAATTACGATGTAACTGCAAATGTTTTCACAGCCGGAGTCATATGAAGAACCAGCAGATCAGGGGCTGATGGGCCGTGGTCGATATGAAAGGGAACTTCCAGACGTTTCGTCAACAGCTGCGGTCGACATCTTCAGTGGCGCTGCGTAGATGAATCGTTTAAGTTCACTTTCATATCGACCACGGCCCATCAGCCCAGATTCTACTTGTTCTTCACAAGGGACAAGCAAGGGAAATCAGTCTGAAATTATTGACAATCACGATATATTGCTGACCCATGGCAATGGTCAGAGCCGCGCTAAGTGCGGATGAGAGAAAAATAGTTTTGCAATACCAGTTAAATCGTGGTTACCCGGAATGTCCAAAACACACCTCTTGGAACGTCCCAATATCGTTTCGAGTCGACCAATCAGCTCAAATTGATATCTGACAAATGCAGACTTCGCAGACTTCGGCGACCAACCTGTCTTGAACAATAGTTTGAGAACCCCTAATTTTTTTCATTTCGCCATTTAAGGTGGTGTAGTCATTGGGAGACAACAAATCGGCATATTTCAAGTGCAATAAACATTTTTAATCTATCTAGTGAACCTTTCACTACAGAGCAGATTCTAGATTACCCCCCTCAAAATTAGGACAATGTAAAGTTTTTAGCGGTTTAAAACGGGTATCTGGGGGATCTAGGGGACGTCTGCCTAGCAGGATTATGCCCCGCATTGAATCTCACCGTTGACATCAACGGATGCTGCTGATTGACGTAGATTATACAGCTTTACAAGCATCGCTCAGCCATCCAACTCTGATTTCAGTTACAAACTTATTGAGCAGTCCATTGTAAAGGCCCGAAATTCAGGGATGAACATCCACGTACACATCCATACGTGCGTAGTTTGCCAAACAAATGATAAGTCATTCGGGAAACCATGCTTCTTTAGTAGGGATTTTTTTTAAAAGTTTAATCGCATACACACAATTCAATGAATGTATCCCATTGACCTGTTCAGTCGGCTCTGTGGATTAGTACCCGTGTTGAGTAACGACACGTCTCCGATCGCATGGCGTGTAGAGACTTACACAAGAACAAGCACTCTACCACCTTGTCATCGAAGTCGATGGAACTGTTGGGCGGATACCCATCCTATGGGCCCAAATTGTGGCCTGGGTCCCGACTACAAGTTACTACCGTACTACTACTACCCATCCATTGAATTTGTATCGTTTCTGTGTCAACTGATCAGATTCAACGTAAGAACGGAAAAGGAATTTTGATACTATGTGAAAATAATCCATCTTGTTGCTCAATGCCAATTGACCTACAGCAAAACTACAAAACAATCAACCAATACACAGATACGAGACACTGAATAGGCTACTAACGTATAAACAGGAAAAAAGCCAACCTAGCAGAGCTATAAAGCCCTCCCTTACACTCAACTTGGAGACCCGGGACCGCCTGCTTTACATGCCCTCCGAAGCATGGCCAGAAAATTTAGCCAGTGTGGGACTCGAACCAACAACCTTTCGGGTGAAAGTCAGAGCCCGTACCACTACTCTACATCTCTGACTATGTCGAGTCCGTTTCCGTTTCATAGTCTTCTCCTCTATACCAACTGGACTATTCCTTACTCACCACTGCCCACATAGAAACTTCAAAACTCCTAACTTCGCGGACAATCCGTAATCTTCACATACAGCACTACTACTTAGCACTATTATTACTGTAACACTATCACTAATTTGCATATAAATCAACCCTCCCCCCCATAGCTCCTCGTCCCACCCCAAACAGCCCAGCTTCCAAAGGATTACAAAATTACAAGCTCTTCCCTGTCATCAATTAGTAAATTAGACCAAGTCTACGAACCACCCCCAAAATAGGATTCAACTTATAGTTTAGATTAAGTTGGCAACGGCTTTGGTAAAGTTGATAAGCTCACATGCATAAATTTGAGTTAAATAGTTTTTGTTTTATTAAGCCTTTGTAGTTTTTGCCATGGTTTGTAACTTGAATGTGGTTGAATTAGATTTTATCCTCCTCGATTGTACGGCGGTAACACGCTTGCACTTGCTGTGGTAGTCTGTTGTTACCATACGGTCGGGACGTGTCGTAACTCAACACGGGCACTAGCCTATCGAGGCGACTGAAGAGGTTATGTATTCAATTGATTGCATGCGATAGATCTTTAAAAAAAAAAATTAAAAATAGAAAGTATTTCTGCATGGAAAATGATAAATTTGAATGAAAATAAAAATGTAGAGCATGAATCCCTCACAGAGTTACGGGTTCAGGAAGTGATTCGCCATGAAAGACAAAGACAAAACATTGAAGAATTCAGCTAAAATGGCTAAACTTTGAGATGCAAAAGAAACCAACAGGAAAGAGTTCAATTAGACGACATGACAGTGAAAAGTTACTAGCGAAAGTGAAATTAATGGAGAAAGAGAAAAAATACATAAGGTAGCAAATAACTAGACGCCACACAAAACCTACATCATTATTATTCTTTATATATACAGTACAATATAGTACAAATTAGTTTAAATTTCAAAGAAACAAATGAATGAACTCTACAGTATATCCCATTTATTTTGCCTTCATAAAAAATACAGTCTTTTCCATTTCTTCTTTTATTTAGTGTGCACAGAATCTTTTTTAGGGCAGAATTTATTGCATTGTTCTCATTCCTTTGAATATCTGACGAAGACATTGATAACAAGTAGGTCGGTCAATCAGCAGCCAACGTGAATAACAGATCGAATTCGATGGCCAGATGGTAGCGTGCTTGTACTTGTGCCAGTTTATACACGCCATGCGATCGGAGACGTGTCGTAACTCAGCATGGGTAATAAACTACAGAGGTGACTGAAGAGGTCAATCGGATACATTCACTAAATTGTTTGTATGCGAGTAACCTTAAAAAAAAAATTGAGCAGAAGATGCCAAAACGCGACACGACGCTCAGATCAAGCCCATCAGGAATCCTCTGGCTCCACAAAGGTTTAGTGTCCATACAATAATACAAAGGAACACTAGCAAGCAAACAGCAGCAATCGGAATAAAATTGCTTGACTGCTCCATGATAAAATGTATAAAACATGCTGTTTGTTTGTGTTTGTTATTCCATTTTTTTTTTTTTTAAATAAAAAGATTAATCGCATACAAAGAATTTAATGAATATATCCGATTTACCTCTTCAGTCGCCTCTGTAGGTTAGTACATGTGTTGAGTTACGACACGTCTCCGATCGCATGGCGTGTACAGACTCGCACAGGTGCAAGCACGTTACCACCTGGCCATCGAAGTCGATAAAATTACCTTCAGTATTTCTGCTTCAAGCAAACTTTTCAGCCTGGCGGGGGGAGTGAGTCTATTTCTTAACTAGGGTACTAAGGGCAGACTCTTTCACCTCAGGGAGAAGGGGAGTTGACTGACAGGGTGGACCTCCTGATTATAGTGCATTCCGAACCACTTGTGGAACATGGTAAAGCGATACGAATAATTCAGAGGTTACCAGGACTCAACACACACTTACGCTGACTGGCAGTCCCACCATGTTCCCTGTACCAACGCTGTGCACGCTACCACGTTTGCTGCAGTTTTGAACAAGCTCTGTTCTGGTGGATTAAACATTGTATGACCGTTGACGGAACGATAAAAAATGTTAAAATCAACTTACAGCTGACAAAAGTAGGGTAGAATGGAAAATGGCAGTGTCACCGGCCAGCAGTGAGACCATAGCTGCGAAATGAACACTAACAGGCAAATAGTAGCAATCGGTTCCCCACTCTAAGCCCCATTCACCGGCTAATCAGATTAAAACTACACAACAGCGTTCAGCGGACAGGGGGACAAATATGGGAGGTTCTGGGTAAAATTAACTAGTTTGGACAACCAGTTGGACGCTAATTTATACTGATTTGCAATGCGAAGGGTTTACATAAAGTTCAAACCATATGTTTACATCCGATCCGATTGTTGGAGGCTTCATGAACACATTCTCAATTTATCTACATATACTTTTTTTTTCTTCAAATTTTTGCTTGCGGCTCCTTTAACGGGAACTATTTAATTTTAAATTTTATCTGGCTCATTCTAGACAGGGATTTGAATTATATTATATCAAGCCCATTAAAATGAAGTACTAGTGAGGCAGCCATTGAAAAACATACAGAACAATAATATTGTCGAACAGTAGGTTGAAATAATCTAACGCAATTTATAGTAAATTTTATGGGTACCCCGATCCCCATCTTTGTTTAATGAAAAGAAAAAAAAAAAGAAAAGAAAAAAAACAACAACTGTGCCGTGCGTTCAATATCAAGAACAAGAGCCTTATTATTTATATTATTATTTATACCGTGTGTTTATATTGTAGTAAGGCACTATATACCCGGGTATTGTCATCCGCCATGTTGTAACCCATATTTCCTATATGGTACGTATTGTAAGAAAAGTAAAAGATTGAAAAATATTTTAAAAAAACGAATACACGTTATAGTTATTTTTTATTATAAACTTCCCTACTTGCTAGCACGATTTTTTAAATAAAAAGAAATAAACAACGATAAATTTCTAAAAATAAATAGGTAAACACCGAATGCTTGGCTTATACACAAGACTTAAAATGGATACAACATGGCGGATGACAATACCTGTCTAATATAGAGCCCTATATTGTAGTAAATAGGTCCAGTTGGATAGTTCCCCCAGAGTACTATGAGCAAAAAGCTAATGGTAAAAATCTAATTTTTAGTACAGAGCCTGCAGCCTAGAAATCGACACCTAGTTCGAGCAAACCAACCGTCGTGTCACATCGTTGTAGGGCTAAGTCATCATAAGAGGTTTACCGAGCATAAATTATAAAAAAACTAACATTCTACCCCGACTTGGCATAGTATCATGCGATTGAAGAACCCTATGGAACTGCGAAAATAACAACGTTTGAAAACCTAACGTAAAAACCTTAGAGCAAACTGGCCGCAGACATTGGCCACTCCTAGATCACCCAAAATAGGTTGATTTATATTTGTTACTTAAGCTAATGCATAAGTTATAAATATTTTGTCCACTAAGTGTCCCTTTAGGACTATTCAACACCCTATTATAATGGGTTTTTTATTTTTGCTATAATTTTTCCATGAATTCGATAAGTCGGTGAATTTCTGTAGTCAGTTTCCAGGAAAAACCCTTGCACCAAAACTAAAAAAAAAACCGTCGTAGTACTATGCATAAAAATAGTCCTCTACAAATCCAATGGACCAAACCTTTATAACTTTAAGTAGTTACTTAAATAAAGAACCGGTCCGAGTTTAGTCGAACATGCTTTCCAATTTATCAAAATTAGTAGATAGAGAAAATGAGTAATTTATGGTAAATTATTTTCCTATGGCTACATTTCCGATATCTGGGCGGGTGGGGGGGGTAGCCCACCTGACGTCACTGGAGGTGAGGTAAATTCACACATTACCACACAGCAATACTGGCAGGGCACGCAATGCATTTGACCCTGAATTTTCGATCATTATATCAAAAAAAAAAAAAAAATCCACCAAACCAAAACGTTTTTTGCGAAAGCAACCTGTCCGGTTTCGTTACTCAATTTAACACCTAAAACATGCCGAAAGGTAGAAATCATCGATAGAAAGGTTTCGCAGAAATATTATTTTTTATTAATTTTTCATTAAAATTTAGTTATTTTTATTTTTTTGGCCCCAGAAGCAAACTATCAAGGGGCAAGTGACCCCCCACATTTTATCAACATTAATAACAACTACAATATATGCGAATTTAAAAGAAATCGTTGGAGCCGTTTTAGGGAAATAATTCTTTTAGACGTTTTTTTGGAATTTTTTGAGAATAAAACCCTCCGAAATTGAGTTGGCTCCAAATAAAAAGAATCATCCCGAGGTATGATTTTTGTGAACCTACATGCCGAATTTCATGCCGAGTAGTTTGCCCGGAAATCGACGCACAGACAGACAGACAGACAGACAGACAGACAGACATACAGACATACAGAGCGACAGACAGACATTTCGTAAAAACAATTTTTGGGTTCCTGGCACCTCAAATCGTGTAAGTCCGTTGAAATCTCGGAATCGAAAATTTCGACCATCACACTACGTATAAATTGGAAAGCAAAAATATAAACCAACATATTTTTGGGGGGATCCAGGGGTGGCCAATGTATACGGCCAGTTTCTTCTTCAGAGTGTACAGCCCGTAGGAAATTGGCAACCCGAAATTTAATACTTTTTATTTTTTATTTAATTAACTAAGCATGTTATTTAAGACTTGGCTCATCAAAGTTGTAGAAGACTACTTCATGCATCATATTATAAGATATTTTTAATTTTGGAAATTGTAGTTTTTTCATAAACATGCAAATATTTTATAAACCATAACTTTTCACGTATAATCGATTTTATAAAAAAAAACTAATTTCGAAAACTAAAAATACCTCATTATATGATACATGAAGTAGTCTTCTACAACTTTGATGAGCCAAATCTTTAATAACATATATATATATATATATATAGACTTTATAGTCTTGTTGTTCGCCTTTTGTTTTGTTTACAATAAAGTCGTATTTTCATTTCATTTCATAACATGCTTCGTTAATGAAATAAAAAATAAAAAACATTAAATTTCGGGCTGCCACTTTCCTACGGCCTGTACACTCTTAATGAACAAAGAATAATAAAAAACTTACCCTTCCTTTTCTCACAAGGGATGTCTTCCTTCCAGCAAACAGCATACTTCGCATAGGATCGTTCTCACAGCTGAACATGGCCTCTTGCGAATCGCGCCTTGTCTCAACTTCCTCCCTTTCCTCATCTTCAACTATCCTGCTTTCCTGCGGTTTCTCCCCCTCCTCCTCCTTCGGCTGCTTGAAAGTCGAAAAAGTCATTACGTTATAGGCGTCCAAACGTTTTTTAGGCTTTGGCTTCTCCGGAAACATAAAAGTCCGGCTTCTCTGCAAGCCGAATTCATTCGTTGTCGGTTTCACCCAATCATCAATCTTGTCCAAACCTTCCCAAGACGTAGACAAAACATAAGCCTGTTTCTGCCGTTTGAAGCTGCTGAAAAAATTTCCCCGTGACTTCGTGGGCGGTTTGCGTTGGTTAACAGTCACCGGGGTGCCAAATGTTGTAGGTTTCTGACTCACAGACTTTAATTCCACGTCTACCTTCGCATCTTTTTCATTAAGAATCACACCAGCGTCTTTTGATTTGCCACGCATGCTGTTACGAAAAATTCCTTTATCAAGTTTTTCACTTTCCACTTTTTTTACAGGCTCCTTCACCGGTTTTACATCATTCGCTCCTTTGCTAAATTTTGGCCCAACTTTCCCCGCAACATGAATACTTTGACTCATTTCTTTCGTTGCTCTAACAGTCACATTATCCTTTTCTAACTTCACCGGCTCTACACTCTCCACCACACTCACACTTTCACACACTTGCTTTTTACTTTTCAACTCAATAGTCATGCTTGAACTTGACTCTTTTCTACTTTTAGGTTCAAACTTAATCTCTTCAGCAAGCTTCTCCAAGCTTCTCGACATTGTCCTTCCCAGCTCGAGCGGTTTCCGCTTATGCAAAGGCACCGATTGCTTTCTTTCCATTCTTGGGTGCTCATTTTTCAAATTATACGAGTTCTTCATACGATTATTATTGTCATTAATACGTACCGGGTTATCCACACACTGAACATCGTTATCAAATTTCTTATCAGCGAGAGTCTTTGCTTTATCATTAATATTTCTATGTATCTGCGTTCTTGCTTTTGGCACTGGTTTCACTGTTTTGGAAATCTCAGGCTCGCTAAGCTTTAAGAAATCTAAATTTTGATATTCTACCCCTTTTTGTTGCTGCTGTTTAAGCTGCTCTGTCCCTTGAAGTTTGCTGCGCTCAACGACATACTGCGCGGGAACGAAGAAGGGTCTTTCCTCGCAGCTTCGTATAACCTGCCACCAGTCCTTGTTTGTTTTGTTAATTAGATAGAGCTTCTCCCCTTGTTTGACATTGATGAGACGTTTGTCTTTAGCGGTGTATTGGAAGTCATAAAGAACGGCCACTACGTTATCTGCAAATTTTTGCATTTTCTAAACGAGTTTACCTGCTAGAACCTGTAAACAAATCAAGATTTTATTAAAATAAAATATAAAATGTTTTACGGGAAAATTGTTGTTTATTTAGTAATAGCAATAGTAACATTTAGCAGCAGAACTCTTTCAAGCGTTGTTGTTGTTTCTAACGCCTGCTTTCAGCATTTCTGCTTTAAGCAACCCTGTCAGCCTGGCGGGGGGAGTGAGTCTGTTTGTTAACTTGAGGCACCCCAAGGGCAGACTCTTTCACCTCGGGGAAAGGGGAGTTGACTAACAGGGTGGACCTGATTATAGTGGATTCCGAACCACTTGGGGAACATGGTAAAGTCACACGATTAAATCGGAGGTGACCAAGACTCGGCCCGCACGTAGGACTGACTGGTATAGTCTTTGCTCGTAATCATGTCCCACCATGTTCCCCTGCCAAAGTTGTGCACACTACCAAGTTGCCGAAGTTTGAAACATGCTCTGCTCTAATGGAATCAACATGGTAAGGCCGTTGGCCTTTCAAGCGTATACGCAAGTCAATTTGTTTGCGGTGTTTGTTATATATGCTGTATGCAGCAAAATTAAATTAAGTTACATAAAGATCTAGAGTTTAAATGAGTATTAGCGAAACTAGGGGGCCTGCAGCACCCGATGGTTGAACCAGGTCAGAAAAAAGTGAAAAACATGGGAAGCCAACGATAATAAAATAGGGAATATTTTTGGAACACTCATCCGCCAGGAGCGCTGTTCAAATCAAACCAGTGACGCATTGAGTTTAACTACTTTTCCCAGCCGTAATGTGCGAGTCTCTAGACGCCATGCGATCGGAGACGTGTCGTTACTAGACACAAGTGCCTATTAGGTAACTTAGTGAGGCGACTGAAGAGGTCAATCGGATACATTCATTGAATTGTTTGTGTGGGATTAACCTTAAAAATAAAAAATAAAAAAAAATAAAATGCGTGACAATCATTGGTTCAGTCTTCATGCCAAATTTCTCAACAGACTCTATGCACTTTTACTAAAAAAAACGCTAAACTTTCAACCGCAATATGAATACATATACAGTATATGATATATAAAGCCTGAGGCAATGACTGTTAAATCAATTAGCCATCTATCGATTAGATTTAGCTAGAGGAACTCAATGCATCACTAAATTTTGAGAAGATGGCGGACGAATGTGGGAAACATTCACCCCATTATATAACCCAGAGTAGAAAATATTATAATAAAATAGACTCGCGGCATGACTGCGATTTGTTTCAACATGGGGGTTAAAACGGCATCTCAAATAAGAAAGAAAGTTAAACATATGGACGTGCGGGGCAAATTATCTCAGGATCTGCTTGGGAAGAATCTCTTCATTATTTCTTAAATCTAAGAAATAGCAATGCATCAAACCGAAGCATTGAAAGCATGGAAAGTCTGTTAATGTATGTTCAAACGTCACTTCATGTAAGAAAGTGTGAGTGGCCCCTATGTACAGATTTGTGCACGTAGAAAACCATCTAGCTCTCTTAAGGAAATAATAGATGGATAAATGCTGATGCTGGCATTGAGCGTAGAAATGGTCTATCTACAGAACATTCAACAAGAAGTGAGAAGAAATGCAATCGAGGGCTTGTAGTAATAATGGGTCTGTCAGAAAGAGCCCGCGATAGAATATATTGCATTGTACTCATTCCTTTGAATATCTGACGAGGACAATGAAATGTGATTCCGTCAGCTCCTAAGATAAAATCTAAAGGGAAAAAATCATTGCCAGACGTTTAAGGGGAAAAGGGGTTGTCTTCACAAAATTAAATACCTCGCAATTCATTGAGAATGCAAATTGCTCAGGTTCACACCTCATAGTTTTACTTTCTTGCAGTAATAAATACTATGGGAAAAGTTCTGTAGGTAGGCTAACAATAAATTGAGTGAATGTTTTTTTTTGGGGAGCGTTTAAAAAGTTGATTTTTGTTCATTATTAAATACATAATACGTATAAATAAATATTAAAATTGTCATAAATGATAAATAGCAATTGCAATAGTAATACCAACATCTTGACAATTATTCTGTGACATACAAGGCTACAACGTTCAATTTTTTACTAATGTAGGTCAAGCTTCCCATGGTGCCTTAAATGTGGCTGGTAAACGATATAATGGAAGCGCAGTATAGCCTATTGATGTGTTGCTGGCGTGACAAGGACAAGGCATATCGTATTAGCTAACAAACAAAACTAAACTGAATCACAGCTGTCTCTTCAAAACATAGTGAGGGTCTTAGTAGTTAATAGGAGACACATTAATGATAACTGAAGCATTAAAATTATTAAGCTTGAGCGCTAGACTAATTTGCCCCTCCCTTGCTGCTCCAGACGCAACAAGTGTTAACTAAAGAGTAACGTTCCACTATCATGCGAACAAGATATGGGGACTAATTAATATAATCAGCAAGACATTGGCACTTGTTGCTTTTTATATAGCTGAAAACGTCAAAATTATTCAATTTAAATAGCTGATTATCAATTGCACCCTAATCAGGAAGTTAAATTGCCTCTACAGCAACAACACACCTGACCTTAGAAGCAACATTTTTAAGTACTCACCCATAAATTTCATCTAACTACCAGCCAGGAACTAATTTTAAGGTTTGGGGATAATAGAAAATTTACAAAACATCACTAATATTATACAATAACGTTGTGAAATAAAAAATAAAATAAAAAACGGTTTTGACTTTCTAATGTTACGCTTCCATGTTTACAACGCTAATGCCACGCCTGTCGAATGTCGTGGTGCTAGAATTTAATTCCGCCATTTTCCGTTAAAGTTTCAAACTTTTTCTATTATTATTTTTCTCTGTATTTTTAACAATTTAGCACTGTTTATAATTTTATTTGTCTATGTTTGAATTTGGAATTAGTCGCTATAACTTATAATAAACTCCCGGCTGAAATCAAGAAGATCGACAAGTTGGACGCCTTCAGGAGTGCTTTAGTTAAAATTATGCGGAATAGGTAATTGCACGGTTGGTATGGTACCACTAAATCAACTTTAATGTGATCGATGGATTATTGGCAATCATTAGCAGTACATGCTACTTTCAACAACAACAACAACAACACAGCCTGTCTTTTCCTGCTGTAACCATACCATTGCTCATGGCTTCATGGACACGGCAAAATTAAACCACATGAAAATTTTTTTTTGAATAATCCAAATTATGGCTACATTCAGAAGCCCGTATTCTCTAACATGATGCTTTACAGGGGCTATGAAATCCTGTCCCACTGCAGCAATGGAGATAGTACTGCTGGACTTCCTCCATGTTGCAGTGGAAACTTCAGACGAAATGGCATTATTAGGAGTGGAAGGGCAATTAAGAGAGACTCAGCCTCTCTGACTACGTCTGACCACTGCCTGGATATGCCAAGCGATAGAATCCATCCAAAATACTGTTTTAGGAGGGAATTCGAAACTATATTAGGGACAATGAAAGAATGCCGCGAATCAGCAGGAATTCTCAATAGTGTTTGTTGTTTCTAACGCCTGCTTTCAGCATTTCTGCTTTAAGCAACCCTGTCAGCCTGGCGGGGGGAGTGAGTCTGTTTGTTAACTTGAGGCACCCTAAGGGCAGACTCTTTCACCTCGGGGAAAGGGGAGTTGACTAACAGGGTGGACCTCCTGATTATAGTGGATTCCGAACCACTTGGGGAACATGGTAAAGTCACACGATTAAATCGGAGGTGACCAGAACTCGACTTATACTGCCTGAGCGAGTTATCATGTCCCACCAGGTTCCCCTGCCAACGCTGTGCACACTACCAAGTTGCCGCAGTTTGAAACATGCTCTGCTCTAATGGAAGCAACATGGTAAGGCCGTTGGCAATTCTCAATAGTCACACAATCATGGTTTACTGATGGCTCTAGGCTAGGAAGTGCAACTCTCAATAGTCACACAATCATGGTTTACTGATGGCTCTATGCTAGGAAGTGCAAGGGTTAAATATCTGGAGTCTCTTGGGGAGACAACTATAGTCTTGCAGATTCTGTAATGAAGGTGCGGAGGACCTGCTGCGATGCGATGCGATGCAATCGCACGAAGAAGAGCAGCATGCTCGGGAAGTTTGCAGTTACATGTAAAAGACCTACCACTTCTGAATCCCCTCAAGATCCTGGCTCTCCTGAGGGAGATAGGCCTCGAAAAAGTGATTTAGATACTTTGTTGTAGGGGGCACAATAGGCCATTAGGCTTAAGTGCACACAGGGAACACATGCACCATAATTAAAAAAAAAAAAAAACAAGGCCTACAACAGGCTACGTATATCTGTTTTTAAAACTTTCCATTTTGTTAACTTCCTGAATATTGGAAATATTCGTAAAATGGGTATGTCGGTGGACATACTCTATTCCTATTCTGGCTACTCAGTGATTCAATAATAGGAAAAATTGATTTCCGCCTGCATATTATCGACTATGCAATAATTCCCTTGACTTTCTTAGGCCTACATTTGTATAGTACAAACCCATCCTTCGTTTTTTTTTATCTTTTCCTTTAAATAAAATGTTACGAGCTCAAAATCTTTTTAAGGAATGCATCCGTTTGATCTCTTCAGTTCCTGTATAATATTGGGAGGCATATTAATTATTCATTAATTTGTTACTTTACCTCCAATTTGTGCATAATTCGAAAAAATTGCATTAAATATACTATTATAATAAATAATACTAAATGTTTATACTCAATACCGTACTTAATAGTTAGATTTTACCCCATCTTTGACTTTGTTTAGAAAAATGTACAATTACTGTACTCCAGCTTGTTTTTGGCATGGTACCTACCTGCATTGTACCTACTTATAAAGCCTATGGCCTCTCCACATCCATGAAACACGCATAAATAATTTAATGCATCTGGATTGATTACTTACAGTATGTAACCATAATTACTTTTTAAAAGATTTTATGGACATAGACCCAGTTTAGTGGCCGATTTTCCATTGACCCCTGTCTTGCCAACGACCCCATTGATATTTTCGGACATTATTGGTATTGCTTCCATGTGAATGTGCTGAGCAGGCCCTCGATGTCAACCCTCACTTGTTACAAGGGGCAATGAACAAGCTGAGACATACTTAGAATTTGCTCAATGTAACAGGTGTATGCTTGAAATAACGACCTTTGGGTACGTCTCTATTTAAATATTAATGGCTGCGGTGTACCAGCAGGGAACTTACCAATATAATATCGGGCCTAGGAATTGGCTTGCACACCCCCTGAAGGCGGAGACATAACACCGATAATTTCATTTTGATGATGTGGCCACAACTAAAGAGAAAACGTTCGGAGGCTGGGGAGTACGGGCGGAGTTTCGTTTTATTCACTTGATGAATTAGCCTATTGTATTTATTACTAGGTGGTAATCAGTACCCACGCTAATTTTTCAAAATTGAAAATTACACTGTATTGTTTGTTAATTTGGTCTATAAATATATTCTGATTCTGTATTGAAATTATAATTTAATTTAATTTGTAAATTGTATTAATTATTATGGGTTACTTGTAAGAGTGGGCCGAAAGGCCCAAAATTCACCGATTTTGGAAATTTTATCTTTCTTTCATTCTGACATAGTTAATACGGAGCAATTATAAGCCTGTCAGCGATAAATTAATAAAACCCACGGAGTGGAAGGTGGCTAAATTATTAGGTGCGGTAGTTTAAAATACAGTGACCCAACAGGAACCAAATTAGGCTGATCCTTGCGGATAGCTGGATAGACCTCAGCTTCTATATTTTCTCCATTGACGCAGCACTGACGATATAAGATGGGTAAAGGGTCGCACATTGATGATCTTCCGCAATTTAGGAGCTAATTAGTCTCATAGACATCCTCTTCTAATCCATTCCCCGTATAAACTTTGGCGTTTGAGGAACTTGTTCAAACTTTGGCGAGCTCTGAAATGTTTTTTAATTTGCAAGCTGGTTAGTTAACCTGCGCTCCTCCACTATAAGACCTAAGTAAACATGCGGTAGGCTAAGTAAGTTTCAGAAGAGTTTGATTGAATAAAAATTTGTTTATCAAAGGAATCGAATGTTTTAAGTAGGAAGAGGCTGGGAAAGAAAGGGAGAGAATGTAAGGGGGGGGGGGGTTGCTTAGCCCAGCATATTCTGATCTTACAGTATTATGAGTAATAAATACGAACAATTGCACAATGCCACGCCGGTGGCCAACCCTATACAATAGATACTAATACTACATACATAGACTATCGATTAAGGTCGCCTTTGACACACCTCAATTAGCTCACATCCTTCTAAATAGGTATATACCTATATTACACTCCTAACAGCTGTATTAAGGCTCATATTTGCATATATAAATTTACATGCGTATATGTATATAGTAATGCAGCTATACGATATAAATAGCTTAGTCCTACTATACATACAAGGCAACCTACATAAACGCCATTTCTCATCATCTCATGAACTTATGAGTACCGGTACCTACTAAGGATTTCGATTTGCAACTTAAGGCTGATGTGACCTGATTTGAACGCCGCAAGACATCTCCCCCATTAATATTCATGGAAATTATCTGCAGCAGTCAGTGTGCTGAAACCACCCCCCCCCCATTGCCCCCACCCTTTAAATTCTTTCCTCTTGAACGTGTGTTCACAGAATGCTGGAAAATTCTTGAGAAATTCACCTCAAGTTTATACCAGTTATTGTTCACTGAGAGAAATCAGATAGCTGCTGGAGCCTTATGCAAATTAAAATCTTTTCTTCTCATTTCTCTCCCTGCTTTTACATGGCGGAGCTATATCTTTGGTTTAATATTGGTTAGCATGACTGAAATAATCTTCAATTTAGCTTTGGCTTGTAGCACTCTGCTGTACTAATCGCTAGTGGCGGAGCGTGGGATGATTTCGAGTGTAATGCTTTTGCGTCGTTATGGTTAAAAAACAAAAAAACAAAAAAGCATCATATTTTATATAGCATCTTCTTAAAAAGTAAAAATTCGATAACAAAAAAGAAAACATTTGAATTCTAACCTGACGAGATTCGTAATTTTCTTAGACTGCATTAATAACATCATGCTCATACAATCATATTTGCTCGCGGCTTCCAACAGATTTCAACGAAGTTCTTAATAATTATATTCTAAGGGTTTGTTTAGTGTAATGCGGCATTACCAGCTTTAGATGTACGCTCCGCCACTGCTAATAGCTGTAACATATTTTAATTCTTTCTTGCACGTTGCACAATAGATATATAAGCAGGGGAACATGCATGCGCATTACCAATAGGCTTATAGTTATATTTATGCAATTAGGCGATAATTAATTGTACAATTGAATACCTCCCTCGAATAATATTCTACCTATACCCTTCATTTTTTAAATAAATGTTCAGGAGTGATTGAAAATATTAAAATGTCAAATTCAGGCTATATTTTGTTCTTACGCGCACACCTATTTTACAGAGAGGATTAAGCTGTCATCTGGAGGGGAATATTCAATAACTAAAAAATAATACTGGCGGGGAATTTCCTGTAGATCATTGTTCCACGTTTAACTAACCTTACAGCAGATGGAGATTTTCCAACATGGCAGAAGAATACACGTTTGTGTATGAGCCGCAACTATGTTCTATGGTATAGCGCTTGTAATTTGGTTATTGTATAAAGACTGTAAAAGGCCCCTGGGTTGTTGCCGTGAAATACATTGTTAAAAAATAAATAAATATTTATAGGCAGATTCACTATATATTGGTGACTAAAATTGGCAAGTGCTCTTGTTATGACAGAAAACTTATGAGTTCAGCTCCATAAAAAATAAAAATAACGAGGATGCAGTATCAATTTAATTCAACAGCCAACAGCAAACTATCGGCGAAAATTGAAAGCTTCCCATAAATTTGAAACTGCTGAGCTAGTCATGCAGTCCTGTTCGGCATTAAAATGTTGATGCATCGTCGTGAATCTATACAATGTAGGCTACAATACAGCATCTCGCACAACTGTAAAAAATCAAATTTGCATGGAAATATTGGCTGTATGGCTGTTGAGATTCTTTAAATGCCACTTGCCCACTTCCATCGAAGATTAGAAATAGAAAAGTGTACCTTGGAGACTGCTATTCTGGAAATACCTCAGTGTCGTGTGTTGCGAGGGACATACAGGTGTATGGACAGTGGCGGCACTAGAAATTTTAAGGTGGGGGGCCATGGAGGGGCATGACTTCTATCTGGGGGGGGGGGGGGCAAAGAAAAAACAAAACATTTTTCATTGGGAGTAGGTATACCGTTCAATAATTCTGCAATTTAACAACATGTAAAATATCTATGGGGGGCCGGAGAAACTGTTGGGGGGGGGGGGGGGGCAGGCCCCCTCGGGCACCCCCGTAGCGCCGCCACTGTGTATGGACAAAAACCACTATGGCTTTGAAATTCTCTGTCGGACCCCATCAGAAATGAAAAAAGTTTAAAGAAGTTTAAGGGGGCTTGTCACGATTGTTATGACTATGTTATGGATATGTATGCCTATGGTATATAAATAATGGTCTGCTAGTTTTACATTTTTGAATATTAATTTTTTATTATTCTGTTAAATATGCAATTTTTTTAAAAAATAATTGTGTAATTTACTAGTACTACGGGTTAATTGTAAGAGTGGGCCAAAAGGCCAAAAGTTCGCCCATATGGGAAATATAGACAATTTTCTTTCTTCTTTCTTTCTTTCCTAAAGTTCAGCCCAGACAACCAGCAAGGATCCATCCTGTAGCAGCAAAGGAACAGTTAATAACCTTCCATCTTGGCCCATAAATTTTCCTCTGCTGAAGTTTCAATGTCTGACACTAACAGCTTGATAGAGTTAATCTGCAAAATAGCCCAATGGGTTAGACTAACTATACAACATTTAAAGCCCTTTCTGCGGGTCATAAATATGTCAGCTGTAGGAGGTGCTAAGGGGGGGGGAAGGGGGGAGGGGGCTCCACAGCATAGCAGCAGGTGCTAAAGTTGTCAGGGTAATGTCTTTTTAACATGATTCCTGAATAATTAGGACGATGTCGAGAAGTAGGCTAGTTCTTTTTTTATAGTCTTTTTTAGTTTGAGGTGGTGCTTGTTGCAGGGTTAGGTGCCCATTCCATTGACCGGCTAGGGCTATTTCCAACAACGGTGACGTGGTAGCAGACATTCAAGACTTAGGTGGCGTTTCCACCGACCTCGCATTGCAGAATTGACGGAAATGTTTATTTTCCTCTATGCCATAGTTAAAATTGATCAATGATCATACAGTAAAATCACAAACAAACAAACTAAAATTAAAAAATGGTTTCATGGGATATGTTAATTACAAACATTTTAATAGATTTCTATAAAAAGAAAAACAAACATTTCCGTCAATGTCATTTGCAATCTGCAATGCGAGGTCGGTGGAAACGCTACCTAAGTCTTGAATGTCTGCTACCACGTCACCGTTGTTGGAAATAGCCCTAGCCGGTCAATGGAATGGGCGCCTTAAGAGACAAGCGGAGCTAAGAGGAAAAGTTACTTAAGTGAATGAATTCAAAAATCTCATGAAATATCAAGTTATCGAGTTGTTAAAAATATCAGGACAAACAGATGAAAGTTTTCTGTACATTTCGACCTTTTTCTTACTCCAATTTCTGACCTTTTTCTAACACAGATTTGAATAACACAGTATTGAATTTGATTTTTGCAAAAAACGATTGGTGTGGTAGTCCCAAGGAAGGAGTTCAAGGACACTGGTGCCAATTCAGGGGCCGATTTTGCCTCCAATTTCGGGGGGGGGGGGTCAGCGGCAGGTTCAGTGGATTACAGCATTAAAAAACATTAATGTTTTTAATTCCCACTGTAAACCCACTGTTATCTAGTGTAAATTTAATTTTTTTTTGGGGGGGGGGGGGTCCGGACCCTCTAACTTCCCCCCCCTTGTGCCAATTGGTGTTAGAAACGGCCATATTATGTCATATAGTAATACAAGTCTCACAAGAAAAACTGTAATATATACTATTTCCTTACTTACTTACTTTACTATATAACGAAATGTAGAGAAGAATTTTTGCTTTTTGCTAATTTAACGGCTATTTTGGACGGCTTTACGATCCTGTAAAAATATACTTTCTATAGGACTACAAAACATGCGTATTAGTGGAACTCCGATTTAAATTAGGGTAGGCTACTTATACCTTTGCTCCAACTCTCACATTTCAAGTAGTTCAAATCTGGTGTATAAAAAATAAAAAACGTCTCAGGTCCTGGAGTGACCAAAACTGCTACAAAATTTCGCAGTTTCTGCTTAAGACTAGCTCGGCAGTACAACGCTACAGGAAATAGCTGTAGAGTTAGGCAGGTGCTTAAAGTTGCGGCCAGCGAATTTTATAGCTGTTCTTGGCGGCGAAGTCCGTTACATTGTAACTTTTCAGGTTTATATCTTCCAGGTTTACAAATGTTTTATTACCCGAGAAACTTTACAATTATGGCTTCTTACACAGTAGCGGATACTTGTGTTTTATGCTTACTTTTATGCTTCTTCGACTTGTGCAGTTCATTTATAATAGATGCAAGGAATTCAAACACGCTTCACGAGCTTTTTTCTCTTAGGAAAACTATCAAAAAAGCACATTACACGCACTAGCGGATCCAGCTATGGGCTAATGGGGCTAAAGCCGCCCCCCTTCTCTTACCCAACTTACACTAGATAAAACGTACTTTCAACATTTTTCACACAAAAAATAATAAATTTTTATTAGTACGCAGTGAAACATCCGCGCAGAATGCAACTGGGATTCGAATAGCATAATTGTTTATATTGTACTTCGTACAGTACAAGTAATTAAAGTTTATTTTTATAATTTAAAGTCTTCACTATATCATAGACCTCCTGACTAAAGGCTTTCCATCCACTAGTTCAGCCCCCCCCCCCTCTAAAAATTTCTAGATCCACTAGTGATTACACGGGCTTTCACAACGAGTCAGATGAAGGCTCACGATGGGCCGTGCTGCCGTGGTCGATTTGAAGACATATTGTATAAAAGATTACCGTACAAATGTTATTTTTCCTGAAATTGACAATTTACTATGTATAGGTACCTATTTCTCATGGGAAAAGGTCATGCCTAACTGATTCAATTTTAGATAGATGTAATCTTCCGTCATTTTTTCCTTGAACACTTTTCTAGAACAGTAATATTTAGAAATCAATTATAAGTTAAATTATGACCGTGCAAGTATTTCAACCTTGCGTGGTGTGCATTGTGGAAATGGTCGAGTGTATGGTAAGGCGCCCTTTCCACCGACCGGCTAGGGCTAAATACAAAAACGGTGACGTGGTAGCAGACATTCAAGACTTAGTCGGGGTTTCCGCAAATACAAATGACATTGGCGGAAATTTTTGTTTTCCTCTATGCCATAGTTAAAATTGATCAATGATCATACAGTAAAATCACAAACAAACTAACTAAATTTAAAAAATGACGTCATGCGATATGTTAAGTACAAACATTTTAATAGATTTCTATAAAAAGAAAAATTCTAATTTCCGTCAATGTGATTTGCATTCTGCAATGTGAGGTCGGTGGAACGCCACCTATGTCTTGAATGTCTGCTACCACGTCACCGTTTTTGTATTTAGCCCTAGCCGGTCGGTGGAATGGGCGCATAAACAATTACTATGCTGGTTCTATAAAATAAATTATTTGACCACCAATTTGTAACTTATACCAGACCTGTTCTGGGGCAGACAGACGGATGTAGTGAATAAAAATAGGTTTATAGAGATTGCCATTGATTATTATGCAGACAGTAGCAAGGTCTGACGGAATTTTTTTAACGGTGGGGGGGGGATCCATCTGACGTCACCGGAGGTGAGCAGACGACTTAACATCTACGGTACAATTTACTCTTATAAAATACAATAACACATAGCATTGTACAAAAACATACATATATTTATTATACATGAAATAAATGCAAGACATCAATGCCAAAATTCAGATTAGCCTTTACAGTAGGTTCAGGTTTATACCTACAATAATATCTTATAATAGACTCTAATGTCATGCATAAAACGCCTAATCTTACAGCATTTATCTTTAAATTCCATAACATTTATGTTGTAATAATTCTACATTAATGTTTAACGTGTGCCAATTAATAACATATATGAAGTTTCGTCATCACTTACATTGACTTTACTGCTATCGTAACTTAAGTACTATTTATCGTATTTAAGTCGTTTAATCGATTAATACGCTTGAGAAGCAATTTCAGCTCATATGCAAATAAGTACTCCAATTTGCCCATTCTTCATGTGGCTAATCGATAAAAAAATGCTCATGACTACTACAGTCAAAATATAAAAAAAAAAAAAAAATGGGGAAAAAATGCATAAAATATGTTGTTTTCAAATCTGTGTGCTTTTAAAATTATACCTTTATGATCTACAAATGAGGAGCTTGGTTACAAACGTGGCCAACTCCATTCTTTTACAAAATGGGGCTTTGATCCGACCGAAAATTGTAATGTCCACCTGCACGTTGTAAAATAAAGTGACTAATGCAGCCAGATTGCGCACAGAAGCGCTGAGAAGTCTAGGGTTAGCTATAAACTTAATGCAGTTTCCAACAGAAAATCTACTCTCCTGAAAAATTCTACAACTTGGAGTTGGCCATGTTTGTAAACAGTAGTTTATAATATACTGTAGTTACGCGAACTTCATAACCCGGAGCACTCAACCCCAACAACCCATAGTCAGAATTAACCTGTCATATGTACTTGTATATTAAAAGACCAATTCATTCCGCCCCCAAACTATTTATATAGGTAATGCACTGTTTTTTTGACATTGTTTCAACCGTCCCAGACGTACTACAACTCCCATCAAAGCATCCAGTAGGGAAGAAAAAGTTTTCGCAACATTTTTCCACCAGACAGGCATCGGCCGACAACAGCTAACACCATAAAAGCTTTTCTGGAGGCAAGAAATTTGTGTTAATAAAGAAATTATGCAGGAAATGATTTGCATTTTCTAATATTTCCATAAAAGTCGAAGGGTAAGGCTGCAAGGAAGAGAACGGGGGTGGGGGGTTCTTCTTGCGGCCAGGAGGAGTTGACCTTCGTTCCCCGCCTGATGAGCATGCCTCCATGGTAATCTAGCGTGAGAATTTCCAGGGAAGCCTCCTTTTATTTCGCCACGTGATGATTAAATAAAATTCTCCCTTATATAAAAATCTCCCTTAGGATTAGTGTCCAATCAATGGTATAAAGCAGGGCCGTAGCCAGAATTTTTTTCGGGGGTCCATCAAACGTCACCGGAGGTTAGGTAACCTCAATATATTTAAAACTCCATTCGATGTAGAGTAAGCGGCAAATATAATATTTCGGAGGGGTTCGGACCCCCTGGACCCCCCTCTGGCTACAGCTTTAGGGAGGAGGGCTGAAATGAAGGCTAAGGAGAAAGAAAATTTTGCTAGCTTACACAGGGAACTGATAAGATGAATCAGCAATAACAGGCAGACTGACAGCCGACAGCGCTATGAGAACAATATTTCATAAGGCAACGCTTTCAACAGCGCGGTTTCAGGGTGCTAAAAATTAAATTCTCCTCCCCCTAAATAATAAACCCGGTATTATCTTTTTAATTTATCTAATTCCACCACTATCCCTCATAATGTTTTAACAAATCCATAATTAATTAATGGGATTCTCGCTTTTATTTACCACCCGCAGATTAAATTATTTTATCTCTGTTTATAATTTATTTTCATTTTCCTTTCATTCCTATTGTACAATGATTGTGAATTTAATATACAGAATTTTAGAATTTTGTGTCTTAAATCAAGCAAATGTTACCTTAAGAAATTCTTACAATTTCCCATGAAAAAGGATAAATTTATACAGATTGTTATTTGTTATTATTTGAAGGACTTATTATGAACCTAGGGCTGCATCAGAGTGGCCCATTGGTCCGTTGTCCAATGCCAACGACCCCATGAATTTCGAACATTATTTGTATTGTTTCCGTATGAATTTGTGGCCATTGGCAAACTGGTATACATTCTCGATGTCAACCTACACCGGCTACAAGCGATAATGGACAAGCTGAGACAAGCTTACCATTGATCCCAGCATTAGGCCTTGACACAGTCCATGCTGTTTTGAGTTGTTCTTATTCTTATTGTTGTTTTTCTCGTTTTTGTTTTGTTTTTATTGAATAAGGGAAACTTTACGACAATACTAACAACACTAGTCTTAAGAATCTTGATTATTGTAATACTAACCATTCCTTGCCTTGCCTGGGTTAGCCCATAGAAGAATTTCTAGCAAGGCCGTAGCCAGGATTTTTTTTCGGGGGGGGGGGAGTTTAGAAATTTCATTGGGTATTACATAGTGGTTTTTATTTTTCCTCTCAAAATCCGATTTTATCTAGTATAAAGCCATTTCATTTCGGGGGGGGGGGAGGGGTTTGAACCCCCATGAACCCCCCCTTGGCTACGGCCATGCTTTCTAGTCTTATGGTTCGCCCAGGTAAAAATAAAGTCGCCATTTATTTATTTATTTATTTATTGAGGCAATGTAATAGGCGAAAGAATGACGTAACCAAGTCCAGGTACGAGTCACAGATAAACGAAACCGTAAGCTCCGTTAGCCAACCCGTTTCTTCTGGCTAGCGGCATCCCTTTAAGAGTGTGTAGTATTGTAATATAGAGTACCTATCTAGCTGCAAAAATTATTTAAATTTGGCCGTTTATGGTAATAGATTTGAGGGCTCAGTATATCAATTCTAATTCCGCAAACGGTTAATTTGCCAATTTTGTATCTTTAAGCTGAAATTACTTCATAGCCTACGTATTTAATACAGTGATGACATGATGTAATTATTGTAGTTAGTCCAATTCGTACAATAATTGTGTGACATTGATATTTTAAAAAGCTATGTGAATTATTCTATCAGAACGTACAACATTAGCCTTACCTACGGTACCACTTCATTTTTCATGATAGTATTCCTTATATGCGTCTACACTAGAGAGATAGGCTACATAAGTAAAGTTGTGGGTATACAGAGGGGTGATGAAATTGGCCACAGAATATATTTTATTACTGCTGCACTGACAAACCTTTTCTGTGTGCAGGCTATATGCAATCGTGATTTGAGCAGATATTAAGATTTATGAAGGAGCAATATAAGGCTTGTTTCACATGTTTCAAGCCAGCACTCGCAATGGGTCCCGCGCTTTAAAATATACCTAAATAAAAAACTTGTTTCATTCAAGTAGAAAAACAAAGTGAATTATTATTGTAATGTACATTATATATAGTAACTTTTGAAGGACTTTTTATGGACCCAGACCCATAGGTCCCTTGACCAATGCCAACAACCCCATGGATTTTAGACATTATTGGCCACAGGCAAACTGGTATATACGTTCTCGATGTCAACCTACACCGGCTACAAGCGATAATGGACAAGCTGAGTCAAGCTTCCCATTGACGCAATGAAACAGGCGAAAGCATGACTTAACCAAGTACAGATACGAGTCAAGTGAATTGCTACTTCAGAGTCTCAGGTTAGAAGCAGAACATGAGTGAGTAAGAATCTTTGTCAAAGTAAACTTGCCAGCTGGTTGGATTTGGAGGTGAGCAGTGAGCAGAATAAACACGTACATACTGTATGTACGCCCAATTCAGTAAGTAAATAAATAAATACACAATGACTTTTTGTTCTACAATAAAATTAAAGCAACCTAGTAGAGTTAGGGCTATATAGCCCGCTCTTACACTCAATTAGGAAGGCCGGGACCGCCTGCTATACATGCCCTCCAAAGCATGGCCCGAAAATGTAGCATGTGTTGGACTCGAACCAAAAACCTTACAGGTGAAAGTCAGAGTCCATGCCACTACTGTAATTGCTCACATTAAGGGTTAATTATCAAGTAAGCCGCTGGGTAGACTATGATAACCTCTTTTACTCAAGCTAAGGCCTCCAGTATAATGTACGGACCGCAAAGCAAAGAGCAGGCATTGAATACGTACAGTACGCCACAGAGATGTCAAAAACATACGAAGTCTTTTCACCACCAGATATTCGTTGTAAGCCTTTGGCGACCCTCAAAATCTCATTAGAACGTCATGAATAGGCACCACTCTGAAAAAGGAGAAAAAAGAGCGTTTAGTAATATACTCAGGTACGTTGGCAAAGAAAACTTTCACATGGGTTGATTCACATGCATCAAAAAATACTGAGTGACATGAGTTACGACTTTAACTAACTAGTAGCTTTGAATGTACCTAGGAACATATAATATGATACTTGAAGGCTACTACGACTATAAGAAACTAATTTGGGTGCGCCCATCCACTTTATTCATGTATTTTGTGAAATGTACTGTAGGAGTGGAGCGCGTGACGTATAGTATGTACTGTACTGGCTCATGTATTTTGTGAGATTTACTACAGGAGTGGAGCGCATGATGTACAGTATGTACTGTACTGACTCATGTATTTTGTGAGATTTACTACAGGAGTGCGGAGCGACTCATGGATTTGTGAACTTTACTATAGGAGTGGAGGGCATGACGTGCAGTATGTACTGTACTGACTCATGTATTTTGTGAGATTTACTACAGGAGTGGAGCGCATGATGTACAGTATGTACTGTACTGACTCTTGTATTTTGTGAGATTTACTACAGGAGTGCGGAGCGACTCATGGATTTGAGAACTTTACTATAGGAGTGGAGGGCATGACGTGCAGTATGTACTGTACTGACTCATGTATTTTGTGAGATTTACTACAGGAGTGGAGTGCATGATGTACAGTATGTACTGTACTGACTCATGTATTTTGTGAGATTTACTACAGGAGTGGAGCGCATGATGTACAGTATGTACTGTACTGACTCTTGTATTTTGTGAGATTTACTACAGGAGTGCGGAGCGACTCATGGATTTGAGAACTTTACTATAGGAGTGGAGGGCATGACGTGCAGTATGTACTGTACTGACTCATGTATTTTGTGAGATTTAATACAGGAGTGGAGCGCATGATGTACAGTATGTACTGTACTGACTCATGTATTTTGTGAGATTTACTACAGGAGTGGAGCGCATGATGTACAGTATGTACTGTACTGACTCATGTATTTTGTGAGATTTACTACAGGAGTGGAGCGCATGATGTACAGTATGTACTGTACTGACTCATGTATTTTGTGAGATTTACTACAGGAGTGGAGCGCATGATGTACAGTATGTACTGTACTGACTCATGTATTTTGTGAGATTTACTACAGGAGTGGAGCGCATGATGTACAGTATGTACTGTACTGACTCATGTATTTTGTGAGATTTACTACAGGAGTGGAGCGCATGATGTACAGTATGTACTGTACTGACTCATGTATTTTGTGAGATTTACTACAGGAGTGGAGCGCATGATGTACAGTATGTACTGTACTGACTCATGTATTTTGTGAGATTTACTACAGGAGTTACTATAGGAGTGGAGCGCATGACGTGCAGTATATAATGTACTACTTCATTATATTTTGTGAACTTTACAACAGGAGTGGAGCATATTATGTACAGTATGTACTGTACTGGCTCATGTATTTTGTGAGATTTACTACAGGAGTGGAGCGCATGATGTACAGTATGTACTGTACTGACTCATGTATTTTGTGAGATTTACTACAGGAGTTACTATAGGAGTGGAGCGCATGACGTGCAGTATATAATGTACTACTTCATTATATTTTGTGAACTTTACAACAGGAGTGGAGCATATTATGTGCAGTATGTAGTGTACTGACGCGCGTTTTTTCAGAATATTGAGACTTCTGAAGACGATCAAATCAAAAAGTTCTATTTCAACCAAACGCAATAACAAATCAGGATAAACCGTTAATATTTACAATGATTTTTCGATCCCGGTCGGTGCTTGGATGATATTAACCCAGTACGGAAAGTACAACACAAATTTGAAACAATATACTAGTAATTTCAAAATTCAATTATAATTTTATATGCCTAATTGGCAATTAAATCAATAGAAAGAAGTTCATACTGAACTAAACTCCGTAGCATTGTATGAAAACGTTACTAAAATTTTTAAACGTACGGTACCTACTCGTAAAATACAATAGTAATTTGCATACTAGGCAACATTCAAATTCTAATTGAAATGGAAATCAAAATTAAATTATCATTAGAGTTTTTGGAGGGTAAGGCCCCCCCCCCCCCCAAATGTACCTAGGTACATGTCAAATCAAAAATCCACCGAGTAGTTTACCCAAAAATCGGCGAACAGACACACGGACGTTTCGTAAAAACAATTTTTTTGTTTTTCCTGGGATAATTTGGATCATGGCAAAGCTTTTCTTAAACTAGCGTAGAAATAGGAAACAAAAAAATCTTGAACAGGGGGAAAATAATCTGAATATATTCCTGTTGTAGTCGATGATGAGGCATTAGGCCAATCTATTGGCAGTTTTACACCATATAAAACTCATTAAAAAGCAATTTCACAGTAACTCGAACGAAAATTGCCATTAGCTGTGTTAAAAGCGATCACCTTCTCCGTAATAAGATTGTTTGTTAGAGCTTCCTTAATTTTCCTGACATTCATGTACCTGTTTACAGCACATACACGTTAATGATATTTTAATTTTCTTTGCTGAGAGACAGCATAAGACTTATAAATGAGTTGAGTCGAATTTGAAACGATTTTATTGAAATACCAACAGGCGAACAATAACACTATGTAAAGTTTTGTTTTCATGCTAACCCTATTGAATGGAGTATGCGCAATCTGGAGTTTTTTAAGCAAATTATTTAAATTATTTTATTGTGAAAGGTTAACAAATAATTTTTTTGGGACGACAGTAACCCTCTCAATTATTTTTATGCATTGGCGTAAATTCACAAAATGTCTGGGGGGGGGGGGCTTTAGGACCCAAAGACTTTCATCCCCCGGAGAAAAAAAATCGATAAATGGGCCCACATTAGTGAGGTTTTACCCATATTATACCTGGAGAAATGGGAACCCGAGGTTCTCCCTCGGAGAAAAAAAAATGAAAAATGGGCCCAAATTAGTGAGGGTTTACGAATATTCAACCCTGGAGAAAGGGGGGCCCGGGGGTCTCCCCCGAAGGGAAAAATTGATGAACAGGCTCAAATTAGGGAGGTTTTACGCATTTTCCAAGCAGCACAGTTGAGATTTTACAGACGAATAAACCTACCACTGAGGGGGGGGCCCGGGGGTCTCCCCCGAAGGGAAAAATTGATGAATAGGCCCAAATTAGGGAGGTTTTACGCATTTTCCAAGCAGCACAGTTGAGATTTTACAGACGAATAAACCTACCGCTGAGGGGGGCCCGGGGGTCTCCCCCGGAGAAAAATTTGGAAAAAATAGCTCTGAAGTATTGGGGTTTTAAGCATTTTGAGTAATATATTTTTTGTGAAAGTGCTTGGTCAATATGTTGATTTTTTTAATGTAATATAAGCATACTAAGAATTAATTTCCCTTTCATTATTGTGGATACTATGCCTTTAGCCTCCATAACGACTTTGTCACCAGAAATCTTGGGAGGGGGGGGGGGCTACGGGTGGACCCCCTATTTACGCCAATGTTGTTATGTCCTACTTTTTATTTCGCTTTTTATCTCGCTTTTATTCGCTCTCGACCCGGCGAATTTCGTACCGCCTAACTGTTAATTAATAATAAAATAAAATAAAATAACTAAAAAAATTTATTAATCGCCATTCCCCACTCCCCATTGCTCCGCCATTTTTTCTTTTGTGTATACAGTACTTCCCTTTTCCGCCTTATTAATAACACCAGCACAAAACCAACGAATCGACCGGTAACTAATATTAACCTAATTTGGCCAAGATCGCCTGGCCTATTATGGTTCCATTAGGCCAGGCAGGCACACACACTGGGGCCGAGTGGGTGGAGCTAACACCAAGCACCCGATCTCCGATATATTTATTATTTTTTTGGCATTTTAATAGATTATTCTGGTGGAGACCAGCGGAAAATTTAGGGGGAGGTGAGTACAAGGTGTATGTAAGTTAAAAGGTAATTTGTTTGTTGAAAAGTTTTATTCAATTAATTAATTAATAATAACTGCATGCATTAATTAATAATCAAAAACTAACCCTACTAACTTACTAATAAATATTGACGAAAACAAAAATTGTTATATTGCATATCATATAGAATGACATCATGTATCATGCATTGTATTGTATCGTCATAATGTCTCTATGAAAAGCAACGCACGGCCATGCTGCCTGTGGTAAAAGCCAATTTAACTTGTACAAATGTTTTTGAGACAAATAAATAAATTGAATTGCATTTTTTTTTTACTATCCTATGAATTTACTAATTAGGGGGGGGGTCATGACCTCCGTGACCCCTTCCGTGGACCCGCCATTGGGTGGAGTACCTAGGCTGGCAACAGTAGACAGGGATCTTTTGCGATCTGTCACTTGGTGATCTCTGCGTCATTTCATTCGCTCTGCCAGTGAACTTTTATCGACGAGACAGGGGTTAAGTTCCTCATTGTGTGATATTCTTTGAGGGCGTGGTTTTTAAGGTACTTATTTCCCATCATTTTTTTGAAGTACAGATCAATAGGCGTAAGCCCTAGTTTTATTTCCGTAGCTAATACTGGAGTTGTTTTTGTACAGATAAGGACTAATCGTATTGAAGATGATTGAATGCGCTGTATTTTGCCAATATGGGAGAGGAGTGTGAAGTTGTAATAAAGGTGGATCTAAATTCAGAGAACTCTGTGAGGGTGAATCATATTTAAAAAAAAACTGGGGCAAAACTCAAATTTACAATATATGAAATAAGAAGCTACTAAATTTCAAGTAAAAGAAAAAATAAGAGAAAACGCAATATATTCAAAGAACAAAATCAGAGAAGGAAAAGACAGCGGATATCAATCTACATAAATAATAAAGCACAATACAGGGAGTTTAATATTCCTAATCGCGATATCAATAAGCTAACTTCTGGAAAAGCTTCGAAAGCTGGAATATATTGAGTACAAAAAGAGAAATTTTCCCCAACGGAAAGTCTGTGACTTGGAAAAAAATTCGGATTCGCTGATGATGATAAAGTTGCGCTTCCCGAACCTCACAACTTTTCATTCCGCAATTTAAAATTGATTGATGGAATTACGTACTTCAAATGAATTTATTCACTATTTCAATTTATGTGGGGGAATCGATGGAAAAGGTACCTAACTTGTGAAAATGGGTTTTGTGGGGAGCTCAATGAGTATTCAAGCTAGGCCTACTGATTTGCTAGAAAATTTACTTGGAGATGTGAAACCTTGGGGGAATAGTATTTACGGGTATATTTAATTTCAATTTCGAAAATGTTATTCACTGGAAATATGCATTTCAAATTTCCAAAAATGTGCATACTGTACTTCTGAAACTCCTCATATTGGTTTCTACACTCAGTCGCACTGTATGAATAGTTGTAATGAATTAACGTCCGAATTTACAAAAATTCATCCGATACTACAAAAATTCATGTTCCAGCCGAAATTTCTGAAAATTGCATACCTACTGTTCTGCTGAAAGTCTTGTTTGTGATAATGCATTTGGGCTTTTCTCACAGTGAATTGAGGAGCTTCAGAAATACAAATTGAATTTTTTTAAAATTTGAAACATGAGTTTTAATTTCAGGAAAATTTTTGTTTTTCGGTTGAATGGCGTTAAAAATGCATGTACACTATTCTACAGTTCTATTCAATGATAACGTGAGTTTTTTACTTTATATTTTCTTTAGAACTGATTCCCAAGCAGAGCCACTAGATGAGTGCAACCAAACGAGGAGCAATGAATCCAGGGACGGTTCCAGCCCATTTTTTTGGGGGGGGGGGGTAGCTGAGGGTCAAAATAGGAAAAACTTATGTAGGATCGACTAAATTAGAGCCTAATAACTTAATTTACAATAGATTTACCAAATTTGGGGGGGCAGCCACCCCCCCTACCCCCCCTGTATCCGTCCTTGAATGAATCACCCCGCCCCCCCCCCGTCCAATTGCCTGGTTTTGACCCTGCATTCAGCCCAAATTAACTAATGAAGTAAAGGGCGAGTACCTACTGCTACAATTTCTCCAAAATTGCGTACATTATAAACGAGAGAACTTTGATTTCACTGCGCAATTTTCCGGAAGAAAAGTTGTAAAGCTGATATCCGGGCTGGAAGGGCTGTCTGCTAGAGCTGACTGCGAGATTTATTAAGGTTATTTGGTCGACCCACGGCAGTTTTCTCGTCTGCTATATAAATTTAACCTTTCCTTTCGGATTAATTGCTACACTTCGTTCCTATGCCTTTAGCTTTCATTCTTCTTGTCACTGGATGTAAATTGGTTGTTGCCCTTTGAAAATGCTATAGGCTACATTTTCAAAGTACCTACCTTGTCGCTTGAAAAAAAAACAAAGTGCTATAGTCTACTTTATTGCTTTGGCAAGTGTTGCCGGCCAATTTCATTATTTTTTATATCTCATTTCAACATAAGATAAGAGCCCATATCTCGACTAAAAAGAACTGTTTAACATTTACTAAGAGTATCTTCGCGATTCGTCGGATAGTGATATCTTTTAGATTTTTTAAAGGTAGACCTACATGACATTTCGGGTTGAAGTTGACATGTCGCTTATCGTTCATTACGGGGTAACTTTTCTTCTTTTCTCAGAGTATGTACTTATATAAAGTAACATTCATGCGAGGAAAACCCGAGGTAATATTAATTATACTATTCTATGAATCAGTGGTGGTAACTCGTCTTTATTACATTCATTTTTTATTTTTTTTACTTAAAAATGGTTAACCGCATACAAACAATTTAATGAATGTATCCGATTGATCTCTTCAGTCGCCTCTGTAAGTTAGTACCCGTGTTTAGTTACGACACGTCTCCGATATAGTAATATACTGTTACATATTATTTTTCCTTTAGCTCCCAGCTCACTTATCCTTCTATTACAATTCAGTCATTCTATACATACTCATAGTACCTTAAAATATGGCAAGACCCACAGCATGAGTAACTTTACACTTTTAAGTAATTTATTATAACAATGATGTGGGATGATTATTTTTTAGGTACTTTGATAATTGATGCATTTAAGGTTGAATGAGCCACTACAACGCCCATAAAAGCTATTTAAATAATTATGACAATAATAATAGTAATAGAGCTGATTTCCTGAATATGACAGAGTAATTTCAATTTAATTACAAACCCCTCCCCCACTAAAAAGTTCACGTCGGAAATCATCCCTTGCAGGATCCAAATGTAAACATAAACACCAACCATGCTCCTGCTGAATGACTGGGTCGGACAGAGGGGAAATTTCAAGGTCAACCTTTTAAGGTTATTATCAGTTTTCCTATCAGTATCGAATGTTTTCTGTTGCCTGTTGCCGCATGACCAACAGCCGTCAGTCATTTATTTCTCTTCCGCCTGCCACAGAGATAGGATCTGCACACTCATTACTATACACCACAACCTAACACAACAGCAATTTGAAGAGTGGGATGCAAAGTTGACCAAGAGTGCGTTGAGGATACGTTTGATAATGTTATTAGGTACATATTCATAAACACAGGCGTACCCGATGGGCAGTTGGGGTTATCTGGCAAGAATACTAGATCTGCCGTTAGACGTTTGGCTACTTACTTAAAAATCAGCGTCCTCACGGTGATGGGACGACTGAGGAGGAATCTTGGGTCCGCAGGTGAGGCTGACCATTTCAGTGTCTTCCACACTAGCCTCACGGCGCATACCTGCAACCAGAAGTGGACAAGCTGAAGAAAGCTCCCATAAAATCTCATAGGAATCCTCTGGTGGGCGGAGGTAAGTAGCCACCATGTATTGGATTCAGATAGTTAAGACAGCAACACAACAGAGAATGGCGTCATCAAACGGAAATTAAGTTGAGTTAGTAGCGAGCCAATTAGGAACCAGAAATCAAGTTAAGTTGACAGCGAGCCAATCGTGACCAAGCTGCCTTCATCTCCCACGTGAGTCCCACCACGTATTTGCATAAAGTGCACATCCCTTAGCCCAAACAGGCTCCGAGGTAAAATCCTGATAGTCTACTAAGAATCTACCCCTGAATGTGTCGACCACAGATGTTGACGTAACTTTTGGAAGTACGCTTACAGTCCAACCTCTAATGACAGTTCAAATAGCTTCTACTAATGAGTTTGTTAGGTACTAGAAAAGTGGCGATGGCGAGAGGAGCTCCCGCAGTGCTGTCATCAACGGGGAATTAAATTGGCTTCCATATTGCAACCACATACGCTGACATACAGTAGTGCATCTGTGCATGTCAGCATAGTTGGTTCTATCTCTTTCGGGTGGAATGCCGGACAACAATAATTAAATAAATGAATCTTGACTGTTTGTTGTTCTATTACTAAGCCAACCTAGCGGAGTTAGGGCTGTAAAGCCGTCTCTTACACTCAACTAGGAGACCCGGGACCGCCTGCTTTACATGCCCTCCGAAGCATGGCCAGAAAATGTAGCCAGTGTGGGACTCGAACCAACAACCTTTCGGGTGAATGTTGGAGTCTGTACCACTAATGTACTGGACCTGACTAATTGAGGCTCCGCGCACTAATTATTTAAGAGCTTCAAAACTGCACAAAATCAAATTTCCCGTGAAATTTCTATCGCAGAGCCACTGCTCTATTTGGTCAGCAACATGTCATCATTGGGAAATCGTAGAGTAGAAGAAATGTTCCACATAATTTTGATACATAGTATATGTCAAGGCCATTAAAAGAAATGATCCCCTTCATTTTGATTTTCATTATGTGGCCGTCACTAATACCAAATTGACAATTTTAGAACTCCTTCCAGCTGCCATGCTCACTATCCGTTATTTTTTACAAATCAACTTCAATAACTGCGGCGGATCAGTGTTAGTGACAGGCAAACTATTATAAGTCAAAATGTAGAGATATTTAATTTTTTGCACCGATAAGGTTGCCTTTAAATTCATCCGTAATGGCCATGAAATTTCATTGGATATTACATACCGGTAGTGGCTTTTATTTTTCCTCTCAAAATCCGATTCTATCGAGTATCAAGCCATTTCATTTCGGGGGGGGGGGGGTCTGAACCCCCCATGAACCCTCCCTTGCCTACGGCCTTGTCTCAGAAGTCTGAAAGGTACGGATTGGTCCTTTTAAAAATAAAATAAATCTAAATAAATAAATATTGACTTTTGATCCATTACTAAGCCAACCTGGCGGATTTAGGGCTATAAAGCCCTCTCTTACACCCAACTAGGAAGACCCGGGACCGCCTACTTTACATTCCCTCCGAAGCATGACCAGAAAATGTGGAAAGTGAGTGTGGGACTCGAACCAACAACCTTTCCGGTGAAAGTCGGAGTCTGTACCACTCCTCTACATTTCTGATAAAGGGAAAAAGAATGCTTTCACAAGTTAAAAAAAACTACTACATTTATTTTGGTCTCCACATGCACAAAATTAAATGGCAAATACGCTTGAAAAAATGAAAAAAGAGGCTGAAAGCACTCAAACCCATGGTGTTTTCAATGATGGGCAGCAATTGTGTTTCCAATCTCATGTAAAAAATCTTCTCGACTGACCGCCGCCTGTTCGATTTCATGGAAAAGTAACCCCCCTTACCGCGTAAAAGAGTTCCAATGATCCTTATGAATAAAATATGAGGCAAATAAAAGAGGACAACTCGAACACCAGTGGTATCTATTTTTCCGATGCTGTGATCGACACATTGCTGCGGATTCAAGAATTATTTTATCTCAATTTTTGCAGCTTTCAAAATATTTTGCCTGTAACGTCCAGTTGGTTTTAGTGTTCGTCTGAGATCGCAGGCACTTGCGGTAGGTACAATTTATTGCTATAATATATACTATATATAATAATAATAATAATAATAATAATAAATCAAATAAACGTGTATTTACAAGATCTAATGTACAGTTTTTGTAATAATGGTTGCGTTCCCTCGTACCGTGAGGCGTGTGAGGGTCACGCATTATCTTGGGCTTTCCTATTCATCAATAATAAGTAAATAGATGATATGAGTAATTGCATAGTAAAATTTTCCTATGGCCCTAAACGCAACCCTGTCAGCCTGGTGTGGGAGTGAGTCTATTTATTAACTTGAGGTACCCTAAGGACAGACTACTTCACCTCAGGGAGAAGAGGGGTCAACTGGCAGGGAGAACCTCCTGATTATAATGGATTCCGAACCACTCGGGGAACATAGTAGAGGCGCACAATTAATTCGGAGGTGACCAGGACTCGCTATGCACGTAGACCGACTGGCATAGTCTCAGCGTGTTATCATGTCCCACCATGTTCCCCTGCCAACACTGTGCACATTACCAATACAAGTTTACCGCAGTTTGAAACATGCTCTGCTCTCATGGATTCAACATGGTAAGGCCGTTATCAATTAGGCACCCTAAGGGCAGACTACTTCACCTCAGGGAGAAGAGGGGTCGACTGACAGGGGGAACCTCCTGATTATAGTGGATTCCGAACCACTCGGGGAACATAGTAAAGGCACACGATTAATTCGGAGGTGATCAGGACTGGACACGCACTTAGACTGACAGGTAGTCTTAGCGCGTTATCGTGTCCCAGGTCCCACCATGTTCCCCTGCCAACGCTGTGCACACTACCAAGTTTACTGCAGTTTTGAATAGGCTCTGTTCTAGTGGATTCAACCTGAGATTGCCGTTGGCTGGCAGAGTAAGGGTACTGTATAATGAACGCCGCGAACGTCTGCTGTATTCTTCCTTCTTAAAAATATATAAAACAAACCCAAGAATTCTTCTTAACACCATTGACATGACAAGGAACATTTTCAAATAAAAAAAGAAATAAAAGCCACAAAGCAGAACCCGCGAAAGTACAATAATTACGTCTTTCAGCGGAAAAAAGGGTTAAAAAGAAGGGTGATTTTATATACGAAGACGAGAGGTCTTGCATTCCAAAGAGTCAAAAAGTTCCAGAAGAGCTATTTTCTTAGAAATAGATGAGTGCTCTTTTTCTTCCTTAGAATGAAATCGTTGAAAACTGAACTGAAAGAGCGGGAAGCGGATGTTAAGACAGGAAATTCCACTTCCTACAGCTGAAAAGCGCGAAACTTGAAATTTGAAGTTAGCTTGACAATACGGTGGCACTCAGCGGTTTATTGTTTAGGGGCAAGTGTGTATTTGTTGTCCTGCTGTGTCTGGAAGTACAGTTGAAATCGGATTATCCGCATCAATTGGGACCAGACCCCATTCGGATAATTGGAGCTCTAAAATAAGGGGGGCATAGTTTTGGCTAAAAAAAAAACTTATTTTCGGTACTGTGTGCATTCTTTATTAATTATATGAGTTTTAGTACAGGTCCAGCAACAGGTTGAAATGTATACCCCCTTAGCTAATGATTAGTACTCAAAATATAAGAAAGACAAGGCTAACTGAACATCTCGGTCAAAGTAAGCCATTTGACTGTCTTTGCTGATTTTAGGGCATTACAGTCGCGCACCCACCCAAATTGTTGGGTCTGAAAGCGATTTCGGATAATTGGAGTTATAATAAATATTGACTTATTGTTCTATTACTAAGCCAACCTAGCGGAGTTAGGGCTATAAAGCCTCCTCTTACACTCAACTAGAAAAACATTACATGCCCTCCAAAGCATGACCAGAAAATATAGCAAGTGTGGGACTCGAAACAACAACCTTTCGGGTGAAAGTCAGAGTCTGTACCACTACTGTACATGTCCTGAGAATCTACTGTATGCCCAAACTATTCGACTACCTATTTAAATCACGAAAATATATTGTAAGTATAGGCACCTATACAGCCGGGAAAAACACCACTGTACCACTACTCTACATGTCCTGACAGCGGGTCCGGACCCCCCCAGAAATTTAGCGAAATAGCAAATTTTAAATAAAAAAAATCGCCGGGGAGACCCCAGTCCCCCTTTTTCCACTTTTGTTAATAAAGTTATCGTCTGCAAAATCAAAATGTCAAGCCTATCTTTTACAAAACAATCCGTGGGGGGGGGGGGGGGGAGCGCCAAATGAAACACCACCCCATTCGAAAACCTATCGTAAGCGGGCAAACTTTATGAAAATTAGACCAAAAAAAAAAATTCTGGCTACGCCACTGTACTGTACCACTGGCCTACATGTCCTGACTCTGTACCACAAGCCTACATGTCCTGACCGTACCACTAGCCAATATGTCCTGACTCTGTACCACTGGCCTACATGTCCTGACTCTGTACCAGGGGGGGGGGGGTCAGCGGGTCCGGACCCCCCCCCCCTCCAAATTTAGCAAAATAGCAAATTAAAAAAAAAATCGCCGGGTAGACCCCGGTCCCCTATTTCCAGTTTTGTTAATAAAGTTATCGCCTGCAAAATCAAAATTTCAAGCCTTTCTTTTAAAAAACCATCCGTGGGGGGGGGGGGAGCGTCAAATGAAACACCACCCCATTCGAAAACCTATCGTAAGCGGGCAAACATTATGAAAATTGGACCCCCAAAAAAAATTCTGGCTACGCCACTGTACTGTACCACTGGCCTACATGTCCTGACTCAGTACCACTGGCCTACATGTCCTGACTCAGTACCACTGGCCTACATGTCCTGACTCAGTACCACTGGCCTACATGTCCTGACTCTGTACCACTAGCCTACATGTCCTGACTGTACCACTACTCTACAATATGTCCTGACATGTCTAATGTATGTCGAGTTATGATGTTATAACGTAACGAGCAGGTTTCCTCTTCAACCAAAGTTAATTTAAAGTCAGTGTGATATAACGTATAATACTGCAATATAATATAATATAATGTTGTATAACGTAACATAATTTCAAGTGTTTTCCCATGTGACAATTTAAGCAGTCACCCCACGTATTATTATGCTAATGTACTGAATGAACCCACCAGAAATTTATAGACAATATCTAGAACACTTTTAATCGCAAATTCCACCGACCTCGATAGTGATAGTGATACTGATATTGACAGGTAGCAGACATTAAAGACAGTCTAAAAATGTCTGCTACCACGTCAATATCAGTATCACTATCATTATCGAGGTCGGTGGAATTTGCGCCTAAGAGAGAGAGAAAGAGAGAACATCACTGATTTCCTAAAATAAATGCATCGTAACAAGATTCCTAATTTTCATGGAACTCCAAAGGAAAGTCTTCATCTTGACATCCAAAACGAGACGCATAATTATTTTGCGCACACAAGAGCATGCAATGTATGCAGTGCACCGTGCAAACATGCATAAACTGCAGCAAAACGTACAGTAAACATTTAATTGTTCCAACGCAAAAGCAAACAGCGTCACAGCCACCCCTCGTAGGTTAAAATATAGGAAGTCGCAAATGACCAGTGGGAAGTAGTGCAAAATCCTCTGCAAAGTTTATTTACAATATGTATATGTACAGCGCGCGGGATTTATTTACAGAGAAAACACTGGTCAGCGGCTAATGCGGTTGTTTTCCCAAACGCTCAAATGTGGAATGTACGGTAAAACTAGATGGCGGTTTTGTTGCTTTAACTATTTGAAAGTCTGTAATGTATGTGGGCATTAGATTGCCAGCGGGTATAGCAAAATTATCTCTCCAGTTAGTCACCATCTTCTATTTCACTAATTCAGATTAAAAACTTTAAGAAATTCTGAAAAATTCAACAACTGTGGCCAAATGGTGTTATTTTACTATACACAGTACAATAGTACGCGGCTAACACACCTTTGGGTATGTTTCTAATGCGCTTATTCCACTAACGTCAATAGTGATAGTAAATGTAGTATTGGCGGAAATTTGAACTTTACTCTATGCCAGCGGTTCCCAAAGTGTGGTCCGCGGACCCCCAGGGGTCCGCGAGCCTCTGACAGGGGGGCCGCGGGCTGATGAAATTTCAGGTTTAAATTTTTTTCCTGCATTGCTGCCGGTACCAAAAAGTTCAAAAAATGAATTTTCGAATTATGGCGAGAATTTGTCTCATGTAATATTCATATTATTACATTAACAAAAAGTTCTTTCTGCAGCTTCACAATGTAGAGTAGAGTGGCTACGGTACTGTGCCTCGCTAGCGGCCAGACCATACTCAGAAATACAGGCATGCTGCATCAGCAGTTAGATTTCAGATTGAATGTCTCTGAAATGGAACCATAGACATTGAAAATTGTACACGAAAAATGACAATGTCATTATTCTCATTATATACATATTATTATGTAAAAACGTTATTACAGACTTTTAAAGCTAGGTTAGCGTGAGAAATCCATGCTCTTTTTATCTTCTGATTTTTGCTACTTTACAACTTGTCATGGCCGTAGCCAAGGGGGGGGTTCAACCCCGAAATGAAATGGCTTCATACTAGATAGAATCGGATTTTGAGAGGAAAAATAAAAACCACTATGTAATACCCAATGAAATTTCTACCCCCCCCCCTCCCCCGAAAAAAAATCCTGGCTACGGCCTTGCAGCTTATAGGGGTCCGCGATATAAAAAGTTTGGGAAAAGCTGCTCTATGCCATAGTTAAAATTGATCAATGCAAATAGAGTAAACTCACGCATTGCAAACAATAACAAACTAAAATGGCGTCATGGGATATGCTAAGTACAAACATTTTATATTTTATTGTTTATAAAACAATTTTCATCCAGTGAAGATCGGTGAAGGTCGATTTTACTTCGGATCTCCTACTATTATTACGTTTTATTAAAAATAATAAGTGTAAGAAGAAAACAAATACAAACAAAATTTCAAAAAACAAATGCAAACAAAATTCAAAAATTTGGCGCATACGTGACATTAGAAGAAAAGTGATAAATAGTTGAAAAAACCAGTGGAATGGCGTGTATCAAGGAAAAATTCAAATTTCCGTCAATACTACATTTACTATCACTATTGACGTTGGTGGAATTAGCGCCAAACCACAACATCTAAAATAAAGCAGTGGCTATGAGAGAGTATACCTCCGCTCAGGCCTATACCCTTATTTAGATGTCTGGGTCTAACAACTTGCTTGTAAATTCGTCCCTTCACTATACTTCGTGTATATGAGTGAAATTAAAAAAACAAATCCTGTAGGTACCTACAATAATAGGGCAACAGCTAGTTTAAACTTAGGCGGGTATTCCACATACGTCAATCGTCAATGAAAAATTTAAAAATGACGTTTTAGCACACATTAAAGACATACTACAAATTCTGCTACCACGTCAATTTACGTCATTGTTACGTCATTTTTCAATTTTTCATTGACGATTGACGTATGTGGAATACCCGCCTAACATTGTTGCTGCCAGGTAGACCAACTGCACCTACACCGATATGCTATATATTATAGAGCAATACTCAGCGCCGTATGTGTATGACAAGACGCCATTGTATTGTTAAATTGCTTATTGTGATTTGTGCGACATTAGGAAATGATTGACTCCCTTTCCACAATAATTGCACAATACAATGCCCATTGATCACCCATTGTGAAATATCCATTCCAATCCCATATTCACTCAATTTGACTTCAACAAAGCTAGAACAGAATTCATAATAGTTTTGCAATAATTATTCCATTCATTGTTATTTTTGAGTAATGATCGATATTTTTGGTTTCCTATTTTTTATTTGATAGGTTGGACTCGTTCCAATTGAGCTTAACACCTACTATACATTGCCAATGGTAAGCATGTCTCAGTTTGCTCATTGACATTTACAGTGAGCGTGGGTTGACATCGAGGCGTAAACCAGGAAACAATTGCAATAATGTCCGAAAACCGACAGGATAGTTTTATTTTGGGGGCAAAAAATATAAAAAAAATATTTAAAAAAATTCATGAAAAATGATTTAAAACTAATTTTTCATTATTATCACTTATTTCTATCCAAACCATCTACAATCCAAAACTAAGTTTGAAGTAAAACTTCAAAATTGTAAGCAGGTTAAGTACGTTTCTAATATAAAAGTTAACTAAATAAATTAGAGAATATAGAAAAAAATGGAATTGACGGGATTCGAACCTACTATCTACGCCTAACCGGGGCGTCGTCCTCACCGCTGGACCACAATCCACAAGCTCCACCAAGTCCTGTTTTTTCTATATCCCCTAATTTCGGTTATAGCGAAGAGGTTACCTCGTCAACCAAACAATTTAATTTCAGTGTTATATTGTATATACCAGATAATACTGCAATATAGGTACTCAATAGAACGTTTAAAATGTACATAAATAAAGGTAAAATGCCCCGAAGAAATTTGAGAAAGAAATTGTATGAAAATGAGAAGCCACATTGCCAAGCTAATGAGGCGAAAAATGGAATCATGGTAGAAAAAAGTAATGATTCGAAAAGTAATTCAGCGAAATCAAACTGGGGGCAAAAAGATGGGCCGAGAGATTGGAACGAGGGGGAGGGGGAGTAGGGGTGCATAGGGAAGATAAATGGGGCAATTCCATACGAACGTGACGAACAGACGGAGCATGCCAGCTACCCTGGAATAGACCGGGAGAAATACCTTACCAGCAGGTAGAGTATTGCATAATGTACACCTATGCGTTCAAGATCAGTTACTGCAGACAATGCAGAGGCGGAGTCAGAGAAAGGGTTTACGAGAAATTAGAGAAAAATTTTCTTCTTCTTCTTCCCTCTTAGTGCCAAGTGCGCCGCTTGAGGAGGTCGTCCCGGACCGATTTCTTGTACTCGACGCGGTCGGAACGCTAACGTCTTCAGCTCGGCCATTGTTTTTCCTCTTGCTCCAGCGAGTTTGTTCAATTCTGTACTCGAGGGTTGTCCTCAGTTTGCCGATGGGTCTTCTACCTTGTGACCATGGACCCCCGTGCTTCCGCCTACCTCCGGGTGGTCATATTCTCGTCCATCCTTTGGACGTGGCCGTACCATTGCAGCTGGCTGTTCTCCATTCTTATCTCTATGGAGTCCACTTGCAGCTCTTGTCTGATGCGGTCATTTCGGATTCAGTCCCACCTTGTTCAATCCGCAATCCGTCTTAGGCACTTCATCTGAGTCGCGATTATTTTACTCCGGTCGCTTGTTGGCCGGGGCGTTTTTTTCGTTTTTAGAAAGCCTCTACAGGGGACGGAATGGGTGCAAGGGCGGATTTTGCCTCCAATTGGGGGGGGGGGGGGTCAGACGGCAGATTCAGTGGATTATAACATTAAAAAACATTATTATTTTTAATTCCCACTGTAAACCCATATTATCTAGTGTAAGTTCATTTAGTTGGGGGGGGGGGGGGGTCTAGACCCCCTGACCCCCTAAAATCCGCCCTTGAATGGGTGTAGTACTATTTAGTAAGGGGTTAGATGGACGTATATTGTCTGCTGTGTTAATAGTCATTAGAGGCCTCGTAGTCGTCACCCTAGTTGTTCATTGTGAGGCCTCGGTTTCTAATGACTATTAACACTTAGCCGGCTATTCCACTTGTCAATTTTTCTTCAATAATTGATGAGATATTTTCTTTACTTTACGTAGTTGTCCATTTTAACATCCGCATGTTAAAATTGATAAATAATCATAGAGTAAAATCAAGTTTTGCAAACAATAACAAACTAAAATTAAGCAATGGCATCGTCTGGATATGATAAATAATTGTAATTAATTTCTTGAGAACAAACGAATTATTTATTAGTACTTGCTCGTTCTTCTCCTACTGATAAATATATTCTCGTTAAGGGTATGATTGAAAGCAAGGTATCTAAAGCTAGAGAAGTGGTTGCTGTTACTGGCGATGGGACAAACGACGGGCCTGCCCTTAAAATGGCTGATGTTGGCTTTGCAATGGGTATTACAGGCACGGAAGTTGCCAAGGAAGCTTCTGACGTTATCCTTACGGATGACATGCTAAGTTTAATTCTGTCAAAACCTCGAATCAAATCGAAAATTTCGACCATCACAAAGCTTCCCTTGTAGGAAAGCAACAATACAACTCAACAAAAAAACGCTGTAGGCTAAATGCTTAAAAGGCAAAACTAACAAAGCAATTCAGAAGTTTGAGATAATGTTGAAAGCCCAGTCAGGTCAAAGACTGATTTTCACCATATCAGCAGCGCCTCCAACGCATACACAACAGCCAAGCCCCTGGAGATCATGGGGTGAATTCGTGAATGGCTGAACGTGTCGTTTGCATGATGGTGCCCCTCATATTCCCAAAAGCACTCCGGTTTTTCCAGGATATTCAGACAGTTTGGTTTCGTTTAGTTTCGCCACCTTTGTTGAAAGTTTAATTAAATTGTGAAAATACAAATATTCCTACCTCGGAAGCCGCACATGGCCTATTGTTGTATACTTTAGAGTTGGTATTGTTAAATAATACAATAGTTAGATACCGTAAAGTTCAATTGCTGAAGGCTACTCCTTTATGTTGCCGATTTGTTGTTTGTCTGGGCTTTGTGATATTACCTGTCGCCTTTAAACGTAATACCTATTATATCCGATTGTTTTTCTCAATATATGTAATAAATTTCAAACATATGTATTTATTATACTGTAGTAACTTATTCTCACGCGAATTTCCGACATGCCTTAGATACCATCTAGACTACCCATTACAGTCAGAAACGCAAAAATATAATATGGAAAAGAAATATACAGATCTACATGACACATACCGCAAGTAACTTTCAAACATAGAAATTCGTGTGATGTCTTTTGGTTAATAATATTTTCTATATTTTAATTTTTAGAAGAATTTTACAAAAGTTAAAAAAAAAGTTTGAAAACGGGTTAAACAAAGTCAAAAACCTCATTTCGCTGAAGTCACCCTTACTCGAATCATGTTCCAGAAGGGAGCAATTTCACGTTTATAAAGAATTCAGTTAGGGTTGCTGCTGGGACAGCCACATCACAGTGTTGGACAGACAGGTGGGTTAAAGCGAGACAGCAAGCGGGGCAAATGGAGGGGGGTGGGGGGCGAGAAGGGGACTCCAGCACGTAGTGAATATGATAGCGCTATACTGGAATTATTATTTTTGAGAGAAATTTCCGCTGAGATCACTCTGAAAATTTAAGGGCCCTTTCATCCTAACTCTTTGAATCCCGGAAATTTCATGAGGGATATGGGGTAGATCACAAATTATTGAGTGCCTCGTGTAGTTTTATACTCAGCATGTGATTTCAGTCAAAGTTTTTTTTTTAATAAAAAATAAATCGCATACAAACAATTTAATTAATGTATCCGATTGACCTCTTCAGTCGCTTCTGTAGGTTAGTACCCGTGTTGAGTTACGACACGTCTCCGATCGCATGGCGTATAAAGACTCTCACCACCTTTACCACCTGGCCATCGAAGTCGAAGCAGGGACGCGTACACTTTTTGATAATTTTTGTTAGCAGTTAAGGTTCCATTAGATCTTTCCATTACACAGCCCTGGGACATTGAAATTGGACCACCTTGTATTTTAGCAGTGTTAATTTTTTTGAATTTTTTTCACAATGTTTTGATTAAATTAGAAGAAAACTACATAGAAGGGTGGATAGAGGCATCATTCCTTTGAAGAATTTCAGAAACTGCGTTTCTATATCACGTTGAGACATACCACATTTCTTCAGGGAGATGATCCTCTCACGTAAAGATAAATCCATCTTCAATCCTTTCGCCATTGTATTGAAACTATTTTATTATGTATAATTTTGTATTTCCTTCTTGTGGAAAGATCGAGGAGGCGAGGAGCTGTTCTATGAATTAACTGAGTATAAAAAGAAAGAATTACGGACTTTCTACAGTTCTTTTCAAGTGCTGCTCCAGCTTCATAATCCTCATCGCAGTTTTCTCTTCAAACGCCATTTTAAAAATGTTATAGGCACATAGTTTTATATTTATTTCTGAAATAAAATAATGATGTCTCTATCTACCCATACATGTAGTTTTTTTCTAATTAAATCAGAATTCTGGAAAAAATGTTAAAAAAAATTATCACTGTTGAAATGCAAGGAGGCCCAACTTCAATGCCCCAGGGTTGTACTACTATACGAGTGTATGGATCAGAATCTACAAATACTGTGAAAAGCGGGGAATCAGTTAATTTCGTCAAATGTATTGTTTATCAAATAATTTTGAAATCTCATCTGCAGTGAATCCTTCTAGAGTTAAGGGGTAAGACGAGTGTCTAAGATTCCTTTGAAGCTTGAAATTGATTTAGAGGTTTAGAGCGAAGCGTTGATGGATGCCTAGTCCCCAAGTGCGATGATTTGTAACCAAACCCCATTCCCTCTAGGCTCCTCAGGATGAAGGATAGGGGCCTAAGGGAGTTGCTGACTTGCCTTGTCTCCAATATCCATTTTATATAGGTGTTAAATTGCAGTACCCGAATTAAGAGAGAATCAGGGGGGGGGAGGAGGAGGAGGAAGTCTTATAAGGGTACCACAGTTTACTGCAGGATAGTGACTCGTGGGTACCCCTACTAGTTATTGCTTTCCAATGCATACGTGATGGTAAAAATTTTCGATTCTGAGATTTCAATGGATGTACACGTTTTGAGGTACCAGGAAGTCAGGAACCCATAAAAGTGGTTTTTACGAAATGTCTGTTTGTCTCGTGGTCTGTCTGTCTATTTTGTGGGCAAGCTACTCTGTATGGTACTGATGGGTGTCATTACATTTCTCTTCTCTCTTTCTATTCATCGTCTGTTCTTTCTGTCTGTTCATCGATTTGTGGGCAAACTATTCTGTGGATTTGGATGAAATTTCACGAAATTTGGCATGTGGGTTTACAAAAATCATATCTCGGGAGCACTGGGAATCCTTACGCACCCCCCCTCCCCCGTCCCCGACGCAATAGCAATTGAACTCAACTAATATTTTTGGATATCTGTCTTTGGCCCTCCCCTCTTTTCAATTTATGTATCAGATAACTCAGATTTAGCTTCGAGTCTGAAATATTGCAGTTAACATTTTTATGCAGATCATCTGCAGCTCTTCGTGCATACGAATCAGTTCAACTTTTATGCCGCAGCTGGTGGGGGTGAATTCAATAAAGATCTAAAGAATGTGGAGAAATTATGTAACTGCAAAGGCTTTCACGGCCGGAGTCAAATGAAGAACCAGTAGAATCCAGGCTGATGGGCCGTGGTCGAATTGGAAGTTCACTTTCAATTCGACCACGGCCCATCAGCCCGGATTCTACTGGTTCTTCATGTGGAGAAATTGTGTTTCTTACAATAAACAATAACAATACACACCACAATAATCGAAATCCATAAAAGGTCAATTTGAAACCAACAACCAAGAAGCCTAGACAACAAATACGGGGATAGATTAAATAGTATAAGGAAGTAAAGTAAAATTTTATTGAATTTCCAATTCACCTTGGACTTTTGTAGTACTATAGCATAATTAATAACGTATTTATAAATACATTCCTCGGCGCAGGGGAGTGCCGGTTGAAGAAGAAGAAGAATTATTATAGGCAACATAATCGGTGATTGGCAATTAATAATTCGAAAGTCACCTTATTCAAATATTACTGGTCATTTTGGCCAGTGGCTAAACTCCATATTTTTTTTTGGGGGGGGGGCATATAACCACTAGCTATAAACTTCTTGCCACTGGCAAAGGCCCGAGACGACGTTGAATTTTACCAACCACGCCACTTACCACTCCCTATTGACCTGAACATCTATTAGATGTGGCAAATTATGTATTACAAAAAATCACAATAGTTAATTTTCGCAGTAAATTTTCCCAGTCTTGGACCCCACTTACATACGCCACTGTTTGCCAACTATCATAATTGAAGGACGAAGAGGAATGACTACTTTTCGGGACGGTGTTTAACCCAATTTGCTTCGAACACTCAATCTAATACAGTGAAGTAGCCAAATGGAAATGCATTAGCCTTTGTCCACGGCGAATATGATAAAATAACTAAGTCTAAGACATGGCCGCATGACAGATATAAATCTGTCACAGGGTCCGGTCTTGGGCTTGATTATGATTATAATAATAATTTCCCTCCCCCCCCCCCTCTCTCTCCAAGTCCCTCATCCACCCTTTTGGTTTGATCGCATGCCAAGTTCCCCATACTTTGATTTATACGATACCCCCTCCCCCCTTTTCATAAAACAACACGCCAGCGATTCAGTATATTAAAAAAACATAAATGCATTTGAGTGACTTATGCAAAAAATACCTAGGTCGACTCAAGGCTACCATATTGGATACTGTAGTGCAGGGGTTCCCAACCTGTGGTCCACAGACATATATCAGGTGGTCCACGGGCCAAAGTAAGAAAGACCCGGTCCGTGTTTACTCGAACATGCTTTCCAATTTATCGATTAGTATAGAGAGAAAATGATTAATTTCATGGTAAATAATTTTCCTATGGTTACATTTCGGATATCACGGGGGGGATATCACCCAAAATAAAAAAAATGATCCCGAGGTATGATTTTTGTGAACCTGCATGCCGAATTTCATCAAAATCGACCGAGTAGTTTGCCCGAAAATCGACGCACAGACAGACAGACAGACAGACAGACAGACAGACAGACAGACATTTCGTAAAAACCACTTTTTTGGGTTCCTGGGACCTCAAAACGTGTAAATCCGTTGAAATCTCGGAATAGAAAATTTCGACCGTCACAAAGCTTTCCTACGTATAAATTGGAAAGCAATAAGAAAATAAAACGGCTGAGTTATTGGAAATTTGAAATAAAATACAGTAAGGCTTGGCATTGAACTAGAAAATCCGCCCGATACCATCTCTACCATGGGGTTGTCCGCCTGATGACACTGGTCACTGGAGGTGAGTTAAATTCTAGAAATGTCAGACCCACACATTACCACACAGCAAGACTAGCAGGGCACGCAATGCATTTAAGCGTGAATTTTCTAACATTTTTTCAAAAAACTTATTTTTGCTCAAAACCAAATAGTTTTTTGGGACAGTAACCTGTCCGGTTTCGTTACTCAATTTAATACCTTAAACATGCCTGAAGGTAGAAATCATCGATAAAAAGGTTTTGCAGAAAAATTATTTTTTAGTCATTTTTCATTAAAATTTAGTCATTTTTATTTTTTTACCACCAGAAGCAAACTATCAAGGGGCAAGCGACCCCCCGCATTTTGTTAACATTTATAACGACTACAATATATGTGAATTTAAAAGAAATCATTGGAGCCATTTTTGAGAAATAATTTTTTTAGACTTTTTTTGGAGTTTTTTGAGAATAAAACCCCCCCAAATTTAGTTAGCCCAATAAAAAAAATGGTCCCGAGGTATGATTTCTGTGAACCTACTAGCCGAATTTCATCAAAATCGGCTGAGTAGTTTGCCCGGAAATCGATTAACAGACAGACAGACATACAGACAGACAGACATGTAAAAATCACTTTTTTGGGTTCCTGGGACCTCAAAACGTGTAAATCCGTTGAAATCTCGGAATCGAAAATTTCGGCCATCACAAAGCTTTCCTTATACTACGTATAAATTGGAAAGCAATCTACTGGTCCACGGACAAACAAGTTTAGGAACCCCTGTTGTAGGGTCATGAACGGCGAACAACCTGTGCACACTGCCTTCAAACGCATACCTGTATTAAAGAGAGTCACCAAGTTTAGTAAATATTTATATCAATACAAACAAAAACAAAAGAACCGGTAAGGGTGAACCCGTACATATTTATTTATTAATTATTAGTATATACGGTAAGTACCGAGACAGATAATATGAATAGTTCCATGGTAAATTATTGTCCCAGGGTTAAATTTCTGGTGTCTCGACTTTCCCTATCCTAAAACACCGAATCGATGGATGCGACCATTAATGAGGCACCTCGTGCTACGACTGCTGTGCATTCATGAAGAACCAGTAGAATCCGGGCTGATGGGCCGTTGTCGAATTGAAAGTGAAGCTCGCTACGGAGCCACCGAGGTACAACCTTCGAAGTCTACGCAGCGCCACTGAAGATGTCGACCGCAGATGTTGACGAAACGTTTGGAAGTTCACTTACAATTCGACCACGGCCCATCAGCCCGGATTCTACAGGTTCTTCATTTGACTCCGGCCGTGAAAGCCTTTGCAGTTACGCTGTGCATTCAGTTTATTTAATATAGTTTGCGCTTATTCTCGGGTAAGTTATTATTTTGCGTTGGTGCTATAGGCCTGCAGGGCGACATGCACAGTAAATGAAGACTAAACATTTATTTTATTCAGTATAATTTACGCTTATTCTAGGGTAAGTTATTGTTTTGCGTTGTTACTATAGGCCTGCAGGTATAATTTAACGGAAATATATATTGTATTGTATTGCACAGTAAATGAAGACTAAACATTTATTTTATTTATTATAATTTACGCTTAATTTTCGGGTAAATTATTATTTTGCGTTGGTGCTATCGGCCTGCAGACTAAACATAGTTAATACTATGTTTTAATAGTCTATTTATTAAGCTTACTATGTGAGAAAACAATAGTATAACCTATAACTGGTACTTTATGGAATCGGCATTTCATTTCACGCTCTCGAGAGGTACTTTGGCTTGAATGAATGAATTTGTTTTCTCCTTATATGCGAGTACATTACAACAAACTTGCTTCCGGTGAAGCTGTCATATCCGGTCAGAAACATCCACAGCAGGAGATGAGCTTCGCCTGTATCCGTTTATTCCATTACTTTCTCTTCCAAAGATCATATATTATATGATATCAGGGGCGCCTGAGGGTTCGCTATGTCTGAAACGAGTACTTTGTGCGGGGCCTGGAGGTAAGTTAAAAGTGGATAAGAAATAGGCGCGAAATAGGTTTTACGCATTTTGACAGTAAAAAATTTCACCTGATAACAACATGGTTTGTTTGTTTTCCAACGCATAGTTTCAGCATTTCTGCTTTAAGCAACCTGGCGAGGGGAGTGAGACTGTTTATTAACTTGAGGCACGTGGGCAGACTCCTTCACCTCGGGGAGAAGGGGAGTTGACTGACAGGGTGGACCTCCTAATTTTAGTGGATTTCGAACCACTTTGGGAACTTAGTAAAGTCATACAATTAATTCGGAGGTGACTCCAGTGGCGGCTACAGGGGGGGGGTCAGGGGGGTCACGACCCCCCACCCCTTAACGCCCCGAAGGGGCGGCAAAATGACGATGAAAAACATTTAATTTATTAACATTTAAATTTTAAAAAAACATATTCAATATATTTATAAGTATAATAGCCTACACAGGGCCTGATTTACCGCATGGGCAACATGGGCACGTGCCCAGGGAGGCAGATTTTAGGGGCGGCAAATTTTTGGAAAATTTTGAATATTTTGGAAGTGGCGCTGGTGGGCGGTGAGCGCGCAGCACTATGCACGAAGTAGCGGCGGCGGCTGCGGCCACTCAGCGCGGTGTGAGTGAGCTCTCAGAAAATTGTAATATTTTCTCATTTACCCAAGGTTAACAAAAGTTTTAGCAAGGGTCCGGGGGCGTGGGGCGGCAGCTTGTCTGTCATATGCCCATGGGCGGAGAAAACATAAATCCAGCCCTGATAATACATTGAAGTGAAAATTGAGCGCCAATTTTTGAATGTGTCGTGTAAAGGGTGCCGTCGTCGTTAAAGAAATATGATATAAGAAATGTTTCAACCTGCAGCTGCAGGGGGGGAGGAGCGGCAAATTAGACCGTGACCCCCCCCCCCCCCTTAACTCTGTATCCGCCTCAGACGCACTCAGACTGACTGTTATAGTCTCAGCACGTTATCATGTCCCACCATGTTCTCCAGCCAATGCTGTGCACACTACCATGCTTGCCGCCGCTTGGTACATGCTCTGTTCTGGTGGATTGAACTTAGTATGGGCGTTGGCAACCTAAAAAACTAGTGCAAGCTGCGCTGAAGAACTTTGAACACTGAATGATGGCACAATATTACAGAGTAACGAATATAATAATTTTCTTTCTCTAACTAACTTCCTTAAAACTTATTAATTGCTTTAATATGCTCCTAGGGAAAAGAGGAAATAAGGTGAAAACGTTATTAATGGTCCAAACTTCACTGGCATGTTACGAGGAATTATTTACAATCTTGGCTCCTTTTCTTGGCTTTGAAATGCCTACCTATATACAGAAAGGCACCAGCTTTTACCATAATAATGAAATATTTCAAGAACTTATGCGCTTTGAGAAATAAAGTAGGCAAGAACTCCACTTATCCAATTAAAAACATTGGAAGTCAAATTCCTAAAGCCGTTCAGTGAAAGTTCAAAAATAAGAAAATTCCTTTGGAGGGTATAAAACTAGAGCACATCAATTACAATTAATTGGCCCAACTATTAACTGTTTCCCTAAGCCCCCCACCCCCCTCCTTCCAATTGAGCACCCCTCGCTTCTGACCCGATAACCCCAACAGATTTACTGTACGTTGTTATCGGTCAATTATTTGGAATTGGTTTTAAGTAGCACGAAATCCCCGTAAGAGGTCAACCTTTTATTAGGCTTGTTTAGCGGTGTACCTGTATTCTTGTTCTATTCATGACTACCATTAGAGAATCAAGCAAAATCTGGACTTGGTAGGAACTCACGATCTATGCCTAGCCAAGACATAGTTTTACCCTAAGGCGCGGATTCCACCAACTTCAATAGTGATGGTAAATGTTTTTTGACGTGGTAGCAGACATTATTAGACTGTCTAAAACTGTCTGCTACCACGTCAAAAAACATTTACTATCACTATTGACGTTGGTGGAATCCCCGCCCATGCCAGCCCAGTCGCGAGTTCACTCGATAGTTATGTGTGGCTTCCACCATTGTTGGTAAAGCAACGAAAAGTAGAATCCGAGGGAAGTAACCATGCATTATTGCGGAATGGGAATAAACTTGCTGACAAACGGTGGCTTCCTTCGGATCCATTGGTAAATGCTAATGGCGATGGTGTAACATTATTTAACAAGGGCCTAGTTTACTTAATTTTTCAATTTTTTAATAAATACAGAGGCTTTATTCAAGGTATAATGTGTTACACGGAAGTTGATTTAGGTCCATTCAACAATTCACTGTCAGATGGGGAACCAGTAGAAGTGGAAGTTCACTTTTAATTCGACCACGGCCCATCAGCCCGGATTCTACTGGTTCCTCATTCGACTCCGGCCGTGAAAGCCTTTGCAGTTATATAATTCACTGTCAGTTTTGTTGGGCAATGATGTAAACATAACATGGTGAACTGTATGGAGTACCTACTTTACCGGTCGTAATATAGAATCCGCGAGTTGGAAACTGACCTTCGCGAGTTGGGAGTCCATAGACGGTGTACGAAACCGAGATGACTGGAGGAGTGTTGTCGAGTAAGCCAAAGCTCATCAAGGGCTGAAGAGCCAGAAGAGGAGAAGAAGAAGAAGAAGCGGAAGATGCATGTAGAATCCGCCCTAAGACCCCCAAGAGGAAATGTTGGCAAAGGAAAATTAATTCCACACCATGTTTGCTAACTTTACATTTAATTATTATTCCCTCGGCAAAGCATCTTATAATGCAATCAATTCCCCTGGGCAAAGAAATAACATGCAATTTTTTCTATGAAGTTATGAACTCTTCTAGCCAGTATTTAATCAAATAAATAATGACTGTTTTTTCTATTACTAAGCCTACCTAGCGGAGCTAGGGCTAAAAAGCCCTCCCTTACACTCAAATAGGACTGCCTGCAATACATTCCCTCCGAAGCATGGCCATAAAAGGTAGGTAATGTGGGACTCGAACCAACAACGTTTTGGGGGAAAGTCTAGAGTCCGTAACACTACTCTACATGTCAAATGGTAGTGTCATTAAGTTTATTATACAGTATTTATTGTATTTCCTGTTGACTGTTGTAATTATAAAATTCAAATTGATTGCTGAGGAATGTGAAATGCAGTAAAGGTTGTTAGTAAGCTTCGGTAAGGATAGTTTCTTAAATTCTTCATCTAGTCATCTAACATTGTTCAAAATAACAAAGATGAAATTTTGGAAGAAAAAGAAACCCCCGCAGCATAATGCAGCTGCTTGAACTTTAGTACAATGTCAACTTACATTATTACTTCTTTTTTCTCTTAGTTCGCCTTTATTTCATGGGATATCAGAGTTCAATGTGGCAGCCAATTTAGTAAATATTAACAAAACAATTCTTTCTTATTGAAATAATTACTTTTTTATTGTAATTAATTTAATTCCAATTGAAACTATGAAACAAAGTATGTATATATAAAACTTTATAGCGGGAAACTTACTTTTGACACGCTTGTCTATGGTTGTTATGGTCTATTATAAAAATGTCTGCTTGACAACTAAAATGCACAATGCTGGTTTTATATCTTTTTCCCAAAATACAAAATCTTCTTCCCAAAATACAAAATTTCTGTTGTAAGCCGATCGGACGAGGCTGCTTTCTGCGGTTTCGCTACGTCTTAACTTTGGGTTCTCTTCTTATTTTTCTCCCCAATCATTATCTCATAACCGAGAGATATATACGTTATTTAACTAGGGTGTTAGTTTCGGGTTAAAAAGCTTTTAAACATAAAAAGATAGATAGTCCGTGAATGCCCTGCATTGCGCAAGTTAAACATATAAACATTCTTCTTCTGCAGGGAGCTCTCTGTCCTTCTAGCTTCCCCTGGATTATTACATGCAGAAGGCATTTTCGTTCCTCATCACATGGCTGAAGTATGTTAGTTTCCATTTCTTAACCGTCAGCAGAAACTCTGCTTCTGTATTCATTCGCCTCAGGACCTCGGATACAATACATACAGGCACACAACGCACAGGTACATTATAACAATGTCCACATCAATGCCTGGATTCAAGGACTAAACGAAAATCAAAAATATTTTTTGTTTTTGAGAATTAAGGGAAATCCCATAAGTTCCAGCAGTACACAAGGAGTACATTCCCACAAAGTACAAAGAACAGCTGGTGCAGGTACTGTACAATAAAAATATTGAAACCTAATTCAATTTCCACATCAATCTCCGAATCCATGGATTAGGCGAAGAAGAAGAAAAATTTTAAATTTTGGAGAATTCTGGGAAATCTTTTAAGATTCCAGCAGCACGCAAGGAGTACATTCCAACAAAGATGTACAAAGAACAGCTGTTGCAAGTACTGTACAATAAAAATTTAACCTTAATTTAATTTCCTGATCAAAGTCCGGATCCAAGGATTAATCGAAGCGGAATAAGAAAAATTTTAAGTTTTGGAGAATTCAGAGAAATCTTTTAAGATTCCAGCAGCACGCAATGAGTACGTACATTCCCACAAAGAAGTACAAAGAACAGCTGGTGCAGGTACTATACAATAAAAATTGAACCTTAATTCAAATTCCACATCAATGTCCGAATCCAAGGATTAACCGAAGAGGAAGAATAAAAATTGTTATGTTTCGGAAAATTATGAGAAATGTTATGAGATACCAGCAGTGGTTGTTTCCCACCACATTGAACCTTCATGGACATGAAACAAAAGAATAGAATAAGACTGTAATATTGTATATACGGGATTAGATGTATGAGAACGTGGTGAAGTTGATATTCTCTCTATGCTTATCTGAGACAAATCCCATAAGAACAAGGGTACGGAAAATCCAATAAGCCCCCTTTTAACACCGGGAAAGGGGATGATGAGCGCTTCACGCTCCATTGCAATGCTAACGCTTAAGTTATTACGTACCGTCATGGATGTCATGGCACCAACAGAAAATAACAACTTATGCGTGGAATTAATATTATTAATATCATTTTATGTTACAAAGCTAATCACACACAAACAATTTAATGTATGTATTATCCTATTGACCTCTTCAATCGCCTCTGTAGGTCATTGGCGTAAATAGGGGGGTCCTGGGGGGGGGGGGGGGGCGTAGCCCTCCCCAGGATTTCTCGCGAGAAGACGTTAAATGGAGGCTTAAGGCATAGTATCCACAATTACGAAAGGGAAATTAATTATTACTGTTCGCCTAGAAAAGTTTGCAAATGTCCATGAAAATATCCCTTAATGCTTTACCAACTCGGGGACAAGCCCCGCCTCTCCATGTAAATTCCCTATGCTGCATTTTCAAATCAGATAGAACTACTTTGCATGTGTTTGTATACACAAAACTTACGGGGGTTCCATTCCAAATTTAATGCATTAAGGTCACAAGTGGGCATTGCTTATTTTTTTCAGCTAAAATTGTCGATCTGTTGCACTTCTTACGAATTCACGACTCCAATGTCAAAATTAAAATTAAAATTTTCTGAATGTTAGTTCATTGTCTTCAACTACTGTAGCAACGTTAGTGGAACGGTTTTAGGATCATCATAGAACAAAATCAAAGCAATATTTATTGTTATAAATATTACTAGTGATGCGTTTCTTGAATTTGAGAAATTTATAAAATTTTCATCTTACCATACTGTGTTATAAAATGGATCAACTTGAAAGTAGAAAGTTAACTTAAGAGCGTTCAGGCCACAGAATAGAGTTTCTGTGTATCACACCAATAAGGGTCTCGTCAAGGTATACAATGCGATTTCCTTCAGACCTGGCGTTTCGGATTCCTTGTAAATACCTATAACGCCAAGAAAGCGTGCGTGGCGACTCGACCAAGACGTTGTATTTTGTCAAACATCTTAAATCTGCACAGCATTTAAATTGTGACTTCTTTGTTTCTGCTGCACTTCTGATGCGTGTATTTATAATAGTCTCCTCAACCGACTGGTTGTGTTTTTTATTTTACCTGAAATGAAGACGCCTAGTGATAAATACGCGGAGGCTCTCCTTGGGCATTTGGTAACGACCATCAAGCTCTAATATTTCTTGTCGCAGGGTGTCCAAGCTTAACAGTCAGCAATCATCCTAGGATGAATATACATAATTATGGGGTTCCTCATCATACTTTCATCACATTCGTCGAGATTATTGTAGTATTTTTGACGTCTTCTTTCCTTTATATTTTTGTTGATTTTATACCTCGACGGACTCCTAGACTCTGTATATATATATAATATATATCTTAAATATAACTTTCAACTTCCTTAAATAGTTTGCAAAGGTTTAAGATCATCATTCATGACTCCTAGTGAATTTGCTTGCCTTACCAAACGGTTCATGCGGAAATGTTGCTTCAGTTGCTTCTTATTACTAGGCCTGCTTCCTTTGGTAAGACTTAACACTCTTTTCTGTGGTCTGAATGCCCTAAACTTCGATATTAACTGTCTACGTTCAAGTTGATCCATTTTATAACACAGTATGGTAAGATGAAAATTTTATAAATTTCTCAAATTCAAGAAACGAATCACTAATAATATTTATAACAATAAATATTGCTTTGATTTTGTTCTATGATGATCCTAAAACCGTTCCACTAACGTTACTACAGTAGTTGAAGACAATTAACTAACATTCAAAAAATTTTAATTTTAAATTTGACATTGGAGTCGTGAATTCGTAAAAAGTGCAACAGATCGACAATTTTAGCTAAAAAAATAAGCAATGTCCACTTGTGACCTTAATGCATTGAATTTGGAATTGAACCCCCGTAAGTTTTGTGTATACAAACACATGCAAAGTAGTTGTATCTGATTTGAAAATGCAGCATAGGGAATTTACATGGAGAGGCGGGGCTTGTCCCCGACTTGGTAAAGCATTAAGGGATATTTTCATGGACATTTGCAAACTTTTCTGGGCGAACAATAGTAGGTTTATTTTACATAAAAAACACCATGAAAAAAATTAACATAGGCTACAGGTATTGACCAAGTACTTTCACAAAAAATGTATTAACTAATCAAAATGCTTAAAACCCCAATACTTCAGACCTATTTTTTCAAAAAAAAATTCCCGGGCCCCCCTCAGTGGTAGGTTTATTCGTCAGTAATATCTCAACTGTACTGCTTGCAAAATGTGTAAAACCTCACTAATTTGGACCGGTTTCTTTTATTTTTGTTACTTTTCTCCGAGGAGACCCACGGACCCCCCTTTCTCCAGGGTATAACATGCGCAAAACCTCAATAATTTAGGCCCATCTATCAATTTTTTTCTCCAGGGAAGACCCTCGAGCCCCCCTTTCTCCAGGGTATGTGTAGTGGTTACTTATGCTTGGAACTTAAATGCATAAATGCTCCAATTTTAGGCAAAAGGTCCTAGAGCACCACCATTTCAAAGTAAAGTAAGCTACTATATAATCTTTTGCACATTATATAGCCTACTGATTCTTCATATGATACCTATTCAATATAAAAACGTAAATACACGATTGTGAATATTACAGTATGAGAGTAAAGCATTACCGTATGCACGTGATTACAAGGTATTAAATCGTCGACGCATAAAACTAAAAGCTTTGTTATTGAATCCCCATAAACTTGTTGTCACTCGGCAGTCAAAGCTGATAATTACTAATATACTGTATGTGCGACAAAAACAACCTATTGTACAATCATCAACCTTTTGATCCGATCCAATATCGAGTAATTGCTAATCAATAATGTAATTTTCAGTTACACCAACGGATAATCATTGGACATAATATTTCGTTCTAATAAATGTTTGTGTTCAACATATAAACGCTTCAACTGTTTATCACTTCGGTGAAGTTTTACTTCAGCTACCTACCGGAAATAAACTCACCATCACTTGGTTCTGAATAGTTTCTTCTGGTTAAATCTCATGTATTCAGAAAAATTCAAGGTCGACACAAAATGGTTTATTACTAATTAAATCGAAGATAGGCTAAGGTGGCAATCATTCCCGAAGCCTTCTGACCTAAATAATACTATTAGGTAAATATATACAGTATATGAAAATAAAAGAAAATGATGTCAACAGTGAATGTTTATAATAAACAACTCAGACTCGTAGATCTGCACTTGGTTAAGGCCGTAGATTTTAATAATAATACTAGATACCGAACTCCCCTGCATATTTTGAAGCCAGCCGCCATTGCAATAAGTGGATAGAAAATGTTGTGTACACCTTGAGTTCTTATGAGATTTCCTAATATTTTATGTGAAAATTACTTTCAAAAATTCAATCTTTCAGTTTATTTTAGGTGGATTTTGATCAATAGTTACATAAAAGACAATATTAACTGAAATTAAATCAAGATAAAATGTATTTCGTCGAGAAGTACCCATTTAAGAACAGGTACTTTGCGTTCTTTCCATTCTTTCTATCTACTTATAGCAATGGCGGATGGCTTCACAACACTCCCTACAGAGAGCATGGGAGTTCGCTATCTAGTATTATTATTAAAATCTATGGTTAAGGCTGAGTGTTCAAATGTTTTGTAAACAAGAAATTTTGCTGATTTTTTGACGAAAATAATTTATTGCTCATTCCACAGATACAAAGATAACAAAGTAAAGAGATAAAAAACTCATAAAAAATCCAAGTTATCGCAGGAAGTTTATATTTTCTGAACTGAAATATTATTACATTAAAAAAATTGGATAAAGAGCCTTAAACCCACTTTGTAGCACAGTTGTAAATCTGTAAGGGAAATAGACAGCTTTCATAGAAAGCTCGTATTTTTTAAGATTTTTTCATCTGTTCCCTTATATATCTTTGTGGCTGTGGAACGAGCAATTAATTAAAAAAAGTACGAAAATTTCTTGTTTACAAAACATTTTGAACACTCAGCCTTAAGTCATGCTTTCGTCTGTAACTCAATTTCTCAGCTTGTTCATTATTGCTTGTAGCTGGTGTAGGTTGACATCGAGAACGTGTAGGTACCAGTTTACCAATGGCCAAAAATTCATATGGAAACAATACAAGTAATGTCCGAAATCCACGGGATCGTTGACATTGGACAAGGGACCTATGGGCCACTATAGATTGTAAGCAGGGCTGGGTCCATAAAAAACTCTTAATGAAAAAACTGGTTGTCTGCAAAGTCGGTTTACGGACGATAGTTTAACGTGACGTCTTAACAAAAAAATAAAGATATAAATAAATAAATAAATAAATTGTTGTTGTAATAAGCTATGAAACCCACGCTAAGATGAGGCGTAATGGATGAGCCGAAAGGCCCAAAATTCGCCCACATGGAAAATAAAGACAATTTTCTTTCTTCCTTTCAAAAGGTAAACAAACAAAAAGTGGAACGGGGAAGTAGGCGATACGAAGATCACCGAGTCCGCTAGTTGTGAATAAAATTATAGAAGGCATAAAAATAATAAAACTGCGAAAATTTCTCCCCTTATTAAAGCACAGGGGTTTCTACGAGTATTTTTAATTAAACTCACAACCCTTCTCTTATAAGATGTCTTTGAGAGAAGTAGTAAGTAGGTTGTATGTCAACAACTTCGTCAAAAAATGTTTTAAAAACATTTCACATCAAAGCCTGCCTGTGTTTTCCCTCAATTCATGGTAATTCACCTCGAACCATGAGAATCCCCAGATATAAGGTAACCCTTGTATCATACCTGTGGGTTGATGCCCCGAATACTAACTTCTCATCTGGATCGTGCCCAACCTTCTGGTAATGAATTCTTCGGTCTCTTATATATGGCTACAGTAAATTTAGAGTTTACGTACGTAGGTAGAATTTAATTTGAAATGCTTAAGGTAGGTACCCTTTCCCAAACTCCAGTATCTCACCGACTTGTTAGGGTTGCTAAGTAATAATGAGTCCATAAATTATCCCCTTTATTTACGGTGGTAAGATAACAGTCTGCAGTTGAATCGTTTATTTGTGAAGCAAGCTTAGTCAGGAAATTAGAATCAGGCAACATTTCTTCGGTGGCAACGTGGTGCTTGTGCTCGTCTGAGTCTCTACACGCCATCAGATCGGAGACGTGTCGTAACTCAACACGGGTACTAACCTACAGACTGAAGGGCTCGATCGAATACATTCATTGAATTGTTTGAATGCGATTATCCTTAAAAAAAATCTAGAAAACAGGATCTTACCGATAACGGTAAATATCCCATTTAGGTTCATGTCGAGCCTCAAACCCCGACCTTCTGGTTCCTACTATAAATTCTCATTTGCAATATATATGGTATATAATACAGTCATTAAATTTGGGTTTGTAGTATAGTGGTAAGGCATAGATCGTGGGTTCAAATACCGCCAAGATTTTTAATGAGTCTTTCATTTCAGTTCCGCTTATTCTTATTCTTGATGTCTACTACCCTAGACTTTTATTAGATGTAAGGTACATTGAACAAGCCCCTATAAGCTAAATAGTAGTTAAACATCCGAGCACTTCCAAACTTAATTAACTCGCACAGTTCACGTTAGAGTTAGATTTGCCCACTTTCACAAACAAACATAAAGAATTTACCTTTCAGTAGTAGTAGTAGTAAATTTGGCAAAGTTCCTGGCCACGGTGAGGGCCCACAGGACACAAACCAATATCTTTTAGTGACTTTTTTTATTGGATTTAGAACACTTGAAGCAAAAATGAAAACATCAAACAACTTCCCTTTGCCTTAGTCTTGCATTGCTTAGGTGATATGCAAGCCCTTAACTGCATATGTTAAGCAAAAGTCCAAAAAACAAATCTCCTCGGTCAAGGCCGTAGCCAGGATTTTTTTCGGGGGAGGGGGGTTTCAGAAATTTCATTGGATATTACATAGTGGTTTTTATTCTTCCTCTCAAAATCCGATTCTATCTAGTATCAAGCCATTGCATTTCGGGGAGGTTTAAACCCCAATGAACCCCCCCCCCTTGGCTACGGCCCTGTCGTCGGTAATCCCTCGTTATTTATATATAGGAGTCCAGAGAAAGTTTTCAAAATTATTACTGCTGTCCCTCTCATGGCGCTGAACTTATCGTACGTGTTTCTCCAACTCACAATCTGTCGCAGCAAGTTTTCTGCCACAGTACCACATGGAACTAAATAAGTGTTCACGAGTGCCACACCATGCTACAGCATGGGACGTGATGTGCCCGCAATAGTTTCATTGTCTTCTGCCAGAGTAACTTAAATTGTCAGTAACGTCTTGTCAACTTTCTTGAAGTAACTATTACTGCAGACTTCTTACATTTCTACCTTTTCGGATTAGGACAAAATCGGTCACATCGACTAGCTGTTCTTTGCACAAAGTTGAAATTCTCATTTTAATGGTCTATTTCAAAGTATTTTTATTATTATTATTATTATTTCATTATTATTATTATTATTTTATTATTTTATTTATTATTTTAATGGTCTATTTCAAAGTAAACCTCGGTGTTAATTGTAAAAATTTGTCCCAGGCAGAAGACAATGATTGGCCATAAAAGGGAATAGATCAAATTAATATGTTCATTAATGTATTTGTGTCGAATCAGATATTTCTTGACAAATTTATGTCCCACCCGTGACAGTGGATTGTTTTTTTTTTTAAAGGGAAATATTGAAACTCTTTGAAGAGTTTAATAATTCTCATTAAAGTTCATCTTTCTCAATTAAAAATATGCCAGAAGCCTTAAAAACAGCCACGACGATTCGCAGAAACATGACACATTGTGCTGTCATGTTCAATGAGAGGCATATTTTTGTCCCACCCGTGACACGGTGGTTTTTGGAAACTTCAAGCAAAACCTTAAAAAGAAAACAGTTTTTCAATTGCACAATTCAAACCAAGCAAATGGTAAAGTCAATGTTTTAAGAGCTTTTCAAAGTCATAAGGAAAATGTGCTTGCAATTGTCCACCCGTTACAATGGAATGACCAGAAGGACTAGGGCTCTAGGATAAAAAGGTTACTGATCGATTGACTAGCGAATAAGAAAAGTTAACGAAACGGATAGGTCACGTGATCTCAAAATTGCTATATGTGCAGCAGACATGTTGGATTTCTATCTATATGAGAAAGATGTCCTTTGGGTAGCCAATTCTACATTTTTCATACAATCCCCAGGCAAGGGGATAAATGGAGGAAATCGAGAGACGTTACAATAACACTACTATGCGCAACAGGAGTAATATCGTTTTAAATTAGTATCAGCATGCCCCCAGCGGGCCCAGCCTCAAGCTATTCAATATTTATTCATGAAATTGTTCCATCGCAGAGCATAACCACACTGTTAGTTTTACAATTTTAAATTCTTCATTTCGAAATGTCAATTTTGAGTTCTATCTACATTTAAATCTTTAATGAAAGGCAAACTTTTGATGACAGTGTTATAATTGAAGACGAGTACGCGGTGACTCGTTCTCTTACTTGGTTGTCAAACCCATGGGAAACTCTGGTGAAAAATCCTATAGGTCTTCCAACGATTCAAGAACTGTTTTCAAAGCTGTATTGATGTACAACTGACAGCATCGACACAAAGGTTCCACAGAAAAATTATTTTTTAGTCATTTTTTTTATGAAAATTGAGTTTATTTTTTTGCCTCCAGAACCAAACTATCAAGTTGCAAGCGACCCATTGGGTTTTGTTTTCATTAATAAGGACTATAATAGCAGGCGAATTTAAAGTAGCCTAAATTGTAAATTGTTGGAGCCGTTTTTGAGACAACATTTTTTTGGTCGTGACTAAATGGGTTTTTTGCTGTTGTGTTTTTCAGAGTAGTAAAACCTTAATCCAAATTAGAGCGAAACAAAGCATAGTTATTAATTAATTTCCAATATGGTTGAACTTCGTTTAAAAAAAAAAATAACTGTAAGCGAAGGTATCGGGAGGAAGGAATTAAAACACTATTTTCAATCGATGCTATGCACATATTAAAATATAGAGGAATGTTCCTCTATAAAAAAAACGGATACTGTAAGTGCCCCATTTGCTCTTAAGCAAAAGATTTTGTTATGTGCCAAAAGGAAATGCCAAAATATATGGCTGCTGTAACCTCACGCTTTATTTAGCAACTGCTTATGGGAGTACAGGGGTGTGTATGGGCAAGTTAAAAACCATGTTGGAATGAGATGAAAGCAATAAGACTCTACAAAAAACTTAAATCTTCCATTGAATAAAGATAATGAAATTAAATATCATATATATGGGACCTAACAGAGATAATAACGGGAGCAAAGACATGGCGGCCTGTCTGTCATCGGAATACCAACATAATGGATTGCCCGCCCAAATCAAATCATGTGCAATCAGGGAAATGGACCCAGTCCTGCCAACCCCTTCTCACTTTAACCGGCGTTGTTAAGATAGAACTGAGCTTGAAAGTGGATTCTGGTTAAGATATTAGCTTTTGAGGTTTGTGCTTTTTGACAGGTTAGTTTCTATTTTCAAAAATACTATTAATGTTTTCTAAATTAAACAAAATTATTATAAACAAAATTATATATTTGGTCCTTCGAGTCGAATTTTACATGTTTTCATATATTTAAAATTTACTGAGCATTCATATAGTAGGCCTGTTGGAAAATGAACATATTGTGAGTGGATATCCATATATTAGTATTTATGGTTTAGTTAGATAGAAAAAATATCCGTAGATGCTAAAATAAAAAGTTAATTATTAATGTATTAAGAGTTATTTGCTATGGGGGAAGGATCTTATTTCACAATTCGTCAATTTCCACGAAGTGTAAATTAGGAACTAATCAAAAACATAAATCTTCTTACGTTTAGCTCCTATCCTAAAAAAACATTAATTTTCACATAATTACAATCCAAAAAAAATTTCCAGTCAGGCATAATAAAACGGAAAGGGCTGTTAGTTGCATAAATTTAAAAAACTGTCTTGCCGGTATTAATTAATTAAACAACCAAGAATAGTTATAAGATGTAGTAGGTAGTAGATGTAAGCATCTTATAAAAAACTTGTATTCGTACAATGATGGCTAACAAGTACAAATATTAAGATATTCCACGAGACATGGCACGAACAATCGAGAAAACCTTTTCCATCAAAGAAAATTTGTTCAGTTTCTCCTAGCTGTAACGGTATATCTAATGTCAACACTACATGATAAAATACACAAAACTAAACATTGATGTGTCATACAAGCATACAATAAAAGACGCAGCATGCTGAAGAATAACAGGAAAACGACGTCTTTTCCAATGTGGACCTAATCATGCATAAATATGTCATCTCAAATAAAATATCTGACATGAGTTGTAATTTTATTTTTAATGTTACATGACGTCATAAAAAGGGCCCGTTCGTCAATATCATGTGAGACATCAGATGGAAAACTTGTAGTTAACGGCGAACTTCAATATAACACAGATTCCCTGCCAAAAATATATTTTTGCATTTCTGGTGACACGTCTCCTATGACCAGCCATTGAAAAAATGGATCAGCAGCCTGATCATGGCGAATATAATACCAGTATTTATTTAATCCCCTGGTATGAAAAATGTAAACAAGATAATTTTATAATGGAGAGTGCTATTCAAAATTTGTTTGTTTACATTTTTAATACCCGGGGATTAAATAAATACCGGTATTATAATCGCCATGATCAGGCTGCAGGTGACTCCAGGATTCAAAAAATATTTTTGGCGCGCTTAAACATCCCCTCTCTCCTATATATGTATACTTATGCATAAGTTTAGGCGAACTGTTGAACAGTTTAATGACTTGTACTTGTGGGAGTCTCTACACACCTTGCGATCGGAGCCGTGTCGTAACTCGACACAAGTACCTATTAGGTTAATTAGTGAGGCGATTGAAGACGTTAATCGGATACATTGATTAAAAATTGTTTGTACGCGATTAACCTTTTTTAAGTTTCCGTTTCCGTTAACAGTCTGCTGTAACACACGCGGGTACACACCCAGCGCACACCACACGATTTTTTTTTATCACACGTGGAGTTTTATATATATATACTGCCAGCGCTGCCACTGCCCCCCCCCCCCCTCAAGCAGCTACGATAGGGTATCGTAGGTAGAAGCAGAGCTTAACGATGGATTATCGGAGAATGAATAGGTCTACGATAACTAGAAAACGGTAGGTTATCGGAGCGAAATCTAGGCCAACGTTAACTAGAAAACGATATGTTATCGGAGCTAATGCCCTTGAAGATTTAGGGTCCGATAACTTAAAGGAGTTTTACCTCATATAAGTTTTCGTAGTGAATTATCGGACATACTTATCGGAGCATAAGTAACGGAGTTATGGAAGACGATGAGTTAACGGAGAGGATTTATCGGAGTACCGATACGTTAACTTACAGTACCAACTACGTTGTCACGTATTTATCGGAGCGATTCCGATATCTTATTTGTAGCATTTCTCTCAGCGTATTTATATAGGAGGGATGAGAAATTCGAGCCCGCCAAAAATACAATTTGAATCCAGGGGTCATCTACTACGTATTTTCAATGGCTGGCCACAGGAGACGGGGTGGGTGATGGCGCCAGAAATTAAAAAAAAAATGGCGGGAAGCAAATGTCCCATCTCTCCTACATAGAACTCTATAATCATACAAACATATAACGTGTAAGTCCCAAAGGGCGTTGCATTTTGATTATAAAAATAAAGGGAAAACTTGAAGCATCCATGGAAAACAAACAAATTTATCTTCACATGATGGATAGCATTCAATGTAGCTATAAGCTTTCAGGCAGCCCTTTCACGATATTTGAATTGCTTAAAAGCAAAAAGGCCTAGGTATCATCTCGACAGTTGTCATTTCTTCAGGAAGATCGAGTGCGAGTTTTTTTTTAAAATAAAATATCGTATACTTTATATGAAAGGAAGAAAAGAAAGAAAATTGTCTTTATTTTCGATATGGGCGAATTTTGGGCCTTTCGGTCCACTCTTACAATTAGCGTACAGTAGATATTTGTTCGCCTGACTAGACACAATAGTTACGGGGTTGTACAATTATCATAATTTTACATAGGTATCCTACTTTGTAAAGTTTATTGCTAATTTGTTTTATCACCTAAAACGGCGAGCGTACACCGGTGTCTACACACTGTTGATGTTTGCTTTAAGGCACGCTATAGATTAGTAGTGAGGAATATACCTACCTACCTAAGCAGTTAACCACTAATAGGTTATCAAATTATTATATTTTTTTTAGCAATTCTGGCAGTTAGTACTAGACAGAACCATAGAGAAGAATTGCGTTCTGTAATTAGTAAAAATTTTGTATTATTTCATCGCATATTCATATGGGGGGCTACCCCATGGATGGATACAGGGGGGGCATGGGGGTAGCTGCCCCCCCCCCCTAAAGTTGCTAAATTTATTGTAAATTAATTTATTACGTTCTGATTTAATCGATCATACATACAGTATGTTTTCCTATTTTGACCCAGAACTATCCCCAAATGGGCTGGATCCGTCCCTGGGCTACCCTCTACATCAGCCCACGAAATAGTAAACAAAAAGAATTGAACGGAATTTTCACCTTAATGAAAGAACCTATAAAGAGAATTAGCTGATGTTAATTTTGCATTTGAATTCATGGTGCTTTATCAAGCCATTCATAGAAAATCAAGCAAAACTTCACAGTTCACATTCTCCAAGCATCCTGTATAAGATACACGGTATTCCAACACATTTCACCCTCTTAAAACTGTAAACGTTACAACGAAAAATGGATAAGCTGATTTTTCGAGAAAAAAAAAGACCATATTATGACCATTTATTTGAATAATGGCGCGAGTTTCCAAACCACTGGAATTATAGACTAGAATAAGGTGGGAGCCATTTGTAATGAATGTTGCTGTCAGCTACAGCCCTCGCCTGACCTCCAGGTTGTCTGCTGTCTTCAGCAGACACCGCTGGAGGTTGCCGCTTTCATGAATCGATCACCATGACAATGTCTGGTAATGGCGGGAAATTCAAATAACGGCGATTTTGTAAAAGTTTTGATTAATTACTTTAGGTAGACTCCTTTAGAAATCATACCTATTGTTTTTTGTCACATTGTGGCCATTGTAGTTTAAGTAATCTACCAAACCACCTGGCTGTGGTGAGTTGTCCAGTCAAAGCTATTTTTTAAGCTCAAGAAACACTAGGATGATGTAATATTTCTTATAAGCCATTAAAATTGTTAAATGTGTTATCTCATAAGGGTAAAAGGATAAGACCGGAATTCCAGCAGAAATTTCAGATATCCCCACCTATTATTGTATATTCTAAGATAACACTATCGGACATATCGCGAACGCGCTCTTGGATGAATCAGGTTTATTGGGGTATAGTATCTACCGAACCTAATACAGTATATCCAAATACGGTATTCAGTATGGATAATAAATTGATAAAGAGTGGACCGTCCGCGCAATATTAGGTATATGTTGTGTTACCATGTAACAACAATTAGAGGCAGAGTACCTATTTATGAACTTCGAAGAAAGCCTCTACAGGCAGGGGAATTAGAGAAAAGAAGACATAGAAAAATGAACGGAAATGGGTTTCAATCCTATTCCCATCCATTTTTCCACGTCTTTCTCTCTCTAATGGGCCGTCTGTGTTACATAAACTTGTAAACGGTTTTACAAGGAGCAACGGTTTACAAATTATGGGGCGGGTTTACGTTCCATAATTTAATCTTGATAATAAGCCTACCAGGCTTGTTGCTTCAAAATTTATCAGAGCGAATTTCCCAGATTAAAGAAAATTAAGGCCTGTAGCATTTCATTATTAAACTGCTCGAACAGGGCTCACCTTCCCGGCCCCGGCCCCTGTCTCTTATTGGAACATTGTAAAATTTTGTATTGCAGCAGTCAGCAAAAGGTTTTCTTTATTACTACCCCATACAGTGATACTCATACAAAAGAAGGATTTAATTTTAGTAAAAAACAAATGGAAACTCCTGATTATCCATATTTATAAGATACCAATTTTGATGCTGATTACCGTATCAAAAATATTCTGAAAATGTGTAGGAAGTAACTTAAACTAGTTACAATATGCAATGCCTTAAGTAGTAAAAATTGGCAGAATGTTTTGCTTGGATGCTGTATTCCTGGGTTCTAAGGAAACTGTAGATTCCCCATAATATGATATATAGGTTCAATACATCCAGTGGCCTTGGCGGTATAATTTAGGTGGTATTCTGCTAGCATGAAGTGAAACTAATGTATATGTATACAATGTATGTATGTATGTATGTATGTATGTAATGCTGCACAGAAAGAGAGCACCCTACTGGTAGCCAACAGTATTAGGATATTTAGACAAGTCCTGAAGATAATAGAAGATAATGATAATGCTAAAAAAAAACCACTGAAACTAAAAACAAAAATACGATACCCGTGAAATGTTTTAAAAATGTTGGATCTTTATTTCTTTAAAATTTGAAATAACAACAATAAATATATGCATATATGTATATGCAATGCATATTAATTAACTAGCAGAAAATTAATTGTTCTTTAGATTTAAAAAAGAAATTGTTTTTTTGTAAAATTACATTGAAGCCTCCTAGATATGTAGGTAGGCTATGATAATTTTATATATTTACTGTAGCCTATAGAGAAAAAATACTATGCAACTTAATCAGTTTCTCTCTAAATCCTCTCTAAATCAACCCCCCCCCCTCCCTCCGCCATTCAAATTGTACAACGGGTAGAGTATAGCCACGTTCCACGTAACCTATAATTGGTGTCATAAAATGGAAAAAAACGAGTACAAAAATACAAGCTGCCCTTTCACGGTTCCTTTTTGCTAATCCGATATTTATTAACTGTTCAGAGTGGCTTTGGTAGGTAATCCGACCCTTCCGTGATAAAAATATTCGTCAGATCAGCAATTTGCGGTTTTTTAGTCAATTTCAAAAAGGGAAATCGCGGAAAACAAGCTTTACCTCTGCTTGTTGAATTTTTCAATAGCTATTGACATTTGCCATGTGAGATGACACATTTTGCATTAGGTACGAGTGCATATAATACAATATGCACATCAGCAGTGATTGTCAATACTCAGTGAGCTAAAAAATGAAAAAAAATGAAAATTTGAACACTGCTACAATAATAATAATGCATTAAGTTGGAAACATGTTTCGCATTTTTTTAAAGTAGAATTATAAAGAGAAAATAACAATCTCAGAGCAAAAAATGAGATGTCATAAAGTAGAAGAAATGTTCCTCTACATTTTTAATTTAGTATGTACCGTTACTAACACCTATTATAGCCACGGTTTTGGAACCCTTTCCAATTGATATCCTCAGTTTTATCATTTTATCAGTTATTATAATTTAAAAACCAAATTCAATTATTATTGTGTTAGTGACGCCCACATTCAATATAATGTGCACTTAAACGTAAGCAGTAGTAGTAGAGTTGGTCAGGTTAATAACGACTTAGGCCTCATATTTGGGCCCATAGAGCGACCCCGACTTGACTGTCCTATGCCAGCCCATAGGACAGTGGACCTCCTGATTATAGTGGATTCCGAACCACTTGGGAAACACAGTGAAGTCACACGATTAGTTCGGAGGTGACCAGGACAATTCCAACCATGTTTCCCTACCGGCACTGTGCACACGACCAAGTTATCTACAGCTTTGAACCTGCTCTGGTCCGCTGGATTCAACTTGGTATGGCGGCCGGCGCACTTAAACATAAAGGAACGTGTCTTCTAATTTATTGCGGCATACCATTTGTGTTTATACTTTTATACTGTAAGACAATGAGGGCTGGTTGAAATAGAGCATTAGCTGTAAACATTTCGCTGAGCTCTGTTGCTGACAATTTCAGTAGACAATAGAAGTCGTAGTCTACGTATTATCGTCAACTGAATATGTCTGCGGCAGGACTGAACGAAACGTCGGTGGAAATATCCCGGGTATAGTTCTACGGCATTTATTTCATAGGGTTATTTTGACCCATTTTATACCATGACCGAGGATTCCCTTAGAAACATAATTGATCTCAGGACTCTTGGCCCGTCATCAGATGGTACACAAGACCGAAACACCTGGAAGGTGAAGATGGTGGGGAACATTTAAACAAAACGGGGACACTCACACCTACAACGGGGAGACCTTGTAAGGCCAGCGCCAAGCACAGCCAAGTGTGAGCGACTGGATCCTATACTACAAGGTTACGCCTACCTTGGAAAACTCCCGATTAAACTGAGAGCGGCGAGAAATGCTTCTAACTTCCCTAAATTGCTTAGAAACCATCTCTTAGAAAAAGCTTTCTACACTGTCACTGAGGCACTAACACAATGACAACTACCTGATTTTGATGATACTCTGACGATTTAACTTATACTTTACATGTAATGTATAATTTAAAGGAAATATATATTGTATTGTATTGAAGATAAGGGATAAGGCACCACTAAAGCAAGTTTCTGTGAGGCCTTAATGTCGCCCTGGCATATAGGGCTTCCTCACCGGGCAAATCCGGCCCTCGGTGCACGTAACGGTTTGCGGTTTGCCAATCGTAAAAATAAACAAAAAATTGAAGAAAAAAACAGCAATAAAGTCCGAAAAAATAGTTGTTTCTGGAATTTCTTCCATTATTGCCGAGAAGTCTAGTAAAAAGGTACTTTGTCTACTTACAAGTACCACTCCACCACGTTAGGAAGCATTTTGGTTAGTCCTGCTTCGGCGGGGATTCCAGCAACGTCAATAGTGATAGTAAATGTAGTTTTGACGTGGTAGCAGATATTAAAGACATACTAAAAATGTCTACTACCACGTCAAAACTACATTTACTATCACTATTGACGTTGGTGGACTCCCCGCCTTCTTGTAATTCAGAAGAGGCATATTCGCCATATTCAGGATAATAATTATTAATAATTATTTCATTACAGTTAACTTACAATCTGTAAGTATGAAGTAGTTACATATAAGACCGTAGCCAGGGGGGGTTCATGGGGGGTTCAACCCCCCCCCCCCTGAAAGGAAATAGCTTGACACTAGATAGAATCGGATTTTGAGAGGAAAAATAAAAACTACTATGAACCCCCCCCCCCGGAAAAAAATCCTGGCTACGGCCTTGTTGCATATACATTTAAAAGAGGCTTAAATAAAACATGTACGAGTACAGTATGTCCCTATAAGGGATGGCTCCCAGTGTTCCTGTCATTCCCGCCTAGTCTCTTGTGAAAAGCTAAGCTATAATATTTATAAGCAAGAAAGTGTCAGGCTCATTCGAAATCATGAGAAGTTCGTTGTAGATTGCTTAATGGAGATAAATAATATAAGAATCTGCCTTCTCTAGGGGAAGAATTGACGGAAAATGTTGGAAAGTCACTGAGAAATTCAAGTATCGTAACATTTAGAGAACATTTTTAAGACGATTAACTATATAATTCCGATTTCCTCTTGCTACATCTTGGGGGGAAGGGGACTTATAAAAATCATAACGTGATGTTTCACATTATCGATTTGCTGAAGATATTGTAAGGCAAGTTCACTGAAACCGGCATCTATCGTAAGCAATGTTTTCCATCCTCAACCTACTACTTCACTTTTATTCCTTTAAGGAGATTTCATCTACTTATCGAGAAGACGCTTTTCGGAAAAATGTCTTCATATAACTTTTCATTTCATGACCCCTTGAGCCCTAAAACACCCCCGTTCTAAATTATATACAGTATACATACAGTATATGTATGTATGTACTGTATATCGATTTCAGGAAACACTGTAACTTCCGTAGATATCAGAAATTTAATGAAACATGGCACACAAATTTAGCAAGTTTGTTAACCAGCGTGATCCGCCATTTTGTCTCAAGATGGCGGCCGAGCAAAAACTTAAAAATATCCTATCTCAGTTAATATTGGTCGCAGAGGTATGGAATAAGATGTGGCCAGAAGCCTGTATTTTCATCTACTATAATTTACGATGAAAGAATGATTTCAAGATGGCGGCCAGTCAAAGTGATAATAATGCGATACGTGCACAAAAATTCATAGTCGTCTACATAGCGTTTTAAAATGGGGAAAGCGTGGCGCTTGTGAGAAATGAGTTGTAGTGTACTTTATTAGCGAAATTGGAGGATATGGAAAAAAACTGGGCTTGGCGGGATTCGAACCCACGATCTACGCCTAACCGGGGCGTCGTCTTAACCGCTGGACCACAAGCCCCGATAAGGCGATTTTTGGCGATTGCCAAATCCTCTACTTATGCTCAAATTGACATGATTCGTGTTGCTATAGACAGGTTAGCACAACTACACAACTATCTAACCGAGTAGGGTCTGTGAGCTTACTTAATTGCATAAAGGCAATGCTTTATTCATTACATTGTAGTATTATATGGTATATATAACACTGACACTGACACTGACAGGTCCAGCGGTTAAGACGACGCCCCGGTTAGGCGTAGATCGTGGGTTCGAATCCCGCCAAGCCCAGTTTTTTCCATATCCTCTAATTTCGGTTATAACGAGGAGGTTACCTCTTCAACTAAAGTTAATTTAATGTCTGTGTTATATATACCATATAATACTACAATGTACTTTATTAGCGCAATATGTTATCATGTATAAGGGAAGGAGATACCGCCACCTCCGCAAAGCGGCCGAGCTGCCTATAGCAAATTAAAAATTTACCTAATGGTAGTCAGAAATGTGAATGTACATTCAAGAAAAAAGAAACATTTACAGTTTAGTAGTTATATAGATCGACAGCTATTGAAAGAAATGCGCGTGTACATTCCAGAAAAAATAAACATCAAAACAAAGGCGGTGAGGCTGAAGGCCGAGCTGCCTATTGCAAATTAAAAATAACACTGGGCGCGTTAAAAAGGAGAACTGCTACAGCCTACAATTGCGGTGAAGGACGCCAGTTAGAGTGACAGTGAGAACCCCCCATTCAGTTCCTTCTCAACAGGCAGACTGAAGAGGGGGAGATATAAACTAGGTTTCAGGGGTTCGGGAGGAGGGGGGCTGTTGAGAGAAGAATAAGAACTATTCCCGGGCCTTTTGGCCGAACCCCGACGTCCTACCATTGTATAATCCGACCTAAACACGTACAACAACTGTTCTATCTGCTGGCGATTAGTTTTCATTGTCGGAGAGTCTATTAGGAAGTTGCTGTTGTCGTAAAAGGCAATTTGGATGAGAAATGCTTTCTTTTGCTGCAGAATAATAGGCCATTACGTACTGGGAAATGATGTTTTGTTCTTCCAACTCTGAGACGGAAAAGACTATTATATATTTTTTTCAGTTCTTTGGTATACAACTTACCCTAGGCGGTGCAGCCGATTTGCATACTGAATATCGACTTTTTTCTTTTTAGTACCTTATTATCGTGAACGATGTTTGTCAATTTACGACTGTTAGTAGGCCTTAGACAGGCTTTATTTTTGGAGAGACCAGATTTTGCTCGATGACAATATCGGCGTCGAATTTTATTTATTCCCCCCCCCCTTAGTCATTTTGTGGGGTAATGGGCTATTCGATAATTTTTGAAAACTTATTTTAATGCACTTATTACATTTAGATTTATACCCACTAAAATCATTTTTCTTTAAAAAAAAAAAAACTATATTTAGTGCGGAAAAAAATATTTTTCCCCATCAATTTAAGTTTTATGGTTAAAAAGCGGGCCACGTGCCGCAAAATAAATGTGACGCCGTGGAGTACGCGTTGCCAGTACTAACACCCAATACGAAATCTGATGTCATTTTAAGGGCACCCACATGTGGCGGCGTTTTGGCTCTTGTAATCCACAGTCAAAAACACCAACATTTATTTATTTTATAATTATATACAATTGTTTTCATACAAAAAACGTATTGTATTATTATTGCTAACATTATCTAGCATATTAATACAACTGTCAAGTTGTCAATTACTAAAAAGGCGCTTTCAACAAAACATCTAGTTACATTAGTAGCTAGTTGGTGTGCGCGCCATGCGATCTGAGACTTGTCGTAACTCAGCACGAGTATTAATTTATTCATTGAGACAACTGAAGAGACCAATCGGAGACATTCATTAAATTGGTTGAATGCGATTAACCATATATATGAATTAATAAGAAGAAATCTAAACGACTTTTAGTCACGTTATGTTATAGTTCCATAAAGATAATATATATATATATATCTTCTCCTTATTTCAATAGCATAGCTAGCCATTTGAGGCACACGTCATGTCTTTGTTATAATTTAGTCTAGTATGGTATGTTCCCTCCCCAAGCACATTCTTAGGAACATTTGGGGTTGGGAATTGTTCATTTGTTTCTTGTACTCTTGAGATGGATGATATTGATTTTGACTTCGTTCAGTTAGGGTACTAAACAAATGTTTCCATATCTCATCTAGCATATACGCTCAGCGCCAACAATTCTGAAGTACAATATCATGTGAAATCTTGTAATGGCTTAGCTACAACTAAATTGGTGAAATCCAATTTTATCAACATTGCAAAGTCGAAATTTCCAAGTGAGTTCCAAATTAACTGGTAAGAATGACCCAATTGGCTGTAATCCAGGCTTATACTTGCTGTAATAGGCCAATGAATTCTTCCGCCTGCCGAGCCGACTATGTTATCCATGTTATGGAATATCATTTTTGCAAAAATATATGCATACTGTTTATTTCTGGAAAATAAGAATTTTATATTTTCACCCCCCTGGGCGTATCATTTCTTTCATTCGAATGCATTTGCAAGACAGTTTTTGAGGCGATTCGTTAGACTAGAATCCTACGTAGCATTTTTTGAGAATTTTGAGAATTGAGAGACTACCTGCTGCACTTCTGTTGGGTTTGAATTGCTTAAAAAATCTCTGATAATAAGGCGGCGATCCCACCGACCGGCTAGGGCTAAATACGGTGACGTGGTAGCAGACATTCAAGACTTAGGCGAGGTTTCCACCGTCCTCGCATTGCAGAATGCAAATGACATTGACGGAAATTAGAATTTTTCTTTTTATTGAAATCTATTAAAATGTTTGTACTTAACATATCCCATGACGCCTTTTTTTTTATTTTTAGTTTGTTTGTGATTTTACTGTATGATCATTGATCAATTTTAACTATGGCATAGAGGAAAACAAACATTTCCGTCAAAGTCATTTGCATTCTGCAATGCGAGGTCGGTGGAAACCCCGCCTAAGTCTTCAATGTCTGCTACCACGTCACCGTTTTTGTATTTAGCCCTAGCCGTTCGGTGGAATCCCCGCCTAAGCATGTCTTGAAATGTTAAAGTTTGGAATAGGATGCATGTATGGAACCAACCAAAGAAAATTCAATTTCAGTTTATTTGATTTCATTGGCTACGCCATTACTTTCAAAGGTTTTTTTTTTTAAAAAAAAACATGGCAGAAACTACAAAGAATTACATCATGATCCTCTTGAAAGATACAACGAGTTTACGGAGATCATTTAAACAGCCAGAACAAAATCAAATTCAAAATAAACGTATTTGCGTAGTTCACTTTATTTCTTTGATCATAGTTTGCCTTAGAAGCTAATTTCAAAACGTTGACACCCATATTATAATCTAAAGAGAAAAGGAGCTGTAATTAATAATAATTTACAGCAGAAACGACAAAGACCTACGTCCTGAAAGAAACGACCCAAAGAAATTACCAGTTTAGAAGATTATTAAACAACAAAAGCGAAATTGAATTCAATATCAACGACAAAATAATATTAAACGTATAAGTTTACGACATTTCTTACGAGATGTTCCGCAAAGCATTATGAAGAAGGTAATGGAAAAGAGGTGATTTTGCTAGAGTGCTCTCTGGAGAACATAAAATTGACGATAAAAAGACAATAGCCCAACGTTATAACGGCTCAGAAGGGTTCTGTAAGGTTGTATCGATCAATGTGACAGGAAATATGTCTCAGTTAGGGGTGTGACAAGGCCATTTTTTTTCGAGGTAACTCGAGAAAGATTTACGGCTTTATTTAATGTGTTTCCAGTTGCAATTAGATTTTTCGTGACCTCAGCACGCCCTGGATTAGCTTTTATGGCTAAGGAGGTTGTGAAGCTGTAGGCTATATAAACTTACAAATGAAAATTAAATTAAATTATCTGAGCTGCTGGGTGTTACTGGAATTTATTAGCCTGTATGACAGCTGCAGCCGTATTATGGCGATTTGGGATTAACATAATACCGGGGTTTATTCGATTGTTTTAAACAAATAGTGCTAAATTCGCTGGAAACTCAAATTAATAAATTAATCCTCGGCTATATTTTTTGTGAGTTTTCAATATTTTCTCCCTTAGATATAGACACATAATTAAAATTCTTATTATATTTCAGAACTCTACATGTACATTTTAATGTTATTAGTATTTCCTTGAATTAAAAAACAATACAACCATTCTGTTGTATTCCAATAATTTTATAATTTAAATTCTCCTCGCATATTTTAACACCGTCACGTGACATCTTATTAATGTGGTATCAAAAGTAAACCCGGTATTATATAAACCCCAGTATTATGCTATTCCCAAATCACCATATAGGGCTGCAGGTGATCTGACCACCTTGAAGAAGATTAGAGCAATACCTGGAATTAAATAGCATTTTTATATTATATTTATTTATTATTATTTATTTATTATATTATTAATTAATACCTGGAAACTACAAAAGACCCAAAATTGACCCTAATGGAAAATAAAGACAATTTCCTTCTTTCTTTTTTCCTTCTTTATAACCATAAGTGTAAGCATAATGACAAAATAAAAAATCAGCTTTTCTTTAATAAAATACACTTTAATCTTATGTGTACCTCCCGTAGGAAAAGGGTTGTTCCTTTGTTTTTTTACAGACTTCTCATTTTTTTCATTAGCAAAGTATAATATTAACGATTTGGCTCATTTAAGTTGCAGATGACTACTTCACGCATCATATAATAGGGTATTTTTAATTTTTGGTACCGTAGCTTTTTCTCAAAAAAATGATTGGGGGCTGAAATTTCAAGTAAAATAGATACCATGCAAACTGCAGGCACAAATATTAAGAACCGGTCCGAGTTTACTCGAACATGCTTTCCAATTTATTAATTAGTAGGGAGAGAAAATGAATAATTTCATGGTAAATAATTTTCCTACGGTTAAATTTCGGATATCTCGGGGGGGGGGGGGGGTGTCCACCTGACGTCACTGGAGGTGAGGTAACCTCAATATATTTAAAACACATTACAACGCAGTAATAGTGGCAGGGCAGGCAATGCATTTCAGCGTGAAGTTTCTATCATTTTTTTAAAAAAAAATTTTTTGCGCAAAAGCAAATAGGTTTTTGGGAAAGCCAACTGTCCGGTTTCGTTACTCAACTTAACACCTAAAACATGCCTGAAGGTAGAAATCATTGATAGAAAAGTTTCGCAGAAATATTATTTTTTAGTCATTTTTCATTAAAATTAAGTTATTTTTATTTTTTTACCCCCAGAAGCAAACTATCAAGGGGTAAGCGACCCCCCGCATTTTATCAACATAAAGAACGACTAGAATATATGTGAATTTAAAAGAAATCGTTGGAGCCGGTTTTGAGAAATAATTTTTTTTGATGTTTTTTTGGAGTTTTTTGAGAATGAAACCCCCCCCCCCCCCTAATTGAGTTAGCCCCAAATAAAAGAAATGATCTCGAGGTATGATTTTTGTGAACCTACATGCCGAATTTCATTAAAATCGACCGAGTAGTTTGCCCGGAAATCGATGCACTGACAGACAGACAGACAGACAGACAGACATTTCGTAAAAAACACTTTTTTGGGTTCCTGGGACCTGAAAACGTGTAAATCCGTTGAAATCTCGGAATCGAAAATTTCGACCATCACAAAGCTTTCCTTATACTACGTATAAATTGGAAAGCAATAAAACCTGTTATATGATGAATAAAGTAGTCTTCTACAACTTACTGTAATTGAACCAGTATTTTAATAATTTGCTTAGTTAATTAAATTACGGGACGTACCGTACACTTCTGAATACTTTTCGCAAACACTATACTAATTGAAAGAGTCCAAAGCTTTCAAAATATACTGTAAGTTTATTAACCCTCTCAGAATACGTTAGGCTATCCAGTATACTCCTCTGTAACGGCTCTCACTGAAATTTTACACAAATTAATTATTCAACGCCATCTCGGAATGGCATCCAAATAAGCAAACACTCTTCTCGCGCCTCCCACATAAAAATCAGCAATCAGTGACAAATTGCAAAAACGTCAGCAGTGGCGGCTTTGACTGCAAGTCCAAACACACGGCCGATCCGTTTCAGCACTTTGCTGAGAGTTAGCTATGAATCTCATTTTAAAATTAAATGCGCCCCATAAATAACTAAGCCATGTCAAACATCCAGTCAACGGAGAATCTTAATTAATTCATATGTTTTTTTTTAAACATACTTCACACGTATTTGCCTATTGCTATTAGCGATGTCAGTGCCTCGAATTTAGAAGTACGATTGCTGACATTTCTTGTTTGTTTTTTAATTTCATGTCGTTTTGATGTGTAATTCCAAATTTTATTATGACATACCGTATGTCAAGTACCTACAATTAGAGTGTAAAATACAGTTAAACATGTTGAACACCCAATTAATGAGACATTAATTTATTTGGTTTTTATACATGGTTCGCACGTATTTTCACGCCTACATAGTCATATCCAAATGAGGATTTCTCTAGTGGCTTGGTGGAAGCGAGACAGCTGTCACTTTAAAGTGTATTTAGGGAATTTAATGCTAAATATTTTTATTTGGAACAATTTTCATTTTATTAATATTGATTCGTCATTATAAGCCTCACTTTTCTAATATACACCACTTTGGATATGAAGCTGCTGCCTGATACTGACATTTTGTTGATGTAGTTTGATTATTCTTATACATAACAATTTATTGACGAGGAAATTATTTCTGCATTATCATTATTAAATTGGGGTACAGTATAGTTCTACATGCCGTTCAATCTACTATATTAGCCTATTGTGCCCCCTACTGTGTGTCTCGTGTCTCCACTACATCCTACATCCCTGAATGATCTTGGAGTCGGGATTAATCGCATACAAACAATTTAATGAATGTATCCGATTGACCTCTTCAGTCGCCTCTGTAGGTTCGTACCCATGTTGAGCTACGACACGTCTCCGATTGCATGGCGTGTAAAAACTCGCACAAGTACAAGCACGTTACCACCTGGCCATCGAAGTCAGACCACAATTTCATATAGTTAGGCACTTATTCCACCAACGTCAATAGTGATAGTAAATGTAGTATTGACGTTGGTGGAATAAGCGCCTAAGTAGTACTAGTCGAGTTATGTTGCTTCTGCGAATCTCGTTATGGCAGCAGGTTGGACTACTAGGGCCTACCCGTTACAACACTCCCAGTTAAATTTAACCAAAAAGTCTCCGATATAAACACATCCATTATATATACATCGACACACTGTCAAAATGACACATACCGGACGGCATATAAACCAACACACGATACGCTGTCGAAAATGACAAACAGTGGTCGGTTTAGGCGCCAAACAAAACAAACCATTCCGTTGTTATATCTAGTTTTATGGGCTGTTGTCCATAGTAACTTACTTCATTCTCACGCCGTGATAGATGAAATACATCAAATAGTTGACCACAAGGAAATTGGGTTAATTCATTTGGATCATTTAAAAAAAAAACTGTTTTACGCCTGAGAACTGGTAGAGGAGCCTCATCTCACTTGAACACTGCTCTATTAGGCAAGGCCGTAGCCAGAATTTCTTTAAGGTACCCATTCCATTGACCGGCTAGGGCTATTTCCAACAACGGTGACGTGGTAGCAGACATTCAAGACATTCCACCGACCTCGCATTGCAGAATTGACGGAAATGTTTATTTTCCTCTATGCCATAGTTAAAATTGATCAATGATCATACAGTAAAATCACAAACAAACAAACTAAAATTAAAAAATGGCGTCATGGGATATGTTAAGTACAAACATTTTAATAGATTTCTATAAAAAGAAAAATTCTAATTTCCGTCAATGTCATTTGCATTCTGCAATGCGAGATCGGTGGAAATGCAACCTAAGTCTTGAATGTCTGCTACCACGTCACCGTTGTTGGAAATAGCCCTAGCTGGTCAATGGAATGGGCGCCTTAGGGGGGCGGAGTCCATCTGATGTCACCGGAGGTGAGGTAACCTCAATATATTTAAAATTCCATTCTATCTATTGTACTCTGCAAATATCTCGGGGGGGGGGGGTCCGAACCACCTGGACCCCCTCAGGCTACGGCTTTGCTATTAGGGGCGTTGTAGTCAGTAACATTGCATTACACTGTAAACAGTGAATGAGAGGTGAGTCAGGACATTCGCAGCCTCATTGAACAAGCTCGAAATGTCTCTATCAAAATGCAGAAAGTACTTAAACTAATACCATCATGTGAGACGTTGCGCGGTATTAAAAAATAAACCCCAGCGTGACGTTAATCCGAAACCGCCGTAATAGGGCTGCTAGTGATTAATGCAATTTTACTAAAATGCAGACGAGGGTAGTAAGCTAAGCAGATCTAAGTTAAACTACCTACATTGGCGCTACTACACTCTGCAACTACCTACTCTCTATACTTTTCTTCAACCAAAGAAAGGAGCACTAAAATGGCATTAATTAATTATGTTTATTGATGCATCGATAAAGCCACCTATAGGTATACTATTGTACAACTACACACTTGGAACCAAGTATACATGCGTCTGTACCTAAGAGGTGCAATACAATCAGTGAATACATAGAATCTTATGACCAACACAGTTAAATATAATTATAATATAAAAATTCGTGCTTCACTGAAATCAGCGAATTTGATTAATAATTAATCTTAACGCAATATCATTGGCCTTGAGAGTTCAAAAGGCCCAGGTCCCCCTTTATTGCAGTTATATTCTTTGTCTGTAAAATCCAAACGTTACTGCTATAAAATAGCGTTATCAACAGCACCACTATTTGACGACTATTTTTCCAAATAATTTCACCCGGGGAGATCCCGGTCCCAACACTAATTTAATGAAAATATTTTCGGAGGGGGGGGGGGGGCAAGACCAGATAACCTCCAGCTATCAGTTTTGTCGCAGGCACAGGCCCGAGAAGACGTTGAAATCAACCAAACCAAACTGTCTACCGCTCACATCTATTACTAGTAGATCTGACAAATTATGCATTACAAAAACTCAGATTAGTGAATTTTGTCTTACAATTATCCCATGAGGGGAGGGGGTGAACCCCCTGGACCCCCACATATACGCCACTGGCCAGAGGGATTCTCGGAAGCTAAGTGAAATTGAATAATCCTAATGAATTGCTAAAATATGCCAGCTGTTCCCATTCGAGCACGCACATCGACGTAATTAAGATAATTAGGCATTTACCATATAAATCGCTCAAAAAAGACTAAAGCCTCTTTACATGAGTGCGTTTTCACAGGAGTGCACGCACGTTTCAGAATATATCGCTACATAATATATAGTTTTTGAACATCCATGGAGACACTGGCTTAGCCATGTATAAGCCCCCACCCAAACGAATTGTAGAAAATGAAAAATTGGAATTTTAAAATTGTAATTTTCATGCATCTCGTGTATAGGCCAGAATTGCAGTCACTTTGTTTACATTCAGTTTAATCTAAAAGTACAATGTTCAACTTTACTACCTACCTATCAGGGACGGATCCAGGGCAGCTACCCCCCCCCCCCCCCCGTACCCGTCCATGCTACCTATCCTACTATACAGAACGTTTGGTTTAATAAAATTCAAACCACGCGGTACAGCATGCGTTTTTAAACAGTATTACATTTGATCTTTTTTTTTTTTATAAAAAATTAATCGCGTACAAACAATTTAATGAATGTATCCAATTGACCTCTTCAGTCGCCTCTGTAGGTTATTACCCGTATTGAGTTACGACACGTCTCCGATCGCATGGCTTGTAAAGACTCGCACAAGTGCAAGCACGCTACCACCTGGCCATCGAAGTCGATTTTGTTTAATGCATATAAAAACGTGCGTCATAGAGCGCGTCATAGAGCGCGTCATAGAGCGCGTGAAAACGCTCCGATGTGAACGTGGCTTAAAACCGCGCGTTGCCCATTGTGACGTCATGTGTTGGGAAAGGGGGGGGGTCTATCGTGTGCTCCGTCCTTGAGTTGAAAAAAAGAATAGGCTACCCTTCCTACCTCTTCATAAGATGTCGCCATTAATTTTGGAAGTTTTGGTAGTCGTCGTATTTTTCTCCCTACCGTACTTCTGGACGGACATTCGCGCCTTTCCACCGCCCACAGACTCCGGAGACGGCTTGAAATAGATCACCTGTAACGAAAACAGGTCACATTAAGAATAGGTCGCCATCGTGTTGTTTCTAACGACTGATTTGAGCATTTCTGCTTTTAGTAACCCTGTCAGCCTGGCGGGGGGGGGGGGGGGTGAGTCTATTTAATAACCTGAGGCACCCTAAGGGCAGACTCTTTTACCTCAGGGGGAACGAGGAGTTGACTGACAGGGTGGACCTCCTGATTATAGTGGATTCCGAACCACTTGGGGAACATGATAAAGTCACACGATTAAATCGGAGGTGACCAAGACTCAACACGGACTGGTATAGTCTCAGAGCGTTATCTTGTCCCACCATGTTCCCCTGCCAACGCTGTGCACACTACCAAGTTTGCCGCAGTTTGAAACATGCTCTGCTCTAATGGATTCAACATGGTAAGGCCGTTGGCTGTTTCACCATCGTAAGAAGCGGCCATTCATTGAAATTGGAAAAAAAAAACTTGGTGGCTTTCTTCGGATTCCACTGTCCGTAGTTTTACTTAGGATGGTAGCAACCACCCAAGGAAACACTGACAGTCACACACACCATGGTTCAGATTTCTACTGTAGGTTTGATTGTACATAAGTCGAAATTCAAAGTATTTTTTGGATTGATTTAAAAAAAATATGTAAAAACTCCAATGCAATTTTTTTTTTTAAGGTTAATCGCATACAAACAATTTAATGAATGCGTCCGATTGACCTCTACAGTCGCCTCTGTAGGTAAGTACCCGTGTTGAGTTACGACACGTCTCCGATCTCATGGCGTGTAGAGCCTTGTACAAGTACAAACACGCTACCACCTGGCCACTGACCACTTACGCCTTATAATTTGCAAAGTTACCGAAATTAGTCATTTTCTAATATAGTATGATGAAAACATTTTATTCTAACAAATATACACCGTGATAATAATTTATATTTTAGTTTTTTGTGCCCCTAAAGTTCAAAACAGCCAAATATGAAGTACAATACAGTTTATTACCTCAAAGAAGCATTATATACTATATTATATTTATTTCAAATCCACATTAATATATAGACTGAAATTTAGCAGCTTACGCATCGCAAATCTTACATTTTATAGGTAGGCAGGGATTTTTCTTTTTTCCTTATTTTTTCTAAAATATGAATGAATGAATGAAAAACTACTTTTTTGACAAATAAACCAAAGGCTATAAAGTCTTGTTTTTAAGCTAACCCTAAGAACCAAAAATATTGTATTATTGATAAGTGAAAAGTTAAATAGAGAAGTAACAAGAGAGGAAGAGTGGGGGAAAAACAAGGGTAAAATATATACGGGTGGGGGGGGGGGACACTAATAATGAAAGTATTTATATTTGCCCGGTTACAATATGTCTCTATCCTTGAATTTCAAAATTTTAAAGCGTATTCTATATTAGGTTAGTCGTACATTTTCCTATATCTGGCTTTATTTCACTATTTCCAGAGATAAGCTACGCTACAAAAACTTTCATACCACATTAAATTTGAAATTCCGCAGCATATACCACAAATCCCTTCTTTCATAGGTATGGAAGCGTGACTTTATTGCTAATAGAAATAAGGGAAAGGGGGCCACTTTCTAAGTAATACTACATGAAAGGGGAGGGGGCAACTGCTTCAATTTTCGAAGCAAATCGACAATTTATATCATGCATGTCAACGGCCTTCCTGAAAGAAAATTATTCTAAACATATGTGAAATTGATATGCTATTTTGTTGACGGTGTAGAATATCCCACTACGGTTAAAGGGGGCAAATTTTTAAATATAATATGAAGCTTATCTGATGATGACATGCATGCATTTTCAATACGAGTGAATTGCAAGAGTGAGCCGAAAGCCGAAATTCGCCTACATGGAAAATAAAGACAATTTTCTTTTTTTCTGTTAAAACATTCATTGTACTCGATTTTTTTTCGAGATCGAAATCAGTTCTTATTTCTTTATTTTGTAATGAACTTTTTTTGACCATGAATTGCCAAATGACTCGGTCATATTTATGGATCAAATGAATAACTATGGAGCCAATAATGATAAAGAAGCAACGGGACACTTACCAACCCTCTATCAGTTTTTTGCACAAGGTCAACTTTCACAGAAACTATCATTAGAATGAATAGAATGAAGAAGTGTTCCCGGAATTTTTATTAATAGTGTTTGGCTAACCCCAGCACGGGTGTGTGGCTGTGCGCATTGGCGTTATTAAGGGGGTCTGGGGGCTTAGCCACCCCCTGGCACTTGTCAAGCCCCCCCCCCCCAAGGATTTTCCTTAATAACTTACTTAATACTTAAAACTTAATAAATAAGCGAATAATTAAAAATACGAAAGTTTTATTCGCAGAGGATAACAATAATTTTAAAAAAATCCCTTTAACGCGAAAATTCGACTATTTTAATGAGTTATGTTGGCAGTATTCCAAACTGCTCTTTTTTCAATTTGTCAAATTGATTGAAAAACTTAATAAATAAACAAATAATTAAAAATACGAACTTTTTTTTCGCAGAGCATAACAATAATTTTAAAAAAAAATCACTTTAACGCGAAAATTCGACTATTTGAATGAATTCTTTTGGCAATTTCAGTGTTTTGGACTGTTCTTTTGTCAATGTTCATGTTTGAATCTGCACTGCAATCATGGAATTTAATATCTTATAGTTAATGGGGTTCTAAGCCTCTACCCACCTTACCCCCCCCCCCCCGTATTTTGGCAACTAGGGGCACGGAACACATGGGGTCCTAAGATCGCCCCCCCCCCCCCAGATATTTCGGCAATTTACGCCAATGGCTGTGCGTTAGTCCTATGTGAGCTAACCGCACCTTTCCTTTCCTATACACATACGATGTAAGTAAGGTCATTCCCCTCCAATTTCCCTTATTACAGGTACGTATAGTTATTGTATATAAGTATAATAATTGCTTGTTGCAACATTTCATGTGTACTATACATGTACAAGTACAGTACCTTAAAGGCTTAACGTATAGCATCTTTTTACCGGGTAATATTTTAGAAGCTGTAGGTACGATATCTATTTGTTCTGTCAAACTCGCTTAAAAATGCATGAACCATGATTAAAAGTGCAACTTGGTTATGTAATCTAAACTTTCAAGAAACCAAATTTCTAGTTCTTTAAACTCTCAGATGTTTCGCATATCATATTACCCGCAGGGCCCACAACCTGTCTGGAAAACCTGAAACCAATTTTCTTCGCAGCAAACTTAAAACAAACTTGTTGAAACTTTGAAAAAGACGAAGCTGGGGTGGGGGGATTTTCTGTCAACCCAATACAGCTTATTTTGCACAAAGTCACCCCCCCAGAAAACTTTATAATATTGTTTTCATATAAAATTAACACTTTACTGGAACGAAAAGGGGTGTTCCGAGAATTATGGGCTTTCACCAGCAACTCGATAACTGCCTCAAACAATGACCAAAATCCCATCAGACTAGCGTGACACGTCTGATAGGTTAATAGAGCATCTAATTGCAATGAATTAGATGTTTTTTAGGAATTTAGTCATACGCATTATTAGTAAAAATATGAATAGGTAAATATACTATTATTGTAATAACATAACATCACATAATTAATTTCTCCATCATAAGTCTTTACAATATTCCAATTATAGCATGTTGCAGGGCGGCTCAGCCCATGGGTAGCGTACCATTGGAAAAAAGCCTAACCTAACATTAAGTAATTCGTAAGTAGTGTGTGTAAACCTTACTGTCTAGTCTTCGTTTGTCGGTGTTAATTCATAAATAAATAAGGCATTTTTTGTTCTATTACTAAACCAACCTAGCGGAGTTAAGGCTATAAAGCCCTCCCTTACACTCAACTAGAAAGGGCCGGGACTACCTGGTTTACATGCCCTGAAAATGTAGCCAGTGTGGGACACGAACCTACAACCTGTCGGGTGAAAGTCAGAGTCCGTACTAGTTCATTGATATGTGTTTTTAAATGTCTTGTGATGCATTGTTTTTATGTCTCTTGGGAGTCTGTTATAGTGCGTTAGTCCTACGTAAACTTGTCCTATCTCTGTATGTATGTAATAAACTACACTATGCACTTAACTAGAGAAGAAATCATGTTTACAACTTCGTACGAAATTAGTTTCAAATTTTCCATCTTTTGCCATCTCGATTTAGCAGAAAATCCCCAACTTTTGGTACATTTTGAAAATTGACGGTTAATTTTGCCAGAGAGTAGCTTTATTAAAGGAAAATTAATACTGTTATGTTTTTCTTTAATAGAGTTTACTGAATACATTAGACCTGTCATCGTGGTAAATGAATAGCGCTTTTGATGCTTAGAAATTTAACTTTCTTGGCAAAACATGCTGACAATTAAGTAGAAAATATAGCGGCTTCCTGTAGCTTCCTGATATGCCAACAACATTGCTGAATATTGAATAAGTTTCTTGAGATTACATAACCCACTTATGTATATTAAAATTGATTTTAAGTTGAGGAAACTGAATTATGTAGACTTTTTTGACGCTCGGCCCCTCTACATTTTTACTTAATACTACGTAATATATATTTATTAACTACAGTGTTTTACACATTGATATAATAATAATATAAAAAGCAACCCATCATCATTAATTAAAGCACCTCTTTATAAATAAATAACCTTTTGTTCTATTACTAAGCCAACCTAGTGGAGTTAGGGCCATAAAGCCTTCTCTTACACTCAACTAGGAAGACCCGGGTCCGCCTGCTTTACAAGCCATCAGAAGCACGGCCAGAAAATGTAGCAAGTGTGAGACTCGAACCAACAACCTTTCGGGTGAAAGTCAGATTCCGTACCACTACTCGACATGTCAAATGGTATGGATTGCAAGCTAATTTTTTATATATATATTGTATTTCCTGTTGACTGTTGTAATTATAAAATTCAAATTGATTGCTGAGGATAAAAAAATGCAATAAAAGTTTTTAGTAAGCTCTCCGAAGCATGGCCAGAAAATGTAGCAAGTGTGAGACTTGAACCAACAACCTTTCGTGTGAAAGTCGGAGTCTGTACCACTACTGTAACTGACTTTAGAGGAGTTCCCCTAGTTAATAATTCACTTTTTAAAGCTTACCTTCCTGAAAGCTTTCCTGAAGTTTTCGGAGAGGAAAGCGTAGAGGATTGGATTAACACAGGAATTGGAATAGGCCAAGACTTGGCTGACGATTTGCAGGGCCACAAGCCAATGCGCTGGAGCATCCACATAAATGCTTCTAATCACTAATATCACCTGCAACCAATAGACATTCATATAAAATAACCGCATACTGTATATGATTTCTAAAATACAATAGTAGTGTGTAATTGGGACTCGTATCTGTACTTGGTTAAGTGATGCATTCGCCTGTTACATTGCCTCAATGGTAAGCTTGCCTCAGCTTGTCCAGCTTGTCGATTTCCGGGCAAACTACTCGGTCGATTTTGATGAAATTCAGTATGTAGGTTTACAAAAAACATGCCTCGGGACCATTTTTTTTATTTTGGGCCAATTCAATTTGGGGGGGGGGGTATTCTCAAAAAACTCCAAAAAAACGTCTAAAAAAAGTATTTCTCAAAAACGGCTCCAACGATTTCTTTTAAATTCTCATATATTGCAGTCGTTATTAATGTTGACAAAATGAGGGGGGTCGCTTGCCCCTTGATAGTTTGCTTCTGGGGGTCTTCTTCTTAAGGTTACAATCTTAGCGATTGGTTGGCAGCAACTCCCTGCATATCGTCCTCCAGTTTACTCGGTCCTCGATCTTCGATCTATTGCTCCTGCGTCTTCTTTTACTTGATCCATGAATTCCTTCTTCGGCCGTCCTCTTCGGTTATTACCCTCTACTGTGCCCTCGATAAAAAGAACTAAATTTTAATGTAAAATGACGGGAAAATAATTTTTCTGCGAAATCTTTCTATCGATGATTTCTACCTTCAGGCATGTTTTAGGTGTTAAATTGAGTAACGAAACCGGATAGGTTGCTTTCCCAAAAAAATATTTGGTTTTGCACAAAAAATTATTTTTAGAAAAAAAAGTTAGAAAATTCGCGCTCAATTGCATTGCGTGCCCTGCCCTATTGCTGTGTGGTAATTAATGTGTTGGTCTGACCTATATAGTATTTATCTCTTCCAGTGACGTCAGGTGGACACCCCCCCCCCCCCCCCCCGAGATATCGGAAATTTAACCACTGGAAAATTATTTACCATGAAATTACTCATATTCTCTATCTACTGTTGTTGATAAATTGGAAAGCATGTTCGAGTAAACTCGGACCGGTCCTTTACCATGGTATTAATGTTGTGGTATGTCGATAAAAATTTTAAATATTGTGTTAAATAGAGGGGTAATTCCTTTACAATCACATTATGCAAAACACATGGGGAATGCAAATCTCTCCTTTCCCTTATTTTCAGCCATTTTAATTGTCTATAGTAACCAGTAATATGCTCATCCCTACGTGCTCCCATAATGCACCTCACTCAAACATTTTGCATCTTTTGCAGCTTCCAAGACCGACAGACAGACAGGCAAACTGCACAACATCACAGTAGTCGAATAGTGGAAGTACAAGTGCTCGCACCAGACAAGCCTTAGTTTTTTGGGATATCAAATGTTTAATTCTGTACAATGAATTGATACAGCCATACACTTTTTTCTCACTACTTTAACTTGCTCCGTCCATTGCGGGTTAGAATCAATAGTGACTCCCTATATTTTTACTGTGGTGCAGTAGGGCAGGAGAGTCCCATCCATAGTGACCTGTACTCTCACCCCCAGATCTACCCCCGATAGCCTCTTTTTAGTACCTATGGCAATAATTTGGGGTTTCGACGGGTTTAAAATAAGTCCACAGGGTCCGAAATCGTTGGCATTTTACAAGGGACTTTTTTACACAAAGTCAATTTTCATAGAAAATATAGATTGTAGAGCTTACAAAAATAATCATTGTATTAGTTGAGATGCTCCTCTACATTACTATATACCGTATATACATAATATAAGGCATTTCAATATATTGCAGTATTAAATTATATTAGCCAATATTAATTTTAAAAACCGGTCCGAGTTTACTCGAACATGCTTTCCAATTTATCAAGTAGTAGCTAGAGAAAATGAGTAATTTCATGGTAAATAATTTTCCTAAAGTTAAATTACGGGCATCTTGGGGAGGGGGGGGGGGGTTGTCCACCTGACGTCACTGGAGGTGAGGTAAATTCTAGATAGGTCAGACCAACAAATTACCACACAGCAATATAATGGCAGGGCACGCAATGCATTTGACCGTGAACTTTCTATCATTTTTTAAAAAATATTTTTTTTTGCACAAAACCAAATAATTTTTTGGGAAAGCAACCTGTCCGGTTTCGTTACTCAATTTAACACCTAAAACATGCAGGAAGGTAGAAATCATCGATGGAAAGGTTTCATAGAAAAATTATTTTTTAGTCATTTTTAATTAAAATTTAGTTATTTTTATTGTTTTGCCCCCAGAAGCAAACTATCAAGGGGCAAGCGACCCCCCGCATTTTGTCAACATTAATAACGACTACAACATATGTGAACTTAAAAGAAATCGTTGGAGCCGTTTTCGAGAAATAATGTTTTTAGACGTTTTTTATGAGTTTTTTGTAAATAAAACCCCCCCAAATTCAGTTAGCCACAAATAAAAAAAAGGTCCCGAGGTATGATTTTTGTAAACCTACATGCCGAATTTCATCAAAATCGACAGAGTACTTTGCCCGGAAATCGACGCACAGACAGCCAGACAGAGCGACAGAGCGACAGACAGACATTTCGTAAAAACCACTTTTTTGGGTTCCTGGGACCTGAAAACGTGTAAATCCGTTGAAATCTCGGAATCGAAAATTTCGACCATCACAATGCTTTCCTTATACTACGCATAAATTGGAAAGCAAAAATTATAATAGTCAATATTATATATTGACTTTGAATAATTAATTAAATATGGTATATGTATAACTTATGCCATATATTTAAGTAGTAACGGAAGTTGTTCTTAGTTCAAAACCATTTTGCTATTGCTGTTCAATACCTAAATTTGCCAACGGCCTAACCAAGTTGAGTCCACGAGAACAGAGCCTGTTCCAAACTGCGGCAAACTTGGTAGTGTGCACAGCGTTGGCAGGGGAACATGGTGGGACATGATAACGTGCTGAGACAATACCAGTCAGTCTGAATAAGGAAATAGGAGGTCCACCCTGTCAGTCAACTCCTCTTCTCCCCGAGGTGAAGTAGCCTGCCCTTAGGGTGTCACAAGTTAATAAACAGACTCACTCCCCCCGCCAGGCTGACAGGGTTGCTTCAAGCAGAAATGCTGAAAGCAGGCGTTGGGAAACAAACATACCTAAATTCAGCCATTATATTTGCTCTACTAAAACTACTGGCATTATATCAAGAGGAATTAACTTTATTGCATATTAAAGGTAATTACGCGACATAATGTTATAAACAAAATTATATCACGACGCTTAATAAGCCCGAGAAGGGAGAAGAGTTAACTTGAAACTCTAAACTGTCTTTCAAAAGTTGGTAGACCTACTTTTGAAATTTCCTCTTGCCCGTTCAATCGGTCTCTCTATAATCCTATCGCGGTTTCCCGCCTCTCCGTAAACTTTTAACCGGCTAAATTGCCGCTAACTTGCGTTGAGTTGCTGAGGTCTTTCTTAAGCTGTATTAAATAGAAAGTTTAGCTTTCATAAGGCCTGCTACTAGTAGTTGTCTTTGTCTCTGATAAACTGATCAACGGAGATCGTGGTGGGCTACTCAATAAGGTTATGCTCTTATACGCACAAGTGCTAGAGTTATAAGAGAGGCTACGATAAATCTATTTTGGACTTGTATAGGAAGTTTACCTTTCATAAAGCCTATATTTGATCAAGGTAAGGCTGCGTGTGAATGTGTGAGAAAATGAACGTGAATGGTAGCGAATTTGAATTAGTGTGACTACACGGTGGAGGGAACAAGACCTATAGGACGACCGAGGGTGTCACTTGAAACAAAAGTGAAGGAAGATCTCAGGACCCTCGGTCTGTCACCGGATGATAATCAAGATCGGAACACCTGGAAGTTGAAGATCCGTGCCGCCGACCCCGTGGGAGGGATAAGTAAGTAAGTAAAGTTAATTACAGGTAAGTGTTATGTGGCAAAACTGTGTTAGAAAGAGGTGCATATCATATATATCAAACGGCTCAGAAAAATTTCTTCTGTTTGTCCTTATATTTTGGACAGATCTTTTTTTTTAAGATTATTCGCATACAAACAATTCAATGAATGAATCCGAATAATCTCTTCAGTCGCCTCTGTAGGTAATACCTGTGTTGAGTTACGACAGGTCACATATCGCATGATGTGTAGAGACTCGCACATGTACGAACAAGCTACCATTATGCCATCGAAGTCTACGATTGATGTTTCCTGAAATATTTGATTTTTACACCTATAAGGTTTTCCCTCCCTATTGACTCTTAACTTAATTTCTAATAACATACCTGGATTGGAAACCAAGATAAGGCAAAAATCCCGACGATGACAACAACAAGTCTTGTAACTCTCTTTCGACCTCTTCGACTCTCCTCGGAGACTTTCCCTCCAGGGGCAGAATTTCTCCACAGCCGTAACAACATGAACAAGTATAGTCCACAAATGAGCATTAGAGGTATTAAATACGACGTTAGAAAGAAACTGACCTGGAAACAAAGAAATTCAGTGATAAACTAAAAAAAAACGTTTTACGGTTAATTCGAAGTAAGTCTGATAAACCCAACAGTAGCCTACCTAAGTAAGATTAAGATGAATTCCGCTTGCTGGCGGCTTGGTTAGGCGGTAGGTGGTATTGACGTGGTAGCAGACATTTTTAGACTGTCTTTAATGTCTGCTGCCACGTCAATACCACATTTACTATGCACTATTGTCGTAGGTGGAATATGCGCCTAATGATAGGCTGCCACAATTTGGAAATTTTAAGTAATATCCCAAGGGCCTGTTGTTAAGCCACTATTGCACGTGAAACTGATGCATAAAAAAAAGCTATTATGGCCACCATATCAACAAGAAGAGGCAAATGGATGGGGCATATTCTGAGACACGAAGGGCTCCTCAAGAACATCATTGAAGGCACCAACTCAAGAGGACGACAGAGGAAGGAGTACCTAAAGGATGTCATGAAGGACTTAGGGTGCGACACCTATAAAGGACTGAAAAGGATCGCACAAAACAGACAAGAGTGGAGAAGAAGAATACAACATTCGCCGCAAAGCAGTCCCTAGATTGCAACTCGAGAAGAGTTAGCAAACCTCTTAAGTCCAAAATGGTGAATTTTGAGGAGAGACAAAAACGTACAAGCTTACGCAAGAAAGAAAATAATCCCAGCAATTTTCCATACATGCTAATGTTATTAACTAAGCATAATATATCAAGGTGTCATAAAAATTGTGATAACATTTTCTTTGTTTACTGCTGGAGTTAATGCTATTTAGGTTAGAGTTAGGACCTTTTCTATTTCAACGATAGAGGTTTTCATTTTGTTTTTTTTCGGGATTTAAGAGTTTTGCCAATCGGTAGAGAATTTTTGCCCGAACACGGGGATACCAACAACTCATTATCGATTTTTTTTTTTAGTTAATCGGTTTGATGATTATGACATCGTAATGCAAAAAGGAGCATTAAAGTGCGGAGTCTATTTAAAAAAATCCCTTTCGGCTCAGGCCGATCAGGTGTTGGGAGATTCCGCAGACCCTGCTTTTCCTCTACGCTACCTACGCTATGCATGTAGTAAAAAATAAAAAATACTTCATTATTTCCCCGACCACAACATCAACACACAAAACACTTTTGTGTTCCAAACAATGACGACTTTGAACTTTTACTTATTAAATTATTTTTACTTTGACTGGACGCCATCTTAAAATCGTTGATTTGTCGTAAAAAGTGTAGATAACCATTATCGTAGATAATAATACGGGCTTTCAGTCAAATTTTTTTAATTCATTCCTCTGCGACCAATTTTAACTGAGATATGAATTATATAAGATTTCAATCGGCCGCCATCTTGTAACTAAATAATGGATCTAACTGGTTAATAAACTCGATCAAGACATTTGTATGATCAATTTGTGCAAAGTTTCATCAAAATCAAATAATATTCACGGAAGTTAGAGTGTTTCCTAAAATCGATATACATATGTATATATACTGTATGTAACATTTTGAACGGAGGCTGGTTTTAGGCTCAGGGGGTCATGAAATGAAAAGTTGTGAAGAAATTTTCGGAAAGTCGAACATTGGTCGCCATCTCAATAGGTAGATGAATCTCCCTAAAATTCGTTTGCACTACAACAGTAGGTAACTGAAAGGCGACAATTATAATTTTATATTATATATTATAATAACGAGATATGTCAAAAAAGACACTCTGCTCATTCGTAAAGACCACCTCCCTCCCTTCCCTCATAAGTTCCCTATCGTTTGGTCTCTATACCGTGCGGGACAACCATACATTGTTTAAAAGTGATAATATTTATGGTACAGTAGATAATCCATTGAATGTTCTGCTGAGTCGTCAGCAAACTCAGAATCAAAATTTACCAAACTATTGGGTTTCTGAATAAATATTATGCATACGGTAACCCATTCTCCGACGGATACAATAACCTTACGGAATCCCTCAAGGCAACAGCTCACAAAGTTTATTATTCCCTGAGGTCTCATTGTTACAGTGGCAAATGCCAATGAATATACAATAGCATATCCCTCTCCGATCTGAATAAACTATTGTATTGCCTAGTAGGTACACGGCACACGATACGTAGCAAGGAAAGTTCCGTTTGAAATAACTAATTTCTGATATAGCCATGATCTCAGCAATACAGTAATACAATATAACAGCTGTATGTGATTTATTTTTATACAATGAGAAACACATATACGGTAGGATTGAATATTCTGTAATTTCTAATTTGTAACGTAACCTATATTGCGATTCAATACATATTTTCAATACCTTTAGGTAGGTACCTTATACAATGATTTCCCAATTTTTAACGTGATACCAGGATATTACTTATTTATGGTGGTACCCAACAGGGCATAACTGCCATTGGCCATTGGTAAGGGAGAATTACGTGCAACTTAAATAATGTAAAAAATACGTAATAAAATTTAAAAAACATCACAGTTACGGTGTCGTTTAATTTAAATGCGCATAGAAAAACTCAACGGAGAAGGCCTAGTCCGGTTTAAAAGAGCGCAACGCCTTAGATGGCTGGGGTAATAATGTAAGAGGACGGAAAGTCAAACGGGGGGGGGGGGGGGTCCTCAAAAACGCTGGAAGGATGAGTTGGACACTGACCTTCGCGAGTTGAGAGTCCGTAGATGGTGGAGCGCTGTACAAAACCGAGATCACTGGAGGAGTGTTGTCGAGCATCATCAGCTGTAGAGCCAGAAGAAGGAGGAGAAGAAGAAGACCAGGATATTACTTATCTATGGTGGTAGGTGGTACTGTACAGGACGTAACTGTCATTGGCCCCAAACTAAGGGAGAATTACGTGCAACATAAAGAAAGTAAAAAATACTTAATAAAATAAAATAAATCACAGTTACGGTGTCGTTTAGTTTAAATGCGCATAGCGATTATAAGCACGAAGAGAGAATGGAAAGCTCCCTAAAGGAAGCATACTCTATGGTCTATGAAATTAAAGTTTTTATAACTTACGTGGAACAATTTCCCTGAGATTTTGATGTTTATAGCCTTAGAATAGATAAGATTCAAGAGTAAGGGACTATCGGAGACACTACAGCCCGTTATTAGAATAAAATCCTATTTTTAGTTTGCCCACAAATCGACGAACAGAGGGACTAACAGACAGACATTTCGTAAAAAAACACTCTTTATGCTCCTGGGTCCCCAAACTGAGTAAATCGGTTGGAATCTCAAAATCAATAAGTTCGACCATCAATGAAATTTGGCATGCAGGTTTTGCAAAAAATCATACTTCGGGACCACTTTTTCCACATCGAACTTTAGGTTTCACCCCCCCCCAAAAAAAAAAAAAAGTTTCTAAAAAACGGCTCCAACTATTTTTATTATTATTTAGGCTACTTATCGTTTGTATAGTTGTTATCAATGTGAACACAACCCTTCAGTTCGCTTTCCCCTTCATAGTTTGGTCCTGGGGGCGAAAAATGAAAGAGACTCAATTTTCATGGAAATTGGCTAAAAAATAATTTTCCTATCGATGCTTTCCAACCTTATGCATGTACAGGTGTGTATGGCTCAAAATTCACCCACATGTAAAATCTAGACGATATTCTTTCTTTCTTTCTTTCTAGTTTAATCCCAATATCCTACAAAGATGCTTAGATTCAATACACAAAACATCAATGTTTGTAAAAAAATTTAAGAAGGGATTGAATAAAGGTTTACTTAGAAAACTTTTTATGATATTGAAATGTTTAAGCCGACAAAAAATAAACTTTCTTATTCACATAATAAAAACTTTTGTGTCTCGCAGATGTTGTGAATATATGAGTCAGAATCCCGAAAATTCCAAGCCTGAAAACTTGAGACTACGGTATGCTACATATTTGAAAAGATTATATGGAGTGTGGGAAGAAAGGAAGATTTCTATCTACAATGGGGGGGGGGGGGTAGCTGAACAGAATAGCCAATAGAGAAAGCAGAGCAGGAAACGTTACACATTGCAGTTCAATAAGTTTATTTTTCCCAAGTCAGCGAACAGAGGTTAGCATGGTGGGGCCGGCCACACGAGGAGGAGAGAAGTTGGACACCTGCTACAACATCTTAGTGACTATTCGGTGGAGGGCGGCAGACCACTAGCTAGGACGAACAAGGAAGTTGTAAGGTTAAACTTGGGAAGAGATAGAAAATACCAGCAGGCAACACACAAAGCCGGATAAACTCCGTGATCTATCTCAATCCAATTCCGCCTTAGCAAGGGTGGCCTCAGCCGGTGCGTCGGTAGCTCAGGGACGGCAGAAAATAAAGGGCGTGAGTAATGGGGCTTCAATCCAACAATACAGAGAGTTCCCAACCTTAAGAGATAAGGAAGAAACCACAGAGAACATCAGGTTATCCGATATAGTAAACAATATATTGGCAATTCCTACATACGATCGACAATGTGGCCGCTGCCAAAATCTCTTCCAGCACAAAACAATATAAATAGCAAAATTGGCATAACGCTGGAGATCCGACCTGGTTCGTTGAGGGACGGAAAGAGTAAGTCCGATTCCATCCGGAATCCCGGATTCAGAACTGAATCTGGACCACTCCCTCCGTCCATCACCGAACCCACGATCATCCACATTAACATGACGAAAACAACAACAGAGACTGTGGACTGGACTTCTGAAGAGCGACACGCTCCCTTCACCAGCCGAATCCATCCTCCACTCCCGGAACAGCGACGCCGTCCTTCTCACAATTTATAGATTATACAGCATATTCAAGTAAACAGTTCCTTTCAGGTACAAATTGGTAAAGACACTTACAGGTTCCTGCGGATCTTACTGCTAATTAGTTATTCGAAGTGAAGTAGAGGGATAATTTGACCCAGGATCCCTCGGTCCTAGCCCATGTCCTTAGCCTCCGTACATCATCGGGGAACTGCTAGCCCTTTACAGGTCTAAGACGCTCCTCCCGGACATCCATCTTCTCCTCGACGTAGCTCCCCATCAGGGGAAATACGCCAGGACTACGCCTCCTCGGAGCTCCTTAAGCCTTCCTTACGTCCTCTTACGACCGCTGGTGGTGGTCTGGATTCAGGACTAGTTGGTTCTTAGGCACTCTTACATGAGGAATTTAGGGAAATTCTTCCCGATAAAAATTAGAACTTTACTGCTTAAAGAACGCCTCTACTCTGAATCTTGTGACATTCGTACTTGCCCAAGTAAACTGTCTTCTGCTACGGCCAATGGACGAAAAATGGCGCGGAAAAGTTAATAGTTGGCGCAATTGATATTTTTCTACAATTTCTTCTGTTTGACGATAATAGGACGTTCCTGTGACTCATTTTAAAATATATATTTTATTATTTTGTTAAAAGTTTTATGGATCCACCTTACCTCGGGGTATTTTATTAAATTTTGGGTATTCTCGGATTTACCACCTAATTAGCGCAAAGTTTGCCTTAACCATTCGAGAGTCAGATCTTTGTTAGTTTTTATAAATAATTAAAATGGCGAAGGAGGACCTAAACAAGGATTGGATTATTGTAAGTTTTCAGATTTTTGTTTAGATTGTAAAGAACCATGCATTTCGACCCCACGGTCGGAATGATTTGAAACGGTGGCGGAAATAACCCGCTACAATGCTCCTAGAAACAAAAGTGAGGGAGGTCCTCAGAACACTTGGTTCACTTGGCTGGTCACCAGAAGATGCACATGATCGGAATACCTGAAAATTGAAGATCCGTGCCGCCGACCCCGTGTGAGGGACAAGTTAAACGAACAACGGGCAAGACAAGGTAAAGTAAAATAAGTTATTTTTCCTATCTAGTTAGGGTATGTACCCCTTAAAAAAAAAATTAATAAAAAATTGGTTGTGTAAAGTCGGTTTACGGACTATAGTTTAACGTGACAACGTCATAACAAAAATATATATAGGCCTATATATAAAAATAAAAATAAATAATAAAAAAATAAATGAATAAATAAATAAAATAGAAGAAGAAGAGCTCACTGGATTGGCCATTTGCTTAGACACGAAAACTTAGTAAGCTGCATCATAGAGGGAACAATAGAAGGCGTAAGCCGACCTGGGCGCCCAAGAAACGATTACCTGCAGCAAGTTATGGAGGATGTAGGGGCCAAGACATACGTGGAGGGAGCTGAAGAGAGCGTGCCAGGATCGAGGGGAGTGGAGGCATCGATGTCACATGTTGCTGCCAACCAGCCATCCGGCTGTAACTTGAAGAAAGAAGAAGAAATAAAATAAAAATTGTTGTTGTAATAAGCAATGAAAACCACATTTAGATGCGGCATAACGGATGAGCGTCACCGAAGATCGTAACGGATCACCGATGAGCGTCACACTTTTTCGGGCATGCATACAGTGTTCCAGCCACCGCTCATCGGTTTATTAGACGTTGTCACGTCAAAAACAATTTATTCTTCCGAGATTGGAATTGATGACATAGTGATGGCCACATACTTTATATTAACAGAGGGACATTTCCTCTATTTATTTATTCCTCGGCAATCGCTATTTCCCGTGAAGTATGACATTGCATCCCTATAATATTTACAAGTGTCTTAAAAACTTCCAATAACCACCGCCTTAGGCGCCCATTCCACCGACCGGCTAGGGCTATTTACAAAAACGGTGACGTGGTAGCAGACATTCAAGACTTAGGTGGCGTTTCCACCGAACTCGTATTGCAGAATGCAAATGACATTGACGGTAATTAGAATTTTTCTTTTTATAGAAATCTATTAAAATGTTTGTACTTAACATATCCCATGACGCCATTTTTTAATTTTAGTTTGTTTGTTTGTGATTTTACTTTATGATCATTGATCAATTTTAATTATGGCATAGAGGAAAATAAACATTTCCGTCAATTCTGCAATGCGAAGTCGATGGAAACCCCGCCTAAGTCTTAAATGTCTGCTACCACGTCACTGTTTTTGAAAATAGCCCTAGCCGGTCGGTGGAATGGGCGCCTTATCATTGCTTTAAATCGTCTTAGAGGAAGGCCATATTATTAAATCGTTTTGGAATAAATAGATTTAGTGAAAAACAGTTGCTACAGTGCGACCAGGCAACCAAATAAATAACCAGGATTTGTTTCAGGGAGGCCCTTAATGCCCAATTTTTATAAATGAGAAACATTAAGCCGCTGTTGAAAGGTTTTCCTATTTTGGAGCATTTTGGATTTCGTTCTGCGGGTAAATAGGTCTGAGGTAGTTGGCTACAGACAATACCAACTCTTGTGGGGAAGGTTTGGGTTTCAACGAAATACTGGGTTTTTAAGCAAAAGTTTCTAATATAAAATCCTGATGAAACTCAAAATCCAGAAAATTCTCCTTTACTGCGTTTTCTTAATACTTTAGTACAAGTTATTTCCTTGTAGCGAATCTTTTGTTATCTTCCGTACAGTTCCAAAAATTTTGCTTCACTAATGAGCCAGTCCTGAATTGAATGACAACGTCATGTCATTTTTTTCCCCTTGGCGGAAACATGTAGCTTGTCAGCGCAGCTGGTTAAAAGTATTTCTCCAACGTAGAGATGCTAGCCCACCATATTCTCATGCCTTAAGTTAAAAATATCAGAGAGAAAATTTTAGAAACTCATCACAGTGTAGGCGTGAAAGGGTCAAATTTTAATTTGTCTCTATTTAAGCATTTTATTTATATTTTTATTCCCAGTCATTTCGATTAAATTGTTTTGTCTTATTATGCCCCAGCGATGGAATTAAAGAATAAAAACGCTATGAGATCCTGCTCCTAAGGACTGGTAAGGGATACTCTATCTTGGCCACTACTCCATTATGCCCCTTTTAGCGTTTGAACACTCAGCGTCCTGTTACTTGGCCCAAGGGCGGATTTGGCCTCCTATTTAGGGGGTGGGTCAGCGGGCAGATTCAGTGGATTATAAAATAATTTAAAAAACATTATTATTTTTAATTCCAACTGTAAGCCCATTTTTATCTAGTGTAAGTTCATTTTATTTAGGGGGGGGGGGGTCCAGACCCTCCCCCCCCCCTAAAATCCGCCCTTGACTTGACCACAGAACACGTAAAGTGACTATACCTTCCACTCCTTGTTGACTACCGGATTATATTTGAACGAGTCCGTATTCATACATTTCAGGGCAGGTCTGGTCTCTGGGCACGTCTGAAGGGTACATTTTATTATATACTGTATATACATTTACTTTCTCAGTATGGGGTCTTATTCCTCAAGTTACAGTTGGCTGGCTGGTTGGCAGCAACATGTGGCATCGATGCCTCTACTCTCTTCGATCCTGGCACGCCCTCTTCAGCTCCACGTATGTATATAGTATCATATACATCGTCCATAACTTGCTGCAGATACTCTTTTCTCGGGTGTCCAGGTCGGTAGACGCTAGTTGACTCTATAATGCAGCTTACAGTATGGGGCAAGACTAGAAAATGGCGATCCTTTCCGAATAAGGGGAATACCTGACGTTGTAGGGCTACCCAAATTTTATACCCATAGATTGAGCCTTTTTCCGGAACAGGGGCACTACAACCCAATGAGATCGTAAGCCTGAGGACTAGTAGAGGATACTCTCTTGACCACTGCTATATGTGAGATTTTATGGTCAGCAACATGCCCGAAATCTGTTTTTCCCTACTGATTTTCCTATTGAGTTGAGTCTTTTTTTTTTTTTTTTTTTTTTTAATATTTATAGGTACAGTCGAGTTTTCTACCATCTGGTTTATTCCGGACCATTGCAATTGCAATATATCGTCGCTGTTCGTGCAAGATGTCGTATATTGAAATTTCAAGCTTTTTTGTTTTGGCGCTAAAAGTTTGCTCTTACTAATCTCGAGTATCCGGCGAGTATTGGACTTTGCCTGTTTGCAAATAAATGCTTATTAATTAATTTATTTAAAATGTAATCACAGGAATTAATTAGACTCAAAATAAATAATTACAAAATGTCGTATGCTTTAATCTTCCACGTGTGCTCAGTCCCTTCAAAACTTGTAATTTTTGACTTACTACCTTTTGCACGAACAGTGACGATATATGTTTTTGCTCAATATTGAGGTTCGTCGCCGTTCACCCGATAGCCTACACTCTGACTACGGCACCTAATTCATAAAATATTTACTTATAACGTGCAAAGAAACGTACCTGATAGGCCACTTTATTGAAAGACTTATCTAAGAAATGGCAGGCAGAAAGACTTTCTTTACTTTCAATGAAGCCGTCACTAGAATTTCCAGTAGAATTTCCAGTCGTCAAATTCCAACGGTCCAATAGAGTAAGTCCGTAGCTAATATTCCCACCTATAACAAAGTGACTATCGTTCCTGACCGCAACTCTGCCAGAAATATTATTCCCAACTGCAGGGAGCACATTCTCTTCTCCTAACTCTTCAAGTCCATGGCTGAAGAACACTGGCACGCATGAAAGTAGTATGAGCATCCAAACTATGAGTGTTGCACTTATCGCGTTCTTCTCAGTCCGCACTGAAACAGAAAAGAAAATTCTCATAATATAAAATGTCTTCACAGTAATGAGGTTCATTAGTGTAGTCATTTTATAGATGGCAGCACCAGTTGCTAAGACATCAAAGCATTGATTTTTCCATAAGATCAATAGTAGTAGTAGTATGGTTTGACACAGTCCCAGGCCACGGTGTGGGCCCATAGGACTCCAGTGGACCTCCTGATTATAGTGGATTCCGAACCACTTGGGAAACACAGTGAAGTCACACGATTAGTTCGGAGGTGACCAGGACAAGTCCTACCATGTTTCCCTACCGGCACTGTGCACACGACCAAGTTGTCTGCAGCTTTGAACCTGCTCTGATCCGCTGGATTCAACTTGGTATGGCGGCCGGCTAAAGATCAATAATATTTTAAAATTATTTTATTTATGTATTATTTTAAAGTGATATTTTTCTATAAATCATGGAGAATATAGGTACAGTATATATATTAAATTATATGCAGCGCAATAAGGTCCAGGCATAGTAAAAATATTAGAAAAAATATTAAAATAATTAATCAAATGCTAAGAACTTAGCTTTCACATACAAACGGCGGCCATTTTGAATAATATGGATATCTTGTTGTCGTCAGCGATCCTAGTGACCAACACTGTCCCTACAGAACCTTATAGGTTACATTTTTAACATTTGAAAGAAATATATGGGATTTACGGGGTCAGGACCCACGATCAACGCCGTCAGCATACAAAAATCATAGATTGTGGGTTCGAGACCTGCATTGACCAGGTTTTTCTTCAATCGCTGGGATACAATCTCCTGAGGAGCTAGGATGCCTCTTCGTAAGTCATTTTAATGAGTGCCGGGATGGGCTATGTGCCCCAGGGCCTACCCATAGAGCCACAAAATAAAAAATTACAAGAGATTAAAAAACCAAAACAAAAAACTAAAGGATATAAACTTGTTGAAATATTTGGCGGGAAATTGGAACGTGCCATGACATTAATGATTAATCGCCTTATTTGATTATATAGGTATTTTGCATCCTGAGTCTCATTTTACAATTTATAGTGGAATAGGCCTATTCGTCTAATGTTTTATTTTCTGCCCCAGGAAGGCCCTCACATAATTCCGACCCAAGGGCGCCCACAAGGCAGAACCCGGCACTGGCTAGTTTGCTATACAAATATTAACATTAGGTAATAGTGGTAAACATAAAAGATTACTTCGCACGAAGCATAAGAAATTTTGTTCAATAAAATCAGAGTAGAAATAATGGTGGCAAGAGTGAATGAAGCTATTGAGAAGGTGCTCAGGGATATTATCGAAAATGGTTTAATTTTGTACTTCACTGCCCCTTCATCCACCTGGAACTTTTAGTAATTTCCTACAATCTTCAATCTTTTCTGTTACAGAAATTGACCGACTTTTTTAGTCTTCAGTTCAAAACTACCAAGCTTTTTAGGCTATATTTTTTATGTAATACTACATATAGCATAACTGCAATTGCATCATACAAACATAGCCTTTATAAAGAACAGTAAGATGATGGAAAATATATCTAATGGTAAAGATTAATGGCAATTAATACTATTTATGATGGAAAGGATCTATTGGTAAAGGTTAATAGCAGTGGTGTAATATTATTTAATACTATTTATGGTGGAAAAGAGTTCAGACGAGTTTTAGTGCTTTTACCTAATTGATACGTAATTTGTTGTTGTTTTTTATGACGACGTTGAAAACCGTATGTACCACTTAATGGTTAAAAATGACTGATTAAAGTATTGTCTATTGCCTATTGAGGAGGCGTATTACTATTGTAGCTTAAAGAGTTTCTGGGGTGTGGAAAGTTGATTTCTAGTTTTATTTAACTATAAATTCAAAATTTAAGGAATTTAACTAAAAATGTAACTATTAGAATTCCGATAGGACTCCTTCTTAAATAATTGCTGATTTTGTTTTGTTACTATAGTTTCCTCATTGTACGACACATTGTCAGTGCCTGATTTAGAAATTTTCCAAAAGACTATAGAGGTTATTTGCCGCCCTGGATCCGCATTTGCTATGGGACGCATTCAAATCATAGATATTTATATAAATCATGGAATAATTTAGTGGCTTGGCATGAGAATTTTTGATTTTTAGGAAAGAACACATTTTTCCTTTATATAATTTTCCCATATAGGCCTAGTATATATTTAGCATACATAAAAACATTGGGGAACTTTTCCGCCATATAGCCCAAGTAGCCTGTCGGATAACAGGACCCGTATTGTTCGTATTTAATGTTTAATAGAATATGCTCTAAAGTCTAAGCAATGCACAATCCTCAACGGGAATGTGCCGGAAATAATAAATATAGTAATAAAGAACCGGTCCGAGTTTACTCGAACATGATTTCCAATTGATCAATTAGTAGATGAAGAAAATGAGTAATTTCATGGTAAATAATTTTCCTATTTGTAAATTTCGGATATCTCGGGGGGGGGGGGGGTCCACCTGATGTCACTGGAGGTGAGGTAAATTATAGATAGGTCAGATCAACACATTACCACACAGTAATTATGGCAGGGCATGCAATGCATTTGACCGTGAATTTTCTATCATTTTTTCAAAAAGAAATTTTTGCACAAAACCAAACAGTTTTTTTGGGAAAGCAACCTGTCCCGTTTCGTTACTCAATTTAACACCTAAAACATGACTGAAGGTAGGAATCGTCGATAGAAAGTATCCGCAGAAAAATTACTTTTTAGTCATTTTTCATGAAACATTAGTCATTTTTATTTTTTTACCCCCAGAAGCAAACTATCAAGGGGCAAGCAACCCCCGCATTTTGTCAACAATAATGACGACTACAATATACATGTGAATTTAAAAGAAATCGTTGGAGCCGTTTCTGGGAAATAACTTTAAGACGTTTTTTTAGTTTTTTGAAAATAACCCCCCCCCCCCCAAATTGAGTTAGCCCAAAATATAAAAAAAAAATCTCGAGGTCTGAATTTTGTAAACCTAGGCTACATGCTAAATTTCATCAAAATCGACCGAGTTGTTTGCCCAGAAATCGATGAACAGACAGAGCGACAGACACGCAGACATTTCGTAAAAACTACTTTTTTGGGTTCCTGGTACCTCAAAACCTGTAAATCCGTTGAAATCTCGGAATCGAAAATTTTGAACGTCACAAAGCTTTCCTTTGAAATACTAAAAAAACAACTCTGGGTCAGAGGTTGTAAAAGAACTACATGACATTATTACAAAGATCTGGGCAAACGAATGTATGCCGGAAGCATGGCAAACAGGAACTATAGTACCGATTTACAAGAAAGGCGACAAGTTGGACTGCAATAACTACAGAGGAATTACACTCCTTAATACTGCCTACAAGACTTTCTCAAATCTTCTATTAAGAAAAATCTCACCGTATGCAGAAGAAATAATAGACGAGTACCAATGTGGTTTTAGACCAGCCAGGGGAACTGTTGACCAAATCTTCGTTGTACGGCAAACTATGGAAAAATGCTACGAGCATAATACGGACCTACACATGCTCTTTGTGGATTTTCGACAGGCTTTTGATTCTATTTGGAAAGACAGCCTATATAACACAATGATACGACAAGGAATACCAAAAAAACTAGTTAATCTAGTAAAAATGACTATGGAAAACGCCAGAGCCAGTGTAATAATAGACGGACGATGTGGAGAAGAATTCCCACTCGGCAGGCAGAGGGGTACGACAAGGAGACGCCCTCTCAGCTACACTTTTCAACCTGGCACTGCAAGCAGCGTTACAGAATATAGTAGAGAGTGGGACAATTGCATACAAGTCACAAATGATCTGCGCATATGCGGATGACATAGTCATAATCACTAAAAATAGGAAGCAACTAGGAGAGATACTTGCTAGACTATGGGTAGAGGCGAGTAGAGCTGGACTAGAAATAAATGTCTCAAAAACTAAGTATCTAGTAATGTCAGCGTTAGAAAGGAGACGGAGAAGTGACAACCTGACTGTACAAGGAATGGCTTTCGAGAATGTAAAGAGCTTCATCTACCTTGGTGCAGAAGTAAACAATCACAACAAAACTAGCGCAGAGATAGACAGAAGAATAACAGCAGCCAATAGAGCATATTTTGCCAACCTAAAATTGCTCAAGTCAAGACTTATCTCTAGAGCCACAAAACTACGAATATACAAAACCCTTATAAGACCAGTTGCAACATACGGATCGGAAACCTGAAATCTCACTGTAAACGATGCCAACAAACTACGTGTACTCGAAAGAAAGATAATAAGGAGGATATATGGACCCCTTTACGAGTACGGAGAATGGCGTATAAGAAACAAGGCTGAAATCGACGCCGCTCTCAACGGAGAAGACATAGTAAGGTTCATTAAAGCACAACGATTAAGGTGGCTGGGACACGTTGTAAGGATGTCTGAAGAACGCATGCCACGAAAAATGTACAAAGCAAGCATGACGGGAAGACAACTGCCAGGACGGCCAAGAAACCGCTGGAAGGACGAGTTAGAGAATGACTTTCGCGAGTTGGGAGTCTCCAGATGGTGGAGCGTTATGCAAAACCGAGAAGAATGGAGGAGTGTTGTCGAGCAGGCCAAAGCCCACCAAGGGCTGTAGAGCCGGAAGAAGAAGAAAGACAAAGCTTTCCTTATACTACGTATAAATTGGAAAACAATAAATTGAGCCCCACAAATATATACCTACTGTATATAGTCTAGAAGGGTTAAAAGTCGTTCGATAATGATCCCTCCCCCATTCTGATACATAAACCCAACTATCAGCAGCCTCCCCCCCCCCCTCCCTACCCTACCCGCCCTGCCGTCAGACCGTCATCGTCTCCGCCGCTTTTCCCAATTTAAATGCTACAATATTATTCAGCTAACTCGAGTTGCCTGACATTTCAGAGCCGACTTGGCTTGTAAGATTACTCTCCTATGAGGGTTTAATTATGACAGTAGCTTAAAGTTCTCTGAATTCCAATATGCTGTGGATCATTCTAGCTTATTCGAATATATCAGAGGCGGCTTGGTGTGTTGTGAAGAAGTTGGTGTGATGTACGGATCAAGTCCTGGCTTGCACTCGGCAGGACTTGGTTACCTGTTGGCGAGCGGTCACCGAATTGATACTGTGATTGTTTCCCCATTTCCGTGGAATCCACAAGAAGAGAATGCGAATCCTACCAACATTTTTGCTGTATTTCTTGGTTCATATAAGAGGTTGAGAAAGACCCAACTACTTACGGTGACCGCTCGCCAGCAACTAACCCTGCCAAGTGCAAGCCAGGACTTGAAAACAACACGACTATCCTGAAGTAATGCTGAAAAGCGGTTCGAGGATAGTTGGGGGGGGGGGGGGGGGGAAAGCTTACTTGAATAAAATTTTACTTCCATACACCGTGGTACGACAACCAATTGAGGGCATGAGGATTAGTAGCCTAGACTCTGTTGGGGACGTTATGGTCAGAAAATGCTTTTTTTCCCTACCGGGGGCTCTAAGGTACACTATAATGGGTTGGGTAGACCCTGGCCAATCGGAAATTGTTTTCTTTTTCCTTTAAGTTATATCGGGTTTCGAACATTAACCTTCCTTTTCATAGTCGTGTTTTCAACCAACTGGACTATTCCGGAGCTGATTTTATACTCTATATCTATGGTTTACCTGAACATACTTTCCAATTTATCAATTAGTAGTTAGAGATAATGAATGAGTTATTCCATGGTAAATAATTTCCCTATGGTTAAATTTCGGATCCCTCGAGAGGGGGGGGGGGGAGTCCGAACCGAACCCACAGGACCCCTTTCTGGCTACGGCCCTTATCCCGAAGCACTGAATTAATTGTTGGCATTTCATATTATAGGACGCACAGACCAATACATTAACACACAGTAATAATGCCACGACATTTTATATAAGTTTTTCAAAAAATTATTTTTGTGCACAGAACTAAATACTTTTTTGGGAAAGCAATCTATTTGTTTTTTTTACTCTATTGAACACCTAAAACATACCTGAAGATAGATATCATCGATAGAAAGGTTCCGCAGAAAAATTATTTTTTAGTAATTTTTCATGAAAATTGAGTTATCTTTAATTTTTTATCCCCAGAAGCAAACTATCGAGGGGCAACCGACCCACTGAATTTTGTTAAAATGAATAACAGCTACAATATTTGTGAATTTAAAAGAAATCATTTGAGCCGTTTTTGAGAAATATTGTTTTTAGACTTTTTTTTTTAGTTTTTAGAGAATAAAACCCCTCCAAATTGAGTTAGCCCAAAATAAAAACAACCTTTCCGAGGTATGAGTTTTGTGAACCTACATGCCGAATTTCATTAAAATCGACCGAGCCGTTTGCCCGGAAATCGATGAACAGACAGAGCGACAGACAGACAGACATTTCGTAAAAACTACTTTTTTGGGTTCTTGGTACCTCAAAACGGATAAATCCGTTGAAATCTCGGGATCGAAAATTTTGACCATCACTACTACTAGGCTACGTATAAATTGGAAAGCAAAAATACAATTCTGAATAAGTAACTTTTATCCGCACCGCGATGCAAGTTTGTTGGAATAACTTCCGTAAATACTTACTAGACCTTTATAAATTTCTTGATGCACATATCGTGGCAAATTGGCTAATGAACAATGTTCTGTGTACTATAATGTAAAATTATAAATGTGTTAAAAAGCTGAATATTTCAGTTTTTCGCTGCTGAAACTTAACATCCTTCAAATTACTCGTGTTTGAAAATCATTTAAACTCATTGTATCCCGAGAGAACAATAACATAAAGATTGATTATAAATATAAAATTAATAATATTAATATTGACTATAAAACTGGAGAAAAGGTCAAATTTAGCTAAATGGCCTGATGTGGAAAATTTGTAAATTAGCATTAATTTAACATGAAAAAGAGTTTGTCTAATGCGATCTAAAAGTAGGCAACGTTTGAAGATTATTTCTAACTTTTAAAAGTTTTCCCCAAAAACTTTTAGCAGCTAAGTTTTCAAGTTTCCCATGAAGATTCTCGCCGGTTGTTAGCTTGATTTATATCTTAAGATGACTTATACTTCTGAAAGCGATAATGACGGAAATAAATAGGAAATGGAACTAGAGTAATCATCTCAGAGAGAAACAGCATTTTAAAATAAGCATTATTAAAATCAAACTATGTCTACAAGCAAGGCCATGCCCAGGTTTTGATTTCGGGGGTGGGGGGTTCACATTTTTTTTAACATAATTTATTAATGAAAATCAATTATATCCAGTGATGTTCAAACTCAAATAAAATTATTTCAATTCTTCAAACAATACAGGTTTACATTAAAAAAAGTTATTTCGGGGGGGGGGGGGAACCACCCCCCTGAGAACGGTCATCTCTACAAGTATCTCGATTCTTAGTATTTTCTACTACCCGACCACGATAGGATGGCACTTGGAACACTAATAAAAATCAAATAATCTTGGTGTTCCGCATATGCAAGTTTTCGCATAAACAAAGTGTTCCAAGTGCCATCGTGGTCAGGCACTATAGTTCCATGTTTTGAAAGATCATTGGTGCAAGAATTAATAAATTTTGTAAAAGTGGCTCGTAAGGCATGAAATGAGAACCGGTGACGTACAGGAGATACTGAGAGAAAAGAGGCGGAACTAGTGGAGACACGTTCTACGTAGAGGCGAAAATACCAAGTCAAAAGAGTAATGACCCGGGAGATACAAGGAAAAAGACCACCAGGGAGGCCGAAAGTTACACTGGAAAGAAAGACTGCCAAGGATTTGGGAAATTTGTGGCACTCAACCGAGGACAGACTGTGTGGAATCTGCTACAATACAATAATGCAATACAATAACATTATTATTCCCATTAAAAGTATTTACAATTACAATTATAACATGTGCAGCTTACAGTTGAAAAAAGGCCTAACTTAACTTAACATTAGGTAAGTAATTCGTAAGTAGTGTGTGTAAACGTTAAGTCGAGTCCTCGTTTGTCGGTGTTATTCCATTGCGATGTGTTTGTAAATGTTTTCGAAATACGTTCAAATAATGTATTGTTTTTATGTCTGTTATAGAGCGTTAGTTTCTTTCGTCCGTCTTTGGCGCGGTTTCCACCGACCTCTAAGTGCAAAATACACATACGGTGACGTGGTAGCAGATATCATTAATAAAGGCGGGGTTTCCACCGACCTCTCATTGCAGAATGCAAATGACATTGACGGAAATTTTTGTTTTACTCTATGCCAATAAGTTAAAATTGATCAATGATCATAGAGTAAAATCACAAACAAACAAACTAAAATTAAAAAATGGCGTCATGGGATATGTAAAGTACAAACATTTTAATAGATTTCCGTCAATGTCATGTGCATTCTGCAATGAGAGGTCGTCGGAAACCCCGCCTAAGTCTTGAATGTCTGCTACCACGTCACCGTATGTGTATTTTGCACTTAGAGGTCGGTGGAAACCGCGCCTTTGTATAAATGTCAGTCTCTTGAGGGATGCTTGTAGTGGCTGCATTTTCGTGTATCTAGTTGCGTAATAGCGCTGTACTTGCGGTATTCTGTGTTCGTTTTTAAATGTATGCGATGTTACTTCTATCATAGCTGATGTATAACTGTTTTATTGTTGGTATTTTAGCTAATTCATGGAGCTCTTGGCTTGGCTGCTGCCGTGCCACCGACCCTCCATGGATAATTAAAGTAAAAGTAAGTAAAATTGTTTGTTTTAAAAATATTAAATATATCTGTCTCAAAATATATTAATTAGACTTACCAGACATAGAAGCTACAGGATGGACCACAGCCAAATATCTATCCAAGCTCATAAGCACTAACGTATAGACACTCGCGTAAGCCGTGACCACTATTAAGTACTGAACAATTTGGCACCAAACTTGCCCATACGGCCAGAACGCGAGGACGTAATCGGTGGCGGTAAAGGGGACACAGAACACGATAAAGAGGAGGTCCGCAACGGCCAGGTTAAAGATGAGAATATTGGTGGTCGATCTCATCTGTTTGTTTGCGGCCACTACGATCACCACAAGCAGGTTCCCGAACAGACCAGTGAGGATGATAATACCGAAGAAGATCTGAAACAAGAGCAATAAATATTGTTACTTGTGACCAATAAATATATTATGTATAAAAAATTGCACTTAATTCCACAACACAATGTGATATGTTTATACAAGTATATTCGTATATCGTATATTTATTGGTCATGTATATCACATCCACGAAGTCACTGAAGAAACTCTCTCATGGATTGTTACTCGTCTCTCATGTTTTTTCTTCTTTTTCTTCTTCTGCCCTGTGCCGAAGGAATATATTTATAAATCAATTGTATCGTAAATAATAATAATAATAATAATAATTCTTCTTTCTTTCTTTTCCCTGTCCAGTATCCCCTGGACAAGGAGCATATATTTACAAAATACAATAACTTACATAATAATACCATAATATTAATATTATAATAATAAGTTACATAATAATAACATCCCGCATCCCCAAGCTAGCGCTTATTTGGGACACAAGACTCATACAGTGCTGCTAAACAAGGCTTAATAATATATAAAATAATAATAATAATATTTTTTTTTTCCCCCAGCCGGTACCCCCAGCACTGGGAGCATTTAATAGAAATAAAACAATGCAACATTAAAGAAAATAATAGTTTTTACCGGAATACTGCATGTAAGCCCCATTAGGGAGGCTTGTGGCAGGATTCGCCAAAAGGCTAAAAACAGTTATTATGGGGAGTACGAACTACATTATTACAAGTGTAAATAAAATAATAATAATACAGTTATATAGTTAGTTAATGTTAAATAAGTTAAAGTTACCTTACATTATCCTGTCTAAAATAAAATAAAAATAAATCAAAAGAATTAATCGCCATCATTTAAACAATTTATCAGCCAGTCCCCTAGATTTCGCTTAACAGCATTGTAGCTATCCAACTCTAGAAGACTGACGGGAATCAAATTAAATACTCGGGGAATTGCCACCTTAAGTTCATGATAGCCATACATATTATTATGGGGCAGCTCAATATAATGTTTGTAGGTTGTTCCAGCTCTGCGACTGTACCTAGAAGGATTTATGGTCTTATATTTTGAGTTAAAATAATTCAACAATAAAATGGCTTGAGTATGTAATAAAGTTATAGGCAATACACGATATTTCTTAAAGAAAAAATTGCTGTTTGTTTCACTGTGTAGATTATTGTCAATTGTTTTTAAGAGAGAGACCTGCAGGTTCCTAATTGTCTTGGTATGACATTCGGCTGCCGAGCCCCAAGCTACTATTCCGTACCTCAAAATTGACTCAACTAGAGCTCGGTAAGCGATCAGCTGAATTTTTTTGTTGGTGCCTCTAAGACACGACACAGCAAAAACACAAGATCGCAATTTTCTATATATAAATTCAACATGGTGAGACCACCTAAAGCGATCATCAATAACAATCCCTAAGTATGTCTGTACATTAACTTGGTTCAACGTCGTTACACATGCACAAGTTATGGAATCAAACGATTTCTTTTGATTTAGATGCAGACACCTCTGGTCATGAAATTTAATTTTTATATTCACATAATCAACTTTCGGTGGACGAATCACCATTACATTGGTTTTCTTTTCATTTAATATTAGGCCATGATCATGCGCCCACTGAAGAAAACAATAAAATTCAGCATTTAATACTTTTAACCCTTCATCAATATCTTTGCATTGCGTCATAATGACGGTGTCGTCAGCAAATTGAAGAATTTTACAATGTTTAAATATATTCGCCATAGACCGCACGAAGATTAAATAGAGAAGTGGACCTAAAATTGAACCCTGGGGCACACCTGATTGCTGTTTAGCTGCTGTACTCAAAAAATTCTTTAATTTTACAACCAATTTTCTGTCTTTAAAATAATTTTTAAACCAGTTTGTCAGTTTAGAACTGACTCCGATGCTGAATAGTTCCGTTATAATGCCGTTGAAGTTCAGTGTGTCAAATGCTTTTTTAAAATCCACATAAATTACTAATACAAAGAAATTTCTGTTCAGGTTACCGTTGACATAGTTTGCAAATTCCTGCAAAAGGTGATTTGTAGACAACCCTTTCCTGAAACCGAATTGCTCACGAGGGATGATATTGTTTGACTCGAGGTAAATTGTTAATCTTGAAGCTATTACTTTTTCAAGTAGTTTTTCCAAACAACACAAAATAGAAATAGGTCGATAGTTTGAATAGTTATTTCGGGCACCACTTTTAAAAATTGGCTTTACAATTGCAGTTTTAAGGGTGTCCGGGATAATACCAGTATTTAGACTGGCATTAACAAATTTCGTAATAACAGGTAAGAGAATATTAATATTTCTTAATATATCGCTAAGGCAAATACCATCTATCCCGGCGCTCTGATTTTTTTTCATGTTGTTCAAAATTTTTTTAATTTCGTCTTTGCTTATATGATCTACAATTTCAAACCTTGAGGAAAGTATATTTGCAACTAAATCGGATTCAGGAAGGGTATCAACATGACATTCATGAATTATACCGTTAACACCACTAGAAAATGTTTCGCAGAAATGATTGACGATTTGACTGAGAGACGTATCATCCCTCAAAAATTTTTTTTCAATAAAGGTATCTGTGTCTTGTCTAGGGTTTTTTCCTCTTATTTTATTAATTTCAGCCCAAGTATCCTTGATACTATTTTTCACCGAAGTAAATTTTTCTTTATAAAAGGCAGCCTTAGCCTTCCTAATTTCCTTTGTTACTTGGTTTCTAAATTTGTTATGCAATTCTCTCTGATGGGGTTCAGATAAATTTAATTTAGCCATAACATCTCTTTCCTGCTATTTATCTAATAATTCTTTAGTCATCCAATCTTTCCTAGGCGTGTACCTTCTCCTTTTAAAGGTAACAGATTTTTGCGATGCTTGTTTACACTTAGAAAGAATAGAATGTAGTTGGTCATAAATATATAAGCAGTCATTAGAGAGCAATAACGATCCAAGATCTTGTTCACTAGCCTTTAGAATATCATCAAATTATTGTCTATCAAATATGGTACAAGAGGCCTGGTCATTCTGGCTAGAAGTACAATGTAGAGGAAACTTTAGAGTGGCCCCAACCGTGAAGTGATCAGCCACCATATTTCGGATAACATATGCATCGGCTCGGGACTTTTGGTGAATAAACCTGATAAACACATGGTCCAGACAGGATTTCACCCAATGGTCCACAAGAAATGCCTCACGTGTAAAATTACTACTTATTCCCATCAGGAAGCCCTTTAGTGAAAGCATGTCACAGTATTCTTCAGTCACACTCTTACCATCTTTAAGATCGATGTTTACATCCCCACATAAAAGTGCATTTCCATATGGCAATTTACTCAAAAACGTATCTAGTTCTGTAATAAAACTAGATTTAGATTTTTCAGGAGGCCGGTAAATCGCTAAAACATATAAGCTAAAGTTTGCCATTTTTACTACAAGAGTTACGTTTTCAAAACTATCTGTAAGACATTGCAGTACGTGACACGGATAAATATCCCTAAGATAAACACATATACCACCTCCATTTCTGTCGCGAAGCCAGAAATACTTTTTGTATCCAACCAAATTAAACATTTCCAATATCTCCTTTCTCTCGTCTACCTCTACAAAAACAATGCAGTCAATAAGAAATAAAAAATTATTGAAATACAATTTAAATCTATCCCAGTTTGTACGGATTTTTCGTATATTAATGGACAGTATTGAAAAGGTGTTTGTGTCTCGTGGCGAGACATGTAGGCCCATTCCAGATCTGGCAATGTGCGGCTTGGCGAGTAAATTTCCTGCTTACCGGTGAAAACATTCTGGAACAGTATCGTACACTTCTTCCTTTATTAGGTCTGATTCTGGATCAGTAATAAAGTAAAAATTCTTATCCATAAAAATTGGCATAACATATTAAGTTCACAACACTCACACAAAAGTAGGCTACAGAACTCGCGCTTCTGCATCCTATTGGAGTGAAATTATTGTAATTTGTATATATCCTCCAAGGATCGAATTCTCTTGGGGACACTTTTTTCGTCTTTTTTTGTGAAGACCCTTCCATTTTTAAACCAAACAAATTTGTAGTTAAGTTGCTTAGCCTTCTTCCTCGCTTCCCAGAATATCATCTTGTAGAATTTGGTCATATGTTCATACACGAAGATCGCTTTAGGGTTTGGGCGAGTTTTACTTTTTAGCAAAAGCTCATTTCTAAGGTTAGGGTCATTCACACGGACTTTGATTGGAGCGGTGGTATTATTCTTTGTCGCAATTCGAGACACAGAGAGTAAGTCATTTTTCGACACGCTAACCCCTGCTTCTCCAGTTATTTTAGATATAACTTTGCTGAATAATTCATTGTTAGTCTCTCCTTTAACCGGATCAATGCCATGGATTTCTATAAAATCATTTAAGCAAGACTGCTTCAATTCTTGAATTTCGACATCATGCAATGATAAAGCCTTATCAACTGCCTTAAATTTCTGGTCATGCTGGCTGACCTTTTCCTGCAATTCATCATATTTCTTTCCAAGGAACTCGATTGAATGAAGCACTGAGTCCATTTTTTTGTTGAGGAAGGAAAAAATTAGTTTCAGATCTGGGTTTGACAAACCTTTAATGATTTTATCGAAGTCCTCTTCCTGCTTGTCTTGCTGCTGTGGAGCCCTACAAAACTGCTTACACCTCCATTTCTCCCTAGAATCTTGGGCTTTTCTGCGTTGGGTGGACTCTGCTACTCCCGCGCACTCAAAATGATAACTATTTCCACAACCGAAACATTTTACACCATCCTCATATTTCGATTTACATGAGGGGTCACCACAACTTTTCGACATAGTATTTAAAGATGAATAATATGAATTTAAATGAATAAATAGGCTACTGAATAACTGTTAATAAAACTGAATACTAGTTGTAACTTGTAAGAGCACGTCAAGCACGTCCGTCCGCATCCACGGTTGAGCGACGAATGAATAATAATAATAATAATAATGATAATAATACAATAATAATCTTTCTTCTTTCGTTCTTTTCCTTGTCCAGTTTAATAATAATAAGCGTCTATTTACGGGGCGAAACTTAAGACTAGAAAGTCTTTTTCTGTTTAACCCACGTCCAAAAAAACAATACAATGCCCAAAATATAGTACATAGTCAACCAAACAAGAAATAACAGTTCAGTTAACTTAATTTAAATGTAATTTCTTGAAAGCTGGATTTTAGACTTTTTCATATGACGCAAGAGCAGAGGAATATAATAGTAGTAGCAGGTCAAGAGGTATGAACTGAAAATTGAGCTAGCGTGCTAAAGTAGAAACTGCTGACAACAATTAGGAGGACATGTAGAGTAATCAGGACAAATTGTAGTGTAGCGGCACCGACTCCAACTTTCAACAGAAATGTTGTTGGTTTGAGTCCCACGCTTGCTACATTTTTTGGCCATACTTACCATACCGGGCTTTCCTAATTGAATTTAAGAGAGGGCTGTATAGCCCTAACTCTACTAGGTTGGCTTAGCAATAGAAGAAAAATTTATTATTTATTTATTTATATTTATAAGAGGTTGTACAAAGCCGATTCCCACCGTTACGGTACATATACTGTACGTTAAAATTGCAGAACTTCTCCTCTAAATTTCAATATACCTGTATGACATGTGGCCCAGTGGCGGATCCACGGAGGGGAGGGGTCAGGGGGTTATGACTCATATATATATATATATAAAACTCAACTTTTCAACAAACAAATTTCCTTTTAAACATGTGACCCCCCCCCCCCCAATTTCCCGCTGAATCAGCCGCCCTTGCCTTGATGTGGCCTTCACTGATACCAATTGGTCACAATTCTTGAAAACCTTCCTTGGGACGACCAAACTATTGTTTTTTTCTTAGAAATCATAGTGATCATCATCATCAAATTAATTCTATAATTGCGGAATCAGTGTTGGCTAGAGATAAATATCGTGTATCAAAATGCTCAGAAAAATATCTTTTATTTGTCCTGATATTTTTGACAACTCTACGATTTATATTTCATGAGATATTTGACTTTTACACTTATACGGCTTTTCCCCCTGCGATTTCCTATTAATGTGCCGTTCATAAGTGTACAGCCCGTAGAAAATTGGCGGCCCGAAATTTAGTACTTTTTATTTTTTATTTAATTAACTAAGCAAGTTATTACAGATTTGGCCCATTTAAGTTGTAGAAGACTACTTCATGCATCATATAATTAGGTATTTTTAATTTTCGAAATTGTAATTTTCATAAACACGATTTTAAAAGTTATTGTTTATAAATTATTATCGTGTTTATGGAAAAACTGCAATTGCGGAAATTTAAAATACCGTATTATATGATGCATAAAGTAGTCTTCTACAACTGAAATGAGCCAAATCTTTAATAAATTGCTGAGTTAATTAAACAAAAAATAAAAGGTATTAAATTTCGGGCTGCCAATTTCCTACGGGCTGTACACTCTTAACAATTATTTATATGAAACAAGTACCTAAAATGATAATTGACGTGTAACAATTTTGAGAACTGGAATTTTTCTAGTTCCAGTTGCTGATAAGAAATTAGCTATATAGAAATTGTATGGAGTCTGGTCATCGTTTCATTGACAGAATCCATGCAATGATAGCCAACTGCCAGATAATTCCGTCTAGAAATAACAAGATTTCGATCTCCACTCTCCGATGGCGATTTCTAAGAAACAACAAAATGAATGAATTAATTGTAACTATATTGGCGGTTTTGTTGGAAGTTCCTGGTATCATAATCAGGTCACCATCCTTCCAGGAACAACCCTCATCTAAATTACCGACAGCAATTTAATAATATTTAATTATCTTAATATATATATATATATTTATTTCGACCGTTCCGGGCCTCCTCTCAAACGACTGGACCAATTATGATGAATATTGTTGTGTGTGTTCAAGGAGATTCGAGGATGGTTTAGATTAACACTTTCGTCCACTGGAGAATGTTTTTATAATTTGATTTTGGAATATTTTACATTGGTGCGTGTACTTGGCTGCTGGTACTGCCGACATCAACCGACATCTAGCGGGAGACTGACCTACATTTAATTTTCGTTTATCCCGACAGTTGGCGCTACCATCGCCATCCGACATCAACTGACATCTAGCGGCAGACTGCGCTACCATTAATTTTCGTTTATCCCGACAGTTGGTGCTGCGTGTGCGACCACAATTAATTTACATGAGCAGTGACCGCGAGGCCGAAGGCCGAGCTGCCTCTCGCCGCAGGCGCAAGTGGTGGAGGCAGCAGCCGAAGGCTGCGCCGGGAACCGCTTGTATTATCATGTACATCTATATATACTTTAATATTTAATTAATATTAGAAATGGTATGGCGTCTGGTCATTGTTTCATTGGAAGAATCCATGCAATGAGAGCCAACTGCTGCCAGATAATTCCGTCCAGAAATAACACGATTTATACATTTTTTGCAATAAAGCCTTTATTATTATTATTATTAAAAATTATTTAAGAAGTTAATCCCAGTTGTTTCTTATGCTTACTCTCATGCGTTGCAGCTTAATGATAATTAGACATGTTTTACAATTTCTCAGAATAGAAAAACCTCATTCAACTTCAAACAGAAGTTCTACAATAAGGAGATTGCCAACCTATTGTTTGCCATTACAAAGATAAAGATAAAGCGCGATCCAATAGGCTTACAAGAGGGTCTGTTGTCTACTCTATTGTAAGGCTTGCAGAAGCCTTAGCCCATGAACCTTTTGTGTATTTAAGTTACTTAGAAGCTGTATTTATTGTAAACCTTTTGTAAAAAGAAGACAAAGCTTCCAAAAATTTGTAGCGAGCCTATGTACTGTAGATTAGGTAAACTCACACTAAAGGAGATAAATTAAGGGTTTTTCATTGACTTTGAATGGGTATGGCAGATATAATTGTATTTATTTGAGTTTGTACGCGCCATGCGATCGGAGACTTGTCGTAATTCAGCACAAGATTAATTTAGTCATTGAAGAAAATAAAGTGGTCAATCGGATACATTCATTAAATTGTTTAAATGCGATTAAACTTAAAAAAAAAATTAAAGTAGAACAGTAAAACATCGAAGCACAATAAACTCAGTGCATTCTATTGATTATAACGAACATCTATTGCACTAGCTACAAAGTACTTTGATATTCGTAAGGTAGTGGAATGTTATTCTTACAAAAGATAAAAGTAAAGGTATATACTGTAGCTAAAAAAAATTTTCAAAATGAAAAATTAAAGCCTAAAATTTGTTTAATGGGTTTCTTTCGGGGAGTCGCATCGCTCTGCTGACTTTGCGTTTTTCTTCAACTCACAGCACCATTTCTTGTTTTCCTCCTTACTTCAATCAGAAAAATTGCTAAATGTAGCTTTATGCTCTAAGTTTTTCATTTCGCCTTCCCTTTCTTTTGTTATATTGGTAAAATTTTACTTCAGCTTCAGCTGCTCCATGAACTACAGCGTCATGTTTCTGCACGGTAGGCCTACTTGCTTTTTATTTAAATAAAATTCCTGTTAATAAAGCAACGAATCAATTAGTGAAAAGTACGTCTTCTAGGAGCAGGAACTCTTCCTTCTACTCTAGCATTTTTGAATGGATGTGAAAGCCTACAGAGAGCGATAGCCGACGGGCATTCTATGAATAATTCAAAGAGAGTGCGGTGAGAGAGGTTGTGTTGACTTAAGGTTCGAATCAAATGGGTGCCTACAAGAGACATTTCCTGTGGCCTTGGTTTTTTTAAAAAAGTTTTCATGAAAAACTTCCACGCAAGAATACCTCTAAAACACCCCCATCACATCAGAACTAAGGCACCAAAGTACGAAAAAACTTAAAAATAATGAAACAACAGCAGACGTTAAGTAAAGGTTTCATATGAAATATCGACCTTACCTAGAGCTAAACAATAATAATCTATCTTTCAACTGTAAAACTGATTTTCTGTATGAATGTACAATAGTTTACAAAATTATATTTCAATTAAACTATCGTTGATATGTACAGTTAGGTGTAAGAGAAGGCCATAGGCCCTAATCTGTATCTACGAGAAAAAAAATTTCAATGAAGACTTTATTATTATTATTATTATTATTATTATTATAATAAATAACAAAAATAAATGATTAAGCCTTGTTCAGCAGCACTGTATGAGTCTTTTGTCCCAAATAAGCGCTAGCTTGGGGATGCGGGATGGTAGTATTATGTATTGTATTTTTGTAGTATATGCTCATTGTCCAGGGAATACTGGACAAGGAAAAGAAAGAAAGAGAGAGAGAATTATTAAAAGCGGGTATAAAAAGATGGTTGGTCAATGGGAGGTAATAATAATAAAAAACTGACTATTAACATTAAAATAACAAGTAAAAATAAAATAAAAATATAATAGGCCTAAACATTATAAATAAAATGTAACAAAGATAAATGATTAAGCCTTGTTTAGCAGCACTGTGTGAGTCTTTTGTCCCAAATAAGCGCTTGCTTGGGGATGCGGGATGGTATTATTATGTATTGTATTTTTGTAATAAGTTATATGCTCATTGTCCAGGGAATACTGGACAAGGAAAAGAAAAAAAATATTATTATTATTATTATTATAAATTTCCACTTAAACTAAAAGAATTAAACAAAATAGGGAAAATAAAAATAGATATAAAAAAATACTTAATTTCAAATACAGACTATTAGCCATTTTATTATATATATAACAATATCATCCTTCAGAGTTCAGAGGGATCTCATTCATTGCCAGAAGGCTAGAGTGAGTACTCTATAATGGTTTATTATTATTAATTAATAATTAAATTTTACATCTTGCAGTGCCACAGCACTAAGATCGCTCGATAAGCGGAAGCTTGAGCGTGATAATGATACTTAATAACAAATTGTTTTTTTTCCAATATATGCACCTTGTCCGGGGTTACTGGTCAAGGAGAAAAGTTAAGTGAAGTGAATTATTATTATTATTATTATTAAAATAACAAGTAAAAATAAAATAAAAATAAAAATAAAATAAACATTGTAAATAAATAACAAAAATAAATGATTAAGCCTTGTTTAGCAGCACTGTGTCCCAAATAAGCGCTAGCTTGGGGATGCGGGATGGTATTATTATGTGATGTATTTTTGTAATATATGCTCCTTGTCCAGGGAATACTGGACAAGGAAAAGAAAGAAAGAAAAGATTATAAAACTGTGCATGCTCGTTTGCGACTACGAGTATGTTCTTCCATAACTGTATGAGCAGAACACGGAAAATTATCAAATTTAATTTAAATGATTTATTAATCGTTGCTCACTGTGAAAACATTTACCTGGTAAAGTTTTACGTTAAAACATAAAAAAACATCGTCATTTTTTTTTCACAATGAGTGACAGCAAGTTTTACAAAGTTACTATGAATTCATCGTTTATACGAAAAACGCCCCAGAATTTTTCAAAATTCGATATCAAAGCCTGATAGCCCTGCCCCAGAAATATTTAAGGGATAATCGGGGTAGTAAATAAATAAATAAAGACATTTTATTGTTTCTATTACTAAGCCAACCTAGCGGAGTTAGGGCTCTTGCACAAACTAGGAAGGCCCGGGACCGCCTGCTTTACGTTCCCTCCGAAGCATGGCCAGAAAATGGAAGTAGAGCCTTATAAGTGTAAAAATCAATTATCTCATGAAATATCAATCGTAGAGATGTGAAAAATATCAGGACAAAAACTATATAATATATAAAATATAATATAATGCACATTTATTGTATTGTATTATTGTATTGCACTTTGATATATGATATGTACCGCACCCCTGTCCAATACACATTGACCACAATACTAATAATTTTTTTTCTAACACCTGCATTCAGCATTTCTGCTTTAAGCAACCCTGTCGCCTGGCTGGGAGAGTGAGTCTGTTTATTAACTTAAGGCACCCTAAGGGCAGACTCCTTCATCTCGGGGGGAAGGGGAGTTGACTGACAGCGTGAACCTCCTGATTGTAGTGGATTCCGAACCACTCGGGGAACATTGTAAAGTCACACGATTAAATCGGAGGTGACCAGGACTCGACACTCAAGTAAACTGACTTGTATAGTCTCAGCGCGTTATCATGTCCCACCATGTTCCCTTGCCAACTTTGTGCACACTAAAAATATTGACTTTTTTGTCCTATTTCTATGCCAACCTAGCGGTGTTAGGGCTATAAAACCCTCTCTTACACTCAACTAGGAAGACTCGGGATCACCTGCTCTACATGCCTTCCGAAGCATGGCCGGAAAATGTCGCAAGTGTAGGACTCGAACCGACAACCTTTCGGGTGAAAGCATTGGCGTCAATAGGGGGGTCCACCCGTAGCCCCCCCCCCCCCAGTTTTTTAGGTGACGAAGACGTTATGGAGGCTAAAGGCATAGTATCCACAGTAATGAAAGGGAAATTAATTCTTAGTATGCTTATTTTACATGAAAAAAATCAACATATTGACAAAGTACTTTCACAAAAAATATATTACTAAAAATGCTTAAAACTCCAACACTTCAGAGCAATTTTTGCCAAATTTTTCTCTGGGGAAGACCCCCGGGCCCCGTTGTAATATCTCAATTTTGTATTGCTAGCAAACACATTGGCGTAAATAGGGGGTCCTGGCTAAGCCCCCCCCCCCGTAGCACCCGTAGCCCCCCCCCCAGGATTTCTGGTGACAAAGACGTTATGATGGCGAAAGGCATAGTATTCACAATAACGAAAGGGAAATTAATTCTTGGTGTGCTTATTTCACATGATTTCACATGATAGACATCATGAAAAAAATCAACATATTGACCTATCCGATATAAGTCCTTTCACAAAAATATATTACTCAAAATGATTAAAACCCCCAATATTTCAGACCTATTTTTTCAAAAATTTTCTTTGGGGGAGACCCCCGGGCCCCGTTGTAATATAATTCGTAAGTAAAATCTCAACTGCGCTGCTTGCAAAGTGCTTAAAACCTCCCTAATTTGGGCCTATTCATCAATTTTTTTCTCCGGGGGAGACCCCCAGGCCCCCCTTTCTCCACGGTGTAATATGCGTATAAAACCTCACTAATTTGGGCCCATTTAGCAATTTTTTTTTCACCGGGGGAACAATGGCTTGGGGTCCTAAAGCCCCCCCCCCCAGAAATTTTGGGAATTTACGCCAATGGGTGAAAGTCGGAGTCTGTACCACTACTCTACATGTCCTGACACTACCAAGTTTGCTTCAGTTCAAAACACGCTCTGCTCTCGTGGATTCAAGTTGGTAAGGCCGTTGGCACCACAATAATTATTGAATTTGCTTTATACAAAAAATGATTGGTGTGGTAGACTCGTGGAAACAGTTCAAGAACTGTAAGTTGATCAAATTGGTGTAGTAACAGATCTTTTGGCGGCTCTACGATGGATATTTCTAGTGACAATCAACTTTGTACAAAAAACTTGTAGTGGAGGCAATTTGATTTGCTCTTAAAAGCCTTTCATATGTGGTACCACTAACATTATTTGAGGGGGTCAGGGGAACGAATTGACTTTTTTTTCTAAATAGAAGCCCTGTACAGCCCCAAAGTAGATTATTTTCTCCATTCCAAAAGCTTCCAGAAACAATAATTACCGGTACATTGACTATCAAAGTATCAAACGCTGACTAGAGTGCTTTTGAAAGGGGCATCTAATTGAAATGAAGAGCTATAGTCCCAGCGTTGTTTTAATTTTCCAAAATTATGCATTTGTCTCTTGGCTATATTGAAATTTGTTTCATATGCAACGATTGAGCATCTAAAGCAGTGGTTATCAAACTTTTACGACCGTGGCCCACAGATAAAAGAAGCCAATTGTGCGTGGCCCCCTATACAGTTTACAAGGAAAATGAAATCAATATCAAAATACATTGCTCCTTTTATAATGCGACAAATGTGGCTACATTTTACGGGCAAATTGTTGATGTTGGGACGAATATTTTGCGAAAGAGCCACTCTCAGCTCCTCGTCGAGGTCTTTTAGTTTGTTTCGGTCCTTCAATTTCAACCTAAGGAGCGTCGAGGAGGACCGTTCTCATAGGTATGATGTCGGAAATCAATACTTTCAGAGCCTTGGCTACCAATGTTGGAATGTCATCGGCCACACTTTCCTGATATTCATAAATGTTTCCTCCCGAAGTTTCATGGCCCCCCTGACAGGGCGTTGCGGCCCACCGATGGGCCATGGCTCATAGTTTGAGAACCACTGATCTAAAGGCTAAAAGTCAAGGCGTTACCAGTACCAAGAAATCCTTACAATACAATAACTTTATTATTTATATCAAAAGCTTTTACAGTTACAATTATAACATCCTGCAGGCCTCAGCCAGTGTGCAGCCGCAAATTGATAAAGGGCCTAACCCAACATTAGGCCTAAGTAATTCTTAAGTAGTGTGTGTAAATGTTATTGTCTATTCTTCGTTTGTCGGTGTTAATTCATTGAGATGTGTTTCAAAATGTTTTAGAAAAACGTTCAATTGTTGTTACGTCTCTTGGGGGGTCTGTTATAATGCGTTATTCCTACGTACTGGGCCTTAGCTGTCAGCATTGTATGTATGTCAGTCTCCTGAGGGATTGTGGCTGCGCATCCATGTATCTAGTAACGTAAGAGTGTTCAACTTGCTTCCTCGCAAAGAGCGAGGTGACGGACGCAGCAGGCACAAGAGGTGAATCAGGTCGCTACACTGCTTGTATAACAGAAAATAAATACGGTATTTTACTTTAAAAATGTGGAGGAAAATTTAACAAACTGTTAACAATTTACAACACAGTTTTCTTATTCAAAAAAATACATTCATTCATTCATTCAATCATATAATAAGTTGTACAAATTGGAAAATCACATAAAAGGAAAAAACTCTTTCCGACATTGTGACTTGCTGGGGAAAAAGTGTTTGCCAATTATAAAAGGGAAAATTACATTTTGAGACGGCCAGGGACGGGAATTGGAGGACAAAATGGAAATAGCAAAGAACTCCTTACATAAAATAGTAAAATTCTTGCAGCAGTTGAAGATAGCTTGACTCTAAACGAGGACAATTTTAAAAGAGTTTGCATTGAGCTGGAAAAGAAAAGGTTATAAGTGTAATCACGATGGACTTGACCCTTTTTTATTCCTTTGAATTGTTCTACAATCTTATAACACTTAGACCTAAGTGGACAAAGAAATTTTCTACCCTGACAAATGGTATACATTGAGCTTTAGTTTTACGGACGATGCACATTAGACCAGAATTTTAATTCATGAATTCACCAAAATCTTCCAATTTCAACTCAAGAAGTACCGTTACCTACCCTTAAGAGGGAGGAACTTTTATCTATGCTGTATTGTTTTATTGCATTTTGTACTTGTGAAGTAGACATCAAAGCTTTTAGTACCGTAAAACCGCCTAAATTGGGGTCAATTTTCGGTGAAATTTTCAACTCTTGAAATTGTTTGTTGTAAAGTTTCACAGTTATTGACGTTAATACATAGCAGCACGCACACGAGATTTAGCAGGAGTCTAGTTTTTCGAATAGAATGGTCCCACTAAGAATAAAAATTAAAAAGACTGACCCAATTTGGACTCTAAGGGTGGGTAATTTGGGTCACTGAAAGAACCCATTCTTAACTAGTGCCCTCCCTCTTGTACCACAGTTAAGCGCTACGCGTCTTATTTAGGTTACTCTTAAAATTATTGAGAATGTCCAAATAAACATTATTCAATTATATTAGCGGAAAACTGGATAGCTTTTCTCAGTAATTGCCTACAACTGAAGTTTTTTCAGGGTTTTTGGAAATCAAATATTTCAAATTTAACTTGGAATTAAAATAAACTAACTTACCATTATAGGAGTGCCTCACTTTTGCCTAAATTATTAACTTTAGTTATTGTACTGTGTTTACAGACATCAACATCGCCATGATGCTTGTCGGTGGTTCTAGAATAAATTTTTTTAAACATTTTAGCGCGCTGACCCAAGATAAGCGGTTTTGGCGGTATTCATCTAACGCGCTACATAAAAAATAAATAAACAAATAAATAAACAAGTGGGTATCATAGACAAAGTTAATTTCTTAACGATTATTTGGGTTTTACTAATTCGGGTTGTTATAACAAGTTGTTCTAAAACTCAAAGTTTTTGTTATTTTTTGTTTATTAAAATAAAATACAACGAAGTCACGAGTAATCTAATTATTTATATATAAAAAATAAAATTCAACAAACAAATTCTGGAACCTCAAGTGAAGGTCATTCCTTATTCACAGATAGGTACGACAATACGGAGTAAATATTGTTAAAATTGCATTCTTGCTTTACTATTTATACGTTAGTATAAGAAAAGCTATGAGATAGTTCAAATTTAATTTTCGATTTCGAGTGTTTGCTTACAATTGCCCTAAATTGCATAATAATGATTCACTCTTGACAGCTAGGTCTGAAAGGCAATACACGTGTGCAGGCGCGGATCTACGGGGGGGGGGGGTATAGCTCCCCTCCCCATTAGGTTCCTCAAAATGCGTAAAACCCCACAATTTCAGTCCTAATTTTCACAAATTTTCTCCCGATGGAGACCCCCGGGCCTCCCTTGTGCTCGATTGTATTAATTACCTACAATATAGAACCCTTATTGCTCTGAAAATGCGTAAAACTCCAATATTTCAGCCCTGTTATTTAAAAAAAAAAATCGTATTTAATCTTAGCCCCTCCTTGGTCACATTCTAGATCCGCGCCTGATGCACGTGTGTACTAGTGTACCTAAGGCCTGCTGCCATCTCAATTGTACGTCATTATTAGCCATTAGGAGCGCTAGTTACATGTCTTTTAGACTACTGATGGTATAGGCTCCCTGAAGTGATAAATGTTGTAATAGCGACTTAGAGGGCAATTCTCGGACATCTTCATACAGTCAGATGAGAGAGGGGGAGTGATTTGATTAAGGCGGAATTTCCACCGACCTCTCATTGCAGAATGCCCATACGTTGACGTGGTAGCAGATATCATTAATAAAGGTGGGGTTTCCACCGACCTCCCATTGCAGAATGCAAATGACATTGACGGAAATTTTTGTTTTACTCTATGCCATAGTTAAAATTGATCAATGATCATAGAGTAAAATCACAAACAAACAAACTAAAATTAAAAAATGGCGTCATGGGATATGTTAAGTACAAACATTTTAATAGATTTCTATAAAAAGAACAAAACAAATTTCCGACAATGTCATTTGCATTCTGCAATGAGAGGTCGGTGGAAACCCCGCCTAAATCTTGAATGTCTGCTACCACGTCAACGTATATGTATTCTGCAATGAGAAGTCGGTGGAACCCCGCCTAAGGGGATTAATCCAAATTTAGTAAGTCTGTTGTAAGTGAATGTATTACGTTATAATTTTATTGATACTAATTATTATATTTGGACCCAACACTACCCCTCCCAAAAAATGGGCTGTCCCTGGATTAGGGTAAGTTTATTTTTAGTGGGTGACATATTATATATTGGTTCAGTTCTTTTATTGGTTACAGCTGCCTCCTACATAGTCAAATTGACCATTATAACACGATAACACAACGGATTCATTTTGGTGTCACAGAAGCCAAAAAAGTGGTCTTTATGAAATGTCTGTCGGTCGGTCTGTAACTCGGTTACTCTATCGAATTTATTCCGCATGAATTGTCCTGGGCCTTATTTCTATTTTTGGAATACTTCACTTTGGGGGCGATTAAACTTTTTTTTTTTAAACCTATATTACCGTACTTACCGGAACTGTAATTTCTACGACTTTGAAGAAGGCAGCATTGTCAGCGATGGAAGTGTCATTGTCCACGGTGACGTTCGATCCAAAATCCATACTGTCGGATGCAGCTGATCACTTAAGCTCCACTATTTTCTCGTCATAATAAAGACTACCGGCCCCACATCATTTCCTGAAACAAAAAAACAATAATTATGGCCTGAAGGACTTTGCATGGACCTTCGCCTTGTCCAATGGCAACGACGACCATGGATTTTGGATATTATTTATATTGTTTCCATATTTTTAATTTTTGGTACGCTTTTTCATAAAAATGATTGAGGGCTATAATTTTACGTAAAATAGATACCATTAAAAAATAAAATTAAAAAAATTACTAATACCCTATTATAATTTATATGATGCATTAAGTAGTCTTGTACAACATAAATGCACCAATATTTTAATAAGTCAATAAATAGTTAATAAATAAAATAGTTAATAAATAAATAATAAAAAGTATTAAATTTCGGACTACGACGTACGCTCCTAAATTAAACTAAAAATAACAGATTTTTTGGTGACCTAGGTGTGGAAATATCTACGTAAGTAATTAAGGAAGCATTTCCCGGTAATTTTCATGGAAAAGTATTCTCAGTATATTACTTGTAATACTATTATAAATGATTTGATTATTAATTGCAAAATCAAAGACTTAAGATAATCACAAAAGATACGACACGAAACTCAAAGTCAAAAGGGGTAATTACGGCTTTGTATACGGGCGCTTTACTCTGTGACAGAGAGGCTGAATTGTGGTTTTTCAAATTGGAGAAAACCTTGGAGGTGAATAATTAAATGAAACTGATGTTCCCCCATGGGATGTTTACACAAAAAACTCTTAAAATGGTGATTTTTTACCTAAGGGTATACGATACGTATTTAGCATTCTTCTCGTTTAGATTACATGGGAGTTATATTCGGAATATAAACAACTATATCGTAGTTTCTGTTCCACAAACAATTTTTGAAAATATACTGCAGAACCGCGGTCCTTGACTTTTTTGAGGGGGCACATTTATGAGTTCTTCCATGCGGGCCGCACAACTTGAGATATGCGCCTTCCTTATCTATGGGAAGATTTAAAGTAAAAACTGATAAAAATTCATTATTTTTCTTAAATTCAAAAAACTTATCACGCAGGGCCATCCCGAGGGTTTGTGAGATCTGAAACAAAAAGTTGGTGCGAGCCAACACCACCAAAAATCTACGCTTTTTCAGTAAAAAAAAACGTTTCATTTCTTTTCAAACAGGAACTTAACGTAACGGAATTGAAAAACAAAAAATGGAAACTATTTGAAAACGCGCCTGTCTTTTCAAAGTTGAATAGGCTGTAAGAGTGACATTTAAATTAAATATATAGCAAATTTAATGCAATTCATTCAAAATTGAGAAGACTCGATGCTGTATCAATAAACATCCGTTTATAATTAACAAGGAGAGTTAAATAGATTTTATAACCTGATTTCCCCATTTCACTCGTTGAATCTCTCTCAAATTCAATTATATCCGTTGAAAAGCAATAAAAGTAATGAATTGGGATTTAAATTCTTGAAGATTACTCTAAAAAGTTAGTTAATTGGATAACTTGGTAAGGGTTTATTGAACACTGAATTGGGAAAGCATAAACAGTCAAATAGGTACATAGATATATAATGTATGTAGTGTGTGTGATGTAGCTAGATATACTTTATCATGTCCTCTATCGACTGATAGCAAGTACTCTGTGTAATATCATATAATAAGATTATTATTATTGTTATTTTTAAATACAGGAGTTGTAAATTTTTCAGGTGTGCGAACTGTTCTGCCTTTGGGTTGTAGTACTGGAATAGGAATAAACATTTGGGTACATGAAAGCTGTGTATCGTACCGTAACCTTACTGATTTATTTTATTTTAGTTAATTGTGAACACATTCAGTATCCTAGCTTAGTGAAGAAATGCGGAGCATTGGAACAGGAATGTATTTAGCGGCCTCCATTGTTGATCATTCATGTAAACCATATGCTGTAGTAGTCTTCGATGGAACAACGATTAACATACGTACATTAGTGGACATGCCGTCACTGGAAAGATGTTACAGACGGCATGGACTTACCATGGATATGAAAATGTATGTATTTACTGTAGATAGACACTTTTCCTAACTAAGCTGTCTTTACGATCGACATTTCCGGTTCAAAAAACGGACAATATGCCCCCCCCCCCTGGGCTCCAATGGAGCCGTAATAGCTATAAATTATTGTTAAAATAAACCACTTTGACGGCATCCCTGTGGCCACCAGTAAATATAATACTTCCTACGCATCTTTTAAAAAAAAAAAAACAACAGTTTTTGAGGCGGGAGAATTTTAATAACTCAAAAGCGGAAATAAAAATAATGAGGTGTTTTTTTTAAAATTAGGAAACCGCTACATTCGCAGCTGGAGCTTTCAGCTTGGCAATCGGAAATTAACTTTGAGATAGCCTGCCGGTCCAGTCAGAACTTTATAGCTTAATTCATAACTGGCCAGCCAAGCTCCAAAACAACCCACTGTACGCTAACCACTGGACGTAAATGTTTATATCAAGTTAAATAACCGCGTATAAATAAATATACATGTAGAACAATAAAAATATATTTTCATCAACATATTTACTCAACGTAAAGAACAAAACTTATTTTTCTATTAACGCTTTTCTAACATATATACACTTTTACATACTTAACACAAGCCTGCACACCGCCATAACAAATCTCAGTTAAACTAAAAAACTGCACCGGCCCTAGCACGTGGAAACACAGTTGGGCTGGTTATAATTCCTTGTAAACTATTAAATTTAATATAACATAATTTAATTTAGCGTATTTAAATTTAATTTCAATTTCATACAATTTATCATTTTATGTATAGGCCTACTTGTCTTGTTGCAAAAATTGGAATCAAATCAAATATATATTTATTCCAATTTTTTCCAACAAGAGAAGTATACATAAAATGACAAAATTAATATTAACTTTAAATACGCTAAAATACTTAAGTTATATTACATTCAATACTTTACAGGGAATTATAACCAGCCCAACTGTGTTTCCACGTGCTAGGGCCGGTACAGCATTTCAGTTTAACTCCGATCTGTTACGACAGTGTGCAGGTATGTGTTACGTATGTAAAAGTGTATATGCTAGAAAAGAGTTAATAGAAAAATAAGTTTTGTTCTTTAAGTTGAGTAAAAAAATGTTGATGAAAATATATTTTTATTGTTCTACATGGAATAGTAAGTTTTCTAAATCTGTTTTTTTCTCATGAAGCCATAAGTTTAGTAGGTGTTTAAAAGAAGTTTTTCTTGTACAACTTTTTATGTCTACGGGGATCAGGTTAAATATATTTGGTGCCAGGTATGTGTAGCTAAGTTTTGCCAAGCTGAGATTTAGTTTTGGTAGTAGGAGTGCGTCTCTTTGCCGAGTGTTGTGGCAGTGCTCTCTCATTTGTGCTGCGTCTTTGAGGTTTTGGAAACGTATGAGTAGAGGTTTAGTGTATAACTGCCTTAGGTCCAGAATACGCGCCTCCTCAAAAAGTTCGTCCGATGGGTAGCGGCGAGGTTTCCACAGCATAACCTTTAATATTAGTTTTTGTGTCTTTTCTAGTGGATTCAGAGCAACTTTTCTAGCAGAGTAAACCCGCGCACATGATTTCCTATATTTTCCATATAATATAGGTTCATTGCAAAAGTGGACCGAAACGCCCAAACTTCGCCCATATGGAAAATAAAGGGAATTTTTTCTTTCTTTCATTCTTTCCATAATATATATCGCCATGGTAAAAAATTATCCAAGGATTTATTTTCGGCTACTATGATTTTCCCATCCCCCAAGCATCGAATTGTGTTTTGGAAGAATATCATTGTCCATAATAGGTAGAAATACGAACGTACAGCAATGAGCTACAATAATACAATGCTACGAGTACATAATAATGATTGCACATGTTGCAATGCATTAGCAGTAGGGATTTCCCGCCACTTTTTCAAAAATTTATTTTAACTGAATTGACAAGAAAATTTGTTAGTTTCGTTCCTTTATTGAACATCTACAGGTACATTATGGACACCCGAAGTTAAGAATCCGGTTTTTCTGAAAAGTGTTTTTTTTTTCGTGAAAATTGATTCCTTATTTCATTTTTGTTTCTCCAGCCAAACTATTCCGACGGCCGCCGTTTGCATGTGAAAGCTTAGCTCTTAGCATCTAATTAATAAAATTTCGCTGCATATAATTTATTATATATATTCTCCATGATTTATAGAAAAATATCACTTTAAAATAATACATACCGGTGTGTAAAATAATTTTAAAATGGTATTGAGGCTTTTGGAAAAATCAACGCTTTGATATCAGTGCAACTGATGCTGCCATCTACAAAATGACGTCACAAATGAACCTCATTGGAACTTTAACTATTGTATAATATAAATTAATAACAAATAGGACCTCCGGTACACCTACGCTACTAGTTTTTGTGCAAAGGAAATATTCACAGGAAATATTCATTGTAGAGTTAAAAAAATATCTTATGTAATTTAATGAAATATTTCTCTACATTTTATACATATGATACACCGATCAGGGTATACACTGCAGTATTATATGGTACATAAAGTATAACACTGACATTAAATTAACATTGGCTGAAGAGGTAACAGAATAACACTGGCATTAAATTAACTTTGGCTGAAGAGGTACCTAACTTCTTTGCTATAACCAAAAGTATGTCCAATTTGCTCTTCATTCATTGATTCTGAGCTGGCGTAAAGTTTAAAGTCCTATTGTTAAATATGGGCACTCCCCATCAGCAACGAGCCTGAATGTGTCCAGATATCAACAGGGTACTGAAATGAAGAACTGCTTCCAATAAACTTCCTATATCCTTGGAATGTCAGTCAGTGTCTCGGCTCGGACTAACGAGAACAGCTGTAAGCATCTGCTTTAGATGTCATCATTAAACTATTTTTGAAGGTAAGTGTTAGGCTACGCTACAGCAATTTCAGTTTGTAAAGTGGTCACTGTCATTTATTTATGGTAGACGCTTAGTTTAAAAACGCATGCTTGAGCACTTAACTTGTGGCTCAGATCAGACCCGTACCCAGGATTTTTTTTTTGGGGGGGGGCAAAAACAATTTTTTTTAAATAAATGATACATCCGTAGTAATTCACCAGTGAGGCTGTAAATACAATGACCATCCAATCAAATTTTGGGGGGCATGGCCCTCTTCCCCCCCCCCCCCACCTTGAGTACGGGCCTGACGCTGATGCCGTCAATATTGCATTAGTACAGCCAGATGAGGTTGCCTCTTGAACTTTATTAATTAATATAAGAATATGGCGCTAATTAACTTTGACGTGACCAACGGCCGTTCAGTTCATATTTTATACGAACGGATTCAACAGTTCAATTCACTCAGGCGCCAGGTTCGAATCCAGTCTCTTGACTCTGAATGACTATGATTTGAACCGTCAACTCAAGTTCACATACTTTGAGCTTTTTCCCACTCAAAAGCCCTGCTTATTTGTCTATAAGTTGGGAGTATAACCCCTAAAAGCCTTGAAAACGCTGAAAGGATGAGTTGGAAACTGATCTTCGCGAGTTGGGAATCCGTAGATGGTGAAGCGTTGTACAAAGCCGGGATGAGTGGAGGAGTGTTGTCGAGCAGGCCAAATTCCATCAAGGGCTTTAAAGCCAGAAGAAGAAGAAGAAGAAGAAAGGCTTTAAAGCCCTTGATGGAATTGGGCCTGCTCGACAACACTTCTCCACTCATTCCGGTTTTGTACAACGCTCTACCATCTAAGGATTCCCAACTCGCGAAGGTCAGTTTCCAACTCATCCTTCCAGCGTTTTCAAGGCTTTTATGGGTTATACTTCCACTTTATAGACTAATAAGCAGGGCTTTTGAGTGGGAAAAAGCTCAAAAAACTCCAAGAAGAACCCCCAATGATTGACAATTCAGACATTACCCTATATAGCTGTTATGTCACAAAGTATCACAGATTTGAACCATTATATTGGTATATCGATAAGCATGGTGAAAAATAATTTTCTTAAAAAAAAATCAGGGGAACTACATATATTCAACGGCTGACAGCTAAAGCCCCCCATATATTCCCCTCGCTGATGGATGTGAATGTCGCAATTGCTTCACTTGCTTCATTCGCATCCCTAATCTCACAAAAGCCCCTTTGTTCCAGCAACATTCATACCAAACAGAGATTTCAGCTTTTGCTGGTTTATATTCTGGTTGTTGCATTTTTCTATACTGAGGGGACGTGATTTAAGAGAGGGACGTGCATTTGCAATGACAACTAACTGATGAACCGACACTTATGACTTCGGTTTCTCATATCATTATCTTGCTTAATGCGCATATTCCACATACGTCAATAGTCAATAGTAAATGTGGTATTGACGTGGTAGCAGACATTTCTAGACTGTCTTCAATGTCTGCTACCACGTCAATACCACATTTACTATTGACTATTGACGTAGGTGGAATATGCTCGTTATAACCTGCCGGAACTTTTTCATGGGAGTACTATAGGACCATCACGGTGGCACGTCAAAATGCGGAAAACACCTGTTACCGTATACTTCTCATAATTTAATTAGTTGGTATATCACGAGCAAGCTATTTTAAAACTCTTGATTCAATTGTTTTAAAAATATGTGTGCAAAATGCGAGGGAAATTCAAATTGATACATTGATCCTAGGCAATATTTTTGGTGACTTTTCATTTTTTCTCCCTTACATGTAGACACATTTAATAAAATTCTTAATATATTCCATTACATTTTATTGTTTATTAGCATTTCCTTCTATTATAAAACAATGCAACCATTCTCTTGTATTCCAATAATTTATCAATTTGAATATCGCATTTCGCACTATTTTGTTTAAAACAATCGAATTAATAGCTAACATATTGGAGTTTATTTTAAACATCATCCGTCACGTGGCACCTTGGTAATACGATATTAAAAAATAAACCCCGATATTTTATAAACTCCGGTGTTACGTTAATCCCAAATTGCCATAATAGGGCTGCTGAACTAAATAGTTTACTGTGTGATTTACGCAGCAATATTTTGTAATTTCAACAAGGTACTGTATGTATAGAACACTATAGTCCCTAAGGGATTTAAGTCAAGGAAAGACGCATAACTCAGAGATCTGAAATACCGTCGTAAGGAAAGAGATGTCAAAAGAAAAAAGCCGTAGAATAAATAAATACAAAGTAAAACCTGGGAATCAGTGCCGCGGAAAGGGAAAATTGTCGACAAAAGAATTACTTACAACTGGAAATTGCATCTCTTGTTCACCCCGACGCCAATAAAGTATTATTACTAGGAAGAATAATGAAAATTGTCTCCTGGAGTGCGAAAAGTCATTGAAAACTCAGTTTTGTAAATGAAAGAAAGAAAAGTTCAACTGTAAAAGTTCTTTAGATGCTCATGATTGGAAGAAAATGAGATGCTTTAAAGGGAAGCAATGTTATTTAATACCTTAAATTTAGTTAACTCGCTTAACAAAATTCTTTGACGAAAAGTCAAAGATTTCCTACTTTTGGATTTGGATTTTGAATGGTTGGAGTGGGAGCTGACTATGAATAATCAAAATTTATTTTAAATATATTTTAAATTCAAAAGGTGTAATTGGAACCCTTCTCAGAAATGATTAAAGTTTGTTTATGCTATAGACTTCCATAAGATTGCCATTTAACAAAATTATCTAAAAGAAGGAACGATATTAATTATCTGAAAGGTCTGTGGCATAAATCTATGAGTTATGGCCCCTTATAAATTACAAAAACCACTTTCAAGATCCATAATGCAGCATTTCTAAAAAAGAAAAACCTGTTGCGTTTGGGGTCGTGAAAAAGGCCGCGTGGGTTTCCCAAGAGGTTTCAACGAAGCCTTTCTTAATTGCACGGCCCTACATCTAAGTTTCTTGTGAAATGACTTTTCAACAAAATTAAATTGTCAAATAAAATATTTATAAAACATAAAATTGTCATATAAAAAATGAAAATCCTTTTGTCCTACTCCGACTGAAAAATTCCAATAAAATTCATAGGGTGATGTGTCAAGACATGTAGAGTAGTGGTACGGACTCAGAATTTCACCCAAAAGGTTGTTGGTTCCAGACTCGAGTCCTACACTTCCTAAATTTTTTGGCCATGCTTTGGAGGGCATGTAAAGGAGGCGGTCCCGGGCCTTCCTAGTTGAGTATAAGAGAGGGCTTTATAGCCCTAACTCCACTACGCTGGCTTAGTAATAGAACAAAAAGTCCTTATATATTTATTTATTTATTTAAGTGTATTTCTGTTTTACAGGGCTAAGAGTACTTGAGCAACATACTGTATGCTTTGCATGTAATGCTGCATACTGTATGTTGTGTATGCGAATGTTATTAATGCATAAACCTCGACAAATTAGGAGCATGAATGCAAACGGCGATTTGTCACAAAAATAATTATTGTATTGGTGATTGTATATGTGATTCCTATATGACCAAAGAATATTTATTAAAATATGACTTCCCATAATGATACGTAGAGGCGTTTAGATTTTAAAAGTTGTTTGTCTCTTCTGCATTTATAGTTTCAAGTGACAAATCGCTTTTTGCATAAATGCTACTCAAATAATTTTGTGCAAAACGACAGTGTCTAAGTTTGCAGGGGTACATTTGATTCTTATGAACAATTTATAGTAGAATATGCAGTTTAGTGTAAGAAGTTTAGTGTAAGAAAGGGCCATTGGCTCTAACTACCCTACGCTGTTGAATAAAGACGATTTATTATTGTTATTATTTCGTTTTTTACTGGTTTTGACGTTGTGACTGGTTTAAAACGATGTCTTTGATTATTTAGTGATATTCAACAAGACCGATAACAACTTTTCACATTTTTGACATCGTCATCTATCTATACAGTCATTGATTCATTAAATTCGTCCGTCTGTCTACCCCGTGCAACCAAGGCGCAAAAGTCACTAGCAAGGCATTAGATAAGCAACTATTGGTTTGACTGACAGATGAACCAAGTGGCAGTATGGGAGAAATGGGTTCGAGGCCACACCGGGGTAAATGCTTTTCACGCCCGAAACGGCGTTCCTCAATGTTCTCATTGCCTTACTGGGTTCGCATTTGAACCTGAACTTTTTTTAAATGACAGCTCCTAATGGTGTTTTTTTTAAGAAAATATGATTCTTTGTTCAAAAAAAAAAAATCGTAACTGTACCGAACTTTTTTTTCATTTAAAATCGTACCTAAAATGCATTTATACTATGCCTACTAGCAAAATTTCGAACAGGATTTCATGAAAATAAAAGAAATTGGTGATGGAACGACTTTCCAGTTCAAATTAAAGTTTAAATCTCTACCAACTAAAAACTACAATATGTAAGGTACCTACAGTTAACGCAAGTTAAAGAAAATTTCACTCTGACTTGGGACATGGTTTTTCATGCAGTAAATTTCACAATGGTAAATATTTACTACTACACAGCATTAAAAAACCAAGTCCCAATATAGGATGAAACTTTCTTTAACTTGCGTCGATTGTACTACGTGTAGGACTAGGACCTTTTCAAATGGTACAATGGTTGCATAATCACTTGATTTGCAGGAAATTTAGAGATAACATGAGGGGAAAACTGTTAGGCGGGGTTTTCACATGCGTCAATGGTAAATATGGTTTTGACGTGGTAGCAGACATTTTTAGTATGTCTTTAATGTCTGCTAAAACGTCAATACCACATTTACCATTGACCATTGACGTATGTGGAAACCCCGCCTAACAAGTGTACAAAATTCCAACACATTTCGCAGGAAATATCAATTGTAGAGCACATCCCTGAGGAACTATTTAAAAAAAAAGTTTCTTTAAAACATTATGTATATTTTTTAACCGTCATTAACGTCGATAGGCCTCCGTTATGCAACTTATGTAAATGTATAAAAAGCTAACCGAAATTAGAGGATATGAAAAATACTGATTTTGGCGGGATTCGAACCCACGATCTACGCCTAACCGGGACGTCATCTTAACCGCTGGACCACAACATCTTCAACCAAAGTTAATTTAATGTCAGTGTTATATATACCATATAATACTACAATGTATAAAAAGCTGATATTGTCCGGTGGAAGGAGTTCCATAACTGTGGCCAATTGCTGTCAGTGACGGCCACACTCTCGACATTAGAAAATTAGAAAAAGGAAGAAAGAAAGAAAGAAAATTGTCTGTATTTTCCATTGGCGAATTTTGGGATTTTCGGCCCACTCTTACAATTATAGTCCTGGATTTATAAATAGGCCCTATAGGCCGCAGCCTAGGGGCGGCAGATTTCAGAGGACGGTCACTTGATTTCAGAGAGTAAAAGTCAAACACGTCCACTTTTTTTTTCATTGTTTTTTATAATTTCAATAAGTCCCTATAGAAAGAAACTTATTCCTATCGAAACCTAAATTATCGCGTGAGTGATAGATTAGAGCCCCTTTACTACAAAATATGGAAAATTATTATTTTATAAAGATATGTACATGGGGCGGGGGAAATAAAGTGACCTACACTCATAAAATATATAAATCCGTCACCGAATTATAACCAATGTTAAATTAAATATTACACAATGTTTTACCTTTTAAAAATGTACAAATTTAACTGAATTAAAAAAAAAGTTAAATAGGCCTATACACAGCTTCCTTCTACTAATTCCTCAATGACAACTATAAGATCAATATTTCTGGTAAGATTTGACTTCGGGCAAAAAATCGAGACAATTAAAATACAATAAATAAATATTTGGACAAATATTAATTTTCTTTGCAAGTCTTCGCAGTAGAGGTGGATAAGCGCAGGTTCGCTAAAGTCCACAAATATATGTTCATAAGAGCCTAATTTAATTAATTCTTGAATTATTGCCTACCGAAATTAGAGGGGTCAGAAAAAACTGGACTTGGCGAGATTCGAACCCATATAATACTGCAATATGTTGAATAAAGCATTGCCTTTCTGTAATAAAGTACCGTAAGCTCACAGAACTGTTCGGTTAGATAGTTGTGTAGATGTGCTAACCTGTTAAGCAATACTAATCTTGTTAGAAGAGCATATAAGTAGAATTCTGTACTTGTCGGCCTAGTGGTCCAGCGGTTGCGACGATACCCCGGACAGGCGACAATCATGGGTTCGAATTCCACCAAGTACTGTTTTTTTCAGAATCCTCTAACTTCGAAGAGAAGGAATTTCTAATAACGAGGTTACGTCTTCAGCCTACGTTAGTTTAATTTCAGTGCTTTATACACTATAATCCTGCAATATACCTACCCCGAATTATTAAATAAACATAATGGCTCATGCAGCAACCCACACACAGTACATAAAGGGTGATAAGCTTGAATTGTATCTTACCTTAATTTAATTTAGAAACATCAATAAAAAATACACCAATACACAAACACTAAAATAAAAACATTATCAATTAAGTATAAAATTGTCACCAAATTGATTTTAGACTTAAATTATAAAGCTAAACATTCTATTTAGACTTCTACTAATGTTTTTGATAATATTACAAAGTTTAATAATTTACGCGGGCGCGTTAGTAGCTTCCACCGGGCGTTTATGTACGTCCATCGCTGACAGAGCCCCGAACGCGACTGACAGTGCTGCGCTTATTGCTTATTTTCCATGGGAGACTGGAGGGGAAATAGGTATAGGCTGCCTTGCGCCGAACTAAATGCATCGATGCTCCCGTTAGCTATATTGACAGTTGATAAGGCTAATTAATGGAGGCGTCCTATGTTTTTAGGGTTTGACTTTTGTTCAATATTCCATAGAGAGAAGAATGGGGAACAAACAGCTGCAACGGTTCGGCCACGTCCAAAGGATGGACGAGAACAGGACCACCCCGAGGTTGGCGGAAGCAAGACCACAAGGAAGAACAGCCATCGGCAGACCGAGAACAACCCACGAGGAAAGGATTGCACAATTCGCCAGAGCAAGTAGGAAAACAATGGCCGAGCGTAAGGCGTTAGCGTCCGACCGGGTCGCCCCCCCCCCCCGCTGCGTGCGTGGCATTATTAAGGGGGAAGAAGAAGAAGAAGAATAATTTTGTTCAATTATCAGGGTAACTCCAACCATTGTGCCAAAACCCCCACCATTTGGGATAGGGTGAATTATGGTGGCAGACACAATTGTCCGAGTGTGCAAGAGCTGTGGGGCTGTCAAAGCACTGAGAGAAAAGACCGAAGAAACCCGCGGCGTCTTGGATGCTTTTAACTTACTTGGCACAAGGAACCACGCTTCCTTGTTGTAGGACACCATCAAAGTCTTCAGCTGCAAAATGCTCGCTGTTCTATTATGAACTTGTTAAGAACACGACATCAGCAGCAGCTTTCGCATATAGGTGCAAATTTAAATTTTAGTAACTTTAACTGATGTACACAATTAAATGGTCATAATTACATGATTTTCCTACTTGCAATAAACTAAAAGATAAATTAAAATAGAATACAAATAGTTTAAAAACTTTAAAAAGATATAAATTAGATATACGGCATAGGCTTTCACTTTCGGTTTTATTATATATTTAAACTACAATATATCAATATTTATGACTTCATTGCAAGTAACTTCTATTTCTTGAAATCCATCATTCATTCTGGTATTTTTTTGTAATTTTAAAATCAAAGAGAAAAATAGCTGGCCCACAATTTGTTTACTGCCCTTGTCCTGTAATACTACAATACCGTATATTGAATAAAGGCAAACGCTTTGTGTAATACTAATAAAGTGAGCCCACAGACCTGTTGGGTTAGATAGTTGTGTAGAGCTGCGCTAACCTGTCTAGCAATACGAATCTTTTTTGTTCTATTACTAAGCCAACCTAGCAGAGTTAGGGCTATAAAGCCCTCTCTTACACTCAACTAGGAAGGCCCGGGACCGCCTGCTTTAGATGCCCTCCGAAGCATGGCCAGAAAATGTAGGAAGTGTAGGAATCTTGTCAAAGAGCATATAGGTAGAGGATTTAAGCTAAGACGACGCTCCGCATAGGCGTAGATCGTGGGTTCGAGTCCCGAAAAGTCCAGTTTTTTCCTAAATCCACTAACATTAAAGCCCACGGTTCGTTTGCATTGCCATAGACAAGGTACTTGGGGGCCACATTTATGCGTAATACAGTATTTACTGTACGTGGGCTACCGTAGGCCGTACTCCTAGATAGCAATTGACAATATAATGACACACTGTTTACAATAACTTATACTGTATTCATAAGAATCATAAACGTTCCATGACGTTAAAGATCACGGGGTCAGGTGGTATCAATGCAATTAATGACTGCCACGGATGAGCGCCAATATCAAACTGATAATGGCTGGCAACAGTTCAAACACACAATGTAGGTATTGTAGAATACATTCTTGAATTAAAAAATATAGAGCATTCTGTGCCCAGGGAATCACAATAAAAAGAGTAGCAAAATAAATAATGAATGCATCAGGATACCTTGTTGGCCAATCGCAACAGTGAGGGCAGAAAGGTATCAAATTCGCCAATATTAAACACAATAAATAATTTATTATAAATGAATGAATGAATAACGACTTTATTGCAATAAAATTGGCGAACAATAAGACTATAAAGTCTTTTTTTCATGTTAACTATATAACCCCTAATAGCAGTATACATAGTAATATAACTTAAACTGTATAGAATATGAATATAAAACGGAAGGGAAAAAAAAGAAAACAAAGATAATAAAGAAGGATATAGGAGGGAAGGGGGGGGGGGTCCATTGTCTGTACCGCTACGAGGCCAGACAACAGGGTCTAGGTGCTATCGAAAATATAATTATATAATATATAATAATAATTTTTGTTTTCCAATTTTACGTCAGTATAAGGAAAACTTATTTGTAATTTTACACGTTTTGAAGTACCAGGCTCCCGCAGCGTGGCTTCGGTGGCAAGGTCTTGCACAAATGCTTCCACTCCACTCTACACACCTTGCGGTCGGAGACGTGTCGTAACTCGACACAAGCACCTATTAGGTTACTTAGTGAGGCGATTGAAGAGATTAATCGGATACATTCATTAAATTGTTTCCACGCGGTTTAACCTTTTTTTTAAAAAGAAAGCAATGAAAACAGTGGTTTTTACGAAATGACTGTCAGTATGCATAATATGCATTTTCGGTCTGGTCCTAGGTTTCGATGAGGTCCAACTAAATTCCGGACTGACTCCATCTCTTCTGCTTATAAACAAGTCCGTACTAACTCAGCTGGGTTAGCACTTCAGGGAAGACACCAAGTAGTAGGGGAGGGGGGAGGGAGTATATGTGGAGGGAATATTAGATGTGGCGATTGACCACTATCATCCATTAGAAAAGGTCCGTTTTGCCCTTGTCCTTTTGAAAAGGGTTCCTTTTCCATTTGCCTCCCCGTGTTGAAAGCCAACTTGAAAGCTTCCGATTTGTAATTTAAAAGGAATACTGTGAAATTGCGACTGTCAGCTAGCCTTTTGGGATGACTGTCAACTCGTCGAGTAGAAAAGGGTTTACACTCGGACACATTTTAGCATTACAGAGAGCGCTACGATTGTAAAATAAATGGACTGTGGTAATCACTGCTGACTCGAACTAGTTTATGATTGTTGTCTCATTGCTTTTGATAAAGTCCCTGCCACGCTTAGGTGACTATTTTGAATAATCATCCATCCACCCGTGACCTCCCAACTTCCATTTGGCCAAATTCGAAAAAAGATGAAAATTAATTAAATTATTTTGACCCCTTACTAGCATAGGTCGACCTACAAATTTATGAAAAAAAATATTGAATACATGTACAATTAATATGGGACAGAGGTCGACCCAGATTTTCTGTGGAAGAGATTAAAACAGGCATGGCGTAGCCGGGGGGGAGGGGGGGGGGGTTCATGGGAGTTCAACCCCCCCCCCCCTCGAAATCAAATGGCTTGACACTAGATAGAATCGGATTTTGAGAGGAAAAATAAAAACTGCTATGTAATATCCAATGAAATTTCTTAAGAAAAAAAAACTCTGGCTACGGCCAAGCAAACAGGGCCCCTCAACGAGCCTGTAGGTAGCACGCTTGTAGGGATTTAAAAAAATTCTGTATGTATTTCGTTAGCCCCACTGACAACAGTCCCCATCCCCTTTATGGGAATTATCACGCTAATGGTTAAATTAGTCTTCTTCTTGAGTTGCAATCTAAGGATTGGCTTGCAGCGAATGTTTTATTTTTCTCCTCCACTCTTGTCTGTTTTGTGCGATCCTTTTCAGTTCTTTGTAGGTGGCGCACCCTAGGTCCTTCATGACATATCTTCTAGGTACTCCTTCCTCTGTCGTCCTCTTGAGTTGGTGCCTTCAACCATACCCCCAATTATGTTCTTGAGGAGCCCTCATCCATTTGCCTCTTCTTGTTGAAATGGTGGCCGTAATAGCTCTTTTTCGTTTATTCTATGGAGCACTTCTTCGTTGGTTATGTGGTCTCTCCATGGAATTTTCATGATTCTTCTGTAGCACCACAACTCAAAGGCTTCCAGCTTTTTTTTGTCATGTTCGTAAATGCACCATGTCTCACTTCCGTACAAGAGCACACTCCACACTAGAGTTTTGAGAAGTCTTTTCCTTATTTCCAAGTCAATATTGTTAGATTCGAATATCTTTGACTTTATGTTAAAAGCTAGTCTGGCTAAGTGTATTCGACTGGATATTTCCTGGGATGACTTTCCTTCTTGTGTTAAATTAGTACTAGTACGTATATATATCAACACTGACATTAAATTTACTTTCGTTGAAGAGGTAAGAGGTCCCAGTTTTAGCCGAAATTAGAGGATATAGAAAAAAACTGGACCTGGCGGGATTCGAACCCACGATCTACGCCTAACCGCTGGACCACAAGCCCTTAATTACAGTAAAGGTAGAGGTAGAGGTTAGCCAATTTTTAATACTGATAGTAACAAATCGACTTCGATGGCCAGGTGGTAACGTGCTTGCACTTGTGCGAGTCTTTACACGCCATGCGATCGGAGACGTGTCGTAAACCAGCACGGGTACTAACCTACAGAGGCGACTAAAGAGGTCAATCGGCTACATTCATTAAATTGTTTGCATGCGATTAATCTATTTAAAAAAAAAAAACATGGCTTAATTTTCTAAATGGGTCTAGAATTTTTAGTTACTAGTTACCATTCACTCTACATTGTAGATCAGATTTACTATGTAGGTACCTTTAAATTGGTTCCTATAGCCAAACAATAGGAAGTTCTGTGGTCTAATTGAACCACAAAACGACCATCACGTTTCCTCCGTAATAGCGTGATAGGAGAAAGTCCAATTGCTTTACGCTCACTTGACAACAGGGGGTGATAAGGAAGTGCAGAAATTAGGAAGCAGGTGGACCTAGAAAATTGAAATGCTTTCCTGTCTGAAGGACATGTAGAGTAGTGCTACAGACTCCGACTTTCATCCGAAAGGTTGTTGGTTCGAGTCCCACACATGCTACATTTTCTGGCCATGCTTCGGAGGGCATTTAAAGCAGGCGGTCCCGGGCCTTCCTAGTTGAGTGTAAGAGAGGGCTTTATAGCACTATCTCCGCTAGCTTGACACTTGACATTGCAATAGACCAAAAAATTCTGCTGTGACGTATTGATCAACTCAGCGTTTTACTATAGGCCTCCGCATGCCGAATAGTAATCAACAGTGGCGGCTCGTCCATAAGGGCACTGGGGCTACAGCCCTCCCATAATTTTACAGGCAAACAAAGCAATTTCCTTTTAATAATAATAATAATAATAATAAAATAATAATATACTAATCTGAAGAAAAATGCAACTGCTACAATTCGGCTATGCTATGTGCGTGCTCTGGGCAACTTGGGGCAATTTTCAATTTAGCCCCGGGTCGCCATGGCAACCGAGTCAGGCAAAAGTTAAGAAGATCGTTCGCACCATTGAAAAGGTGTACACAACTTTTCTCTTATGGACCTTGCAATGCCATTCATGCCATATGCATTTTTACATGGGCAGCGGGGCAGCGCCCCAAAAATGACTTTAAATGTTTCGTATTGATAATAACGTTGAATATTGGTATTTTTTTAAAATCATAATTATAAGAGTTATTTTTGAGAAGAGTTTCACTATTTTGTCATGACTGATGATTTTTATAAAAATTTTCAAAGAAGAATTTTTGACTAGGGAAGTCAGGTTCTGCCCAACGGGCAGGCAGGGTAATGTAAACAAATATTACAAAAATGTAAAGAGCGAGTGATAGACTTGTTTGCTACATCGAAATGCCGAAGAATCTATTTGATATTCAAGTAGTGGTAAGTTATATGCTATTACTTTATTACAATTCGTTGCCCCACCATTTTGATACACCACGAGCCGCCACTGGTAATCAAAACATAATTCGCGGTATTTTCGTAAGCTGTAAGGCTACTTATCGAATAGGACACCAGAGTCCAGCTGTCACCCCGTTATGCCACAATGTCCTTGAACTTAAATAACCAGTCAGTAGGCCTATTCAAATTCTGGAATTTTTCTTTAATAATTTCCTAGCGAAAAATTGATTCATGCCTATTTATAACTTAAGAAGACTTGCTCGCTCGTAGAGAATGAGTGCAATGAAGGAAATTGTTTGGGTACTTGCTAGTGGACTGGACAGGTTGTGTTATAGGTACAAGGTTTTGCTTCCAGTTTGTGACGTCATTCGGTTACAACTGTCAAATGAGAATGTTTCATGATTGTTAAGACAGCTCAGTTGCATAATTAGATACTTGCAGGAATCAAGGATTTTTTGGGGAGCTATGCATTGTAGCTTACTCTGCGACCTTTTTTCCAAGGTCAAACCGATCAGGTTTGATAGTTCTTATTACAGCCTTTGGATTGTTGTAACCTAAACCATACCCTATTTGTAACCTAAGGATTCACATCGTGTACCCGAAATTAGAGGATAATTATAGAAAAAACTGGACTTGGCAGGATTTGATCCCACCTAACCCACGATTTACGCCTATCCGGGGCGTCGTCTTAACCACTGAACATCGTGTCCCTCTGGTTTGCATGATTCTTTCGTTAAGGCAGCTGCTGTAGTAGTCCCTGAACTAACTTAATTCCTGGTTTTGCTTTGCTATATATAGTCCGGACATCAATAGTCCCCGTGGTGTACGACCTTCTCACAAATTCCCATCAGACCTGGTAGAGCTTGCATATTCTGGCAGGTTATTGCGCAGTCTATATAGTCAATCATGTACAAATTACATAGTCATTGAAATCATCGAACATAGCAGCAGCAAGGTGAACAGTGTTCAGATTGTCCACTTTAACAAGTTGCGGCAAGTCAAGACATTTCAAGAACTACGGTCACGTTTCCGTAGCCTACATGCGGTGCCAATGTCCACAGCGACATATAGTAGGCTATACCGCCCTAAAAAGTATGGAGGAGATAAGTAGGGAATGCTTTAGGACACGCAACAAGTTGTTGCAGATCAGCTCAAAGCCCGTAAAGAAAGAAGTTAAATTGACGATTTTCCTTTTTACTATCTTGTTGATTACTTGATTGCATAATTTAACTGAAATATACGGGCCTATTTATTTCATATCTCAAGTGTAGACTATATTGTATTTAGTCACTATACAATAGGTAAATGACTAATTCTCCTGTTAAAACAAGTTGTCTAAGCTACAGACACGCCTCAGTTGCTAAAGAAATCCTGGCCCGGTCGGTCTAACAATTTAATTCTACTCTCAGTTTATAATACTTTATTTAATTCTGTCTAAAGTTGCGTACGGTATTGTGTCGAGATCTGTGATTTTATACATCCCGTAGTGCTGTGATCCATAACCATCTTCACCGTGGGCCCTCGGTTTCTACCAGATAAAGACCAGCCTAAGGTAAGACCTACGACCGTTACGCAATTACCTGTAAAGCTTAATAACTATATGGTCCTTCTTTGCCTGATCAGCTTTTATACCTAACTGGATAATTCCACTATAATTACTGCCGTATTTAAAATTGTGTGCAATTTTATCACATTGTATTGCATAATTGTGCATTGTTCTGCTACTGTAACTGCTATATACCTGCTTGTAAGTGAAACTGTGCTGCATCTACCATACATACTGTATTGTATAATTTTTTATTTCAGCTAGGCCTACGTAATTTCATGCAAAAGTCATTGAATTTACTTTAAATTTGATTTACTGCTCAATTTGCCTTTTTCCCTGCGTACTGCTGGTTCAGTCCTGTTCAAGTTTGTTATAACCACATACCGTACTTGCTTTGCTTCGTCAATTTCATTATTTTCATCATGGCTAATAAGCAAATCTTAAGTGATTTAGAGTTAAAAATTGGTAAGATACAAGATTCATTTGCTCGGTTAAATCAAATTCTAGATACTTGTAAGAATTATGGCAAGTCTAAATTGACTTTACTTAACTCTAAAAAACATTTTGCCTTAAAAATAAGACATGAAGTCAGCATGATAGAGGATGAAATGAGGAATCTAGCCATGCAGCTTCCAGATAAGGAGAAGAAAGATAACTTGGACTATATATCTAAAATTTCCCTTCAATTTGATCAAATTATAGAGGCCATCGATGTTATTCATTCTGAAGCGGTGGACTTTGACAAAAGTCAGAGTGCCCAACAGCCCCAGATCAGCAGCCATGCTGCACCTCAGCATTCAGCGGTACAACTTCCTAGTATTTCTATACAACCATTTAATAATAATTTACTCGATTTTCCGCGCTTTATTCGCTTGTTTGAAGCCATCTACGATAAACATCCGTCACTTTCTGGTACAGAGAAATTCTTTTACCTTCAGTCGTTGCTTCAGGGAGAATCTCTTGCTCTTGTTAATACATTTCCTTTATCGAATAGTGGTTACACTAATGCCATTACTGCACTGAAAAATAGATATCAGTCACCCAGAGCTCTAGCTTCTGCTATAACTAAAGAAATTCTTTCCTACGCTCCTGCCAAGAAGGCTACAGCCGACTCCTTGCGAGATTTTTTAAGAGTTCATCAAGATCACGTGACTACACTAAAATCATTGCCAGATATAAAAGATCTGTCAGATTTTCTTCTGCTTACCATTTCATCTAAAAATCTAGACCCACTCACTAGAAAATTATTCGAATCCAAAATGTCGGAAAAAACTACAATTCCTGAATACAGTATGTTGATTGACTTTGTATCTAAACAACTAAGTACACTGGAATTACTTGCAGCTGAGTCTACATCTGATGATTCCAAAGCTCGGTCAAATAGTAATTATCAAAATTCAAATAAAAAGTATGACAAGTCCAGCTCTAACGTAGCTTTGCATTTGCAAGCTACGCCACTGCCCAGTACTAACAGCTCTTCAGAGCGTCAGCCAACGGTGCGGATTCAACGTGCAAATTCCAGCCACGCCAAGCCGTATAGCAATTCTAAATTTGTTTCAGCTAATTCAGCTTCTGCTTTCTGCATTTACTGTAAATTAAATTGCAACCATAAAATTGGTCGCTGCTCTGCTTTTCTTAGCTTAGATTTAACCCAACGTGTTAAATGGGCTAACGATTCTAAACGCTGTACTATATGTCTATCTAGTCAGCATAATAATTCTGCCTGCACCAGTAAAAAATGCTGTATTTACTGTGAAAACAAAAATAAAACACATAATTCATTATTGTGTCCAATAAGAAATTCAGCCTCTGCTAATCAAAATTCTGCTACCGAATCCGCACAAGAAAAAGTCTTATCTTGTGTGTCGGACAAATTCTATTCTGCTTCTACTGTTATATTAGGATCCTTTCAGGCCATTGTACCTGGTCCTAAAAGTAACGATCAACTTCTGCGCTGCATTATTGATACAGGTTCTGTACGTAACTTGATCACTTTGGATGCTGTTCGCTCCATAGGGGTGCGAATAGTTCCAGAAAAATGTATGCTAACCGGTGTTGGTGGCCAAACTGTCCCCTCACTCGGCTCTGTTATTTTAACTCTGCAATCCCGCTATAAACCTTCTTATGCGATGCAAATAAAAGCATGTGTAATTAAAAAAATCACAAGTGACTTGTCTCCTGTTAAACTCGATTCTCAAGTTACCAAGCAATTGTTAAACTTTCAATTAGCTGACTCTGAATTACTGTACTCTGTTAAACCCGCCCCCGTCCATATTGTATTGTCAGTGCAAGACACTTTACAACTCTTAAGTGTCAGCAAGCAACCTGTACATTTAGGTAATCTGTTAAACCCCAAAAATACTAACAGTATAGGAAGCCTACCGTATGCCATGGACACACCAATGGGCTTATTAATTTCTGGTGAAAATCGATTTTTATCCGATCCAATTAATATACCTTCTTACGAAAATTGTCTCATTTGCTCGGACTGTAGCAACGTCGCTTCAGAAGTCAACAATTTTTTTATTACTGAGTCAATCTGTGAAGAAAGCTACATGAAAAAAGTATTGAGTGAAGATGAGGTTTTCGCTGATAAACATTTTCAAGAGACCCATTCTAGAAATCCAAATGGTCAATTCATAGTAAGACTGCCGTTTAAACACAACGCACCAGAGTTAGCTACAAACCGCAATAAAGCCTTAGCTTGTTTTTTCAGCCTTGAGAAAAAATTGTTACGTCATGAAAATGATTATTCAATTTATCAATCAGCTTTACAAGAGTTTTTCGACAAAAGGGAAATTACCCTCTCCCATCGAAAAAGTAACTACATGCTTAACCAGCACATTGTAATAAAACGTTCAAATAAAAAGGCTAAGATCGTTTTTAATCCAGCTGTCAAATCACCTATTCACTCCTTCAATGATACTTTAATTTGCGGTCCAAAACTGCAAAGGGATTTGAACTATGTTCTGCTAGCCACTAGATCCGCCCCTGTAGCTTTGTCATGCGATATTGACAATTTTTACCGATCTATAGCCCTGCACCCTGAAGATTCGGAAAAATTACATATTTTGCTCGCTTAGACGAAAACGGCAAAGTTTCCCAAAATGGAGAACTTAAAGAATGCTCTATTAATCATCTTTGTTATGGTTTAACTTCAGCTCCATTTATAGCTCTAAGATGTATACAGCAACTTTGTGAAGACAACGCATCAACTTACCCGCTAGCTACTAATATTTTGGCTAATTGTCGGTACATAGACGATTGTTTTTATGCTGCCCCGGATGTTTCCACATGCCTGCAGTGGAAAAACGAGATATCTACCATTTTAGCCCAAGGCAAATTCACTCTTGGAAAGTTTATTTCTTCACATTCCAAAGAACTAGGACTTAGTTCTTCACCAGTTTCTGTACGTTTCAATGACAATAATACAACCCCTATTCTTGGTTGCCTTTGGGACCCAAAAAATGACGTATTCAAATTCGAATTTACGGAATTTACTGGCCCAGTAACCCGTCGTAATTGCACAAGTTTTCTCGCAAAATGTTTCGACTCACAAGGTCTCCTTTCACCGGTTCTCTTTTTTCTAAAGAGATTTGTACAAAATTTGTGGTACAGTCACTCAGATTATGGTTGGGACAAACCACTCCCACCTAATGTTGCTAATGAATGGATCGAATTCACCAATAAAATGCCACTGCTTTCTCAAATAAACATACCCCGCTATTGTACTGCAACAAATGCAACACAATATTTATGCTTATTCAGTGATGCTTCACTTTCTGGCTACTCAAGCACAGCCTATATAGTTTCTGTCGTACCAGGACAGCCCAATGTCGCACGACTTATTTTTGCGAAAACAAAGCTTGCACCCCTACGCACAATACGTACAATACCGCAGCTAGAACTAGCAGGTATAGAACTTAGTGCAAAGCTTATCAAATGGCTACTAAATGGCAACTTACCATATCAATTCAAAGGAATTTATGGTTACTCGGACTCAATGATAGCCCTAGCCTACCTTAACATACCAGTAACTAAACTGAAAGTTTATGTAGCGAACAGAGTGTCAAATATACACAATTTAACCTCTGAAGCTAATGTTCAATGGATGTTCTGTAGTACATCAGAAAATCCCAGCGACCTAAATAGCCGTGGTGCTTCTCCAGAAAAACTGTTAGATAGCCCCTTGTGGTTTGAAGGTCCTCCGTTTTTAAAAGAAAAGTTTCCTCCTCAGCACTCACAAAAGAATTCTATCGAGAATATAGATGAAAATCTGCCTGATGTTAAGCACATTTCTTTGCTTATACCTTCCGCTTCCGCTGAACCTAATTTAATTTTTTCACTGTCAGAAAAATATTCTAGCTACAGCCGTCTGCAACGTGTTGTTAGTTACATCCTGAGGTTTATAAAAAACTGCCGATCAGCAAAATTGTTTAGGCAGGAGTCAGCAATAACTGCACAAGAGCTTAATGCTGCCACCCTCTGTCTTGTAAAACACGTGCAATCTCATGTATTTCCAAATTTAGCTGACCAAATCAGCTCAAAAGGGTCTTCGTGTCCAAAAGGCCTGATATCGCTAAGTCCCTTTATCGACTCTATAGGTTTGGTTCGGGTGGGAGGCAGACTGGAACATGCTTCCATAAACTATGATGCGAAGCATCCACTACTGTTACCAAAACACTGCAATCTATCCCGCTTACTGTGTATTTTCTATCATGTATTATCAGCCCATGGAGGTTCTAACCTTAGTATTAGTTTACTCCGCCAAAAATTTTGGATTTTATCGGGAAAAGCTCTAATTCGAAATTTAATTCATAAGTGCATCACTTGTGCCAAATGGCATCCTGTGAAACCGGCTCCAGCCCAAGGACAGTTACCACCCTTCAGAGTGGAAACTACCTTCCCATTCCGAAATGTTGTAGGTATTGACTGCTTCGGTCCCTACCCTTACAAAGTGAATATGAGAAAAAATTCAGCTACTTCTAAAATATACGGCTTAATTCTAAACTGTGAATCAACACGATGTACCCACATCGAGGTATTATCCTCTCTATCGGCTAAAGATTTCCTTGCAGCTATAGACCGATTTACATCTCGCCGTGGTCTGCCAAGGAAATTCCGCGCTGACTGCGCAACCAACTTTTCAGCTGGATTCAAGAAAATGTCGGAGATATCCAAATGGCTCACGGACCACACGTCCGAAGTTATCTCCAGTCTTGCATCCCGATCAATCGAATTTCAGCACATTCCAGCCTATAGTCCATGGATGGGATCATGGGAACCAATGATCAAATGCTGCAAGAGATTACTCCATGTACTCCTTACTCCACCGATGTACTATGAAGAATACGTCACAATATTCGCGAGGGTAGAATCCTTGATTAACTCTAGGCCCTACCTGGAGCCATCTCAAGACGGAAGGGATGGCATATCCCTACTATCCCCCTCTTTCTTCATGATAGGCGGTCCGTTTTGCTCACCCCCATCGAGTTTTCACAATGATGACCCTGAGTCGCAGATTTCCCATAAAACAAGGTGGGAAAGAATATCCATCATAACCTCTATATTCTGGAAAAGGTGGCACAAAGAAGTATTACATACACTCATGCAAAAAAATAAATGGCCAAAAGGCTCTTCTACAAATTTAACGGTTGGACAACTTGTTTGGGTACCGGACACCAAAACAGTGCCGGGGACTTGGCCAATGGGCAGAGTCAGCTCAATTTACCCTGATTCTAAAGGAGTTACAAGGGTAGTAGATGTGAAAACTGCAAGTGGTACCCTTAGAAGGGCTGCCAGAAACCTAATAATCATTCCGGTTTAATCATAAAAATATATATATAAAATAAAAATGTTTCTGTATACTGTTCATGTTTATGTTATAATAATAGTATGTTTGTGGTAAATGCACACAGTGTCTCACATTTCAGTTATTATTCTATTGTACTGCATACTTTTTTAAATAGTTTCTTTACCATTTAAGCCCGGCAATATAGTCACTATACAATAGGTAAATGACTAATTCTCCTGTTAAAACAAGTTGTCTAAGCCACAGACACGTCTCAGTTGCTAAAGAAATCCTGGCCCGGTCGGTCTAACAATTTAATTCTACTCTCAGTTTATAATACTTTATTTAATTCTGTCTAAAGTTGCGTACGGTATTGTGTCGAGATCTGTGATTTATACATCCCGTAGTGCTGTGATCCATAACCATCTTCACCGTGGGCCCTCGGTTTCTACCAGATTAAGACCAGCCTAAGGTAAGACCTACTACCGTTACGCAATTACCTGTAAAGCTTATTGTCTATGTATTATGCTCTTATTTTTATTGTTCCCTCTTTTCCTAATACCTACTGTACTCTACATCTGCAGTGCAACAGTGAAGGAAAGCCAATGGAGCTGCTTCTTTTGGGAGGGCCCCCACAGAGAACTGTGCCTAGGGGCAGTGCCGGGCCGAGGTGCTTTAGCGCTGGTGGCAAGTTGAAGAATTTGCGCCCTCGAATATATTCTCCTTCTTTTAATGCCTCTTGCCAGGATGATCAGGTCGAGCCAAGGCCGTAACTAGGAATTTTTGCCATTTTGGCGACGGTATAATACTATATTTGGAGTAAATTGTTTTCTTGATCACTCAATTGTATGCTGTGTCTTCTTTACGAGTTATGGTGCAATTAGCTCGTATATAGGTACGTGACCAAGCCCGTAGCCAGGACTTTTTTTTCGGGGGTGGCTGTGGCGACTGTGATTCTACCTAGTGTAAATTTATTTCTTGAGAATTCAATTGTGTCTAGTGTATTGGTTATGGTGTTACTCTTATCCAGTATATGATAGCATAGGCAATTTATTGGAGGTTTAAGCCTCGGTGCGAATACGAGCTATATATAATAACATTTTGCGGATATGCGGAATAAACCGTAATGTTATCATTACGACGGTTTAGATAGTTTAGAAATAATATTGCATTTAACCCAAAGAGGGGGTCCGGGGGAAACATTTGAAAATATAAGTGCAAAATAATGGGGGTTTACGCATTTTAACAGTAGTAAAGTATGGATTTTACAAAGCTTACATAAGAATGCATATTAATAAAAATTAACCCCGTGGGAAAAATGTGAAAATGTAGGTGCAACACAATGGGGTTTTACAGCAGGAAAGCTTGGAAAGGAATGCATATTCATATTGCTCCAAACAGGGTCTCCCCGGGGAAACGTTTTGAAAAAATAGGTCCGAAATAGTGGTGTTGTATGATTTTAACAGCAGTAAAGTTTATAATTTACTGAGGAAGACGTACTCATGCTACCGAACTAAAGTAGAGTAGAAAGGGGGTTTCTGGCGCTTATCCCACCCCCCGTCGTGCTATCCCATCTATCCCCCGCGGGTGGTCTATCTATTTTTGTGTGTTACCCCTCGTGGGTGGTCTGAGGTTCTGGCACCATGATCGTTTTTTTTTTTATAATTACTAATTTGTGAGATACAGAGTTATTTTTTTTTATTTTTTTATTTTTTTTATTTTTTTTTTTTTTTTTTTTTATTTATTTTTTTTTTTATTTTTTTTTTAATGGTGTTAATTGAATTAAAACATTTCTTTCTTCTTCTTTCTTCTTCGTGGGTGGTCTTTGTACCCCGCCGTGCTTATCCCGTTGTCTATCTATCTCTGTACCAGGTGGGTGGTCTATGACGCACCCCCCCCCCCTCCCCGTACAGCCAGACATCTAGAAGGTTCTAAATGTGTCGTTACAAAAGGCATCACCTTGGGTTGTGGAGCTTAGTTGAAGCCAAACCTTCATTCAAGACTCAAGTAATACCACTTTATACGTAAAATTGTATAATCTTACAACATGACATCTCTATTCAATAAAGTTAATGCTATCAACCAAGTAGCCGGGCCTACCATACCAATGCGAAAGCTAGTGATTGGAGTTAAATACCTAATATTGAAAATAGTGCAAATCGAAAAAACAGAATATGGACCAGCTGTAAAAGTCATACTGCGAGGATTGGAAAAAGAAGTCGTGGAATGTTTTGTGCCTCAACAATATCTGCCAGCCTTTCAACAAAGTGAAGTTACTCCAGGAGCTGAGATGTATCTTATCGTTTCAAGCCATCGGGGAAAAAATAGTGTCAACCTACAGATCATAGAATGAATATTTCATGATGTATTATTATTGTAAACTACAGAAATAATGTAAATATATGAATAATTTCTATATATATTTTTGTTCTTGTTTTATTAATTGCATAATTAGTTTTAAGCTTATAGTTAGATGATGATGAGTATTAAAAACTAATGGTTGAAAGAAACAAGCTATTGCTTCAGTCATAATCGAGTACTTGAACGGTGAAGGGTTATCTTAATCATAGACTATGAAATGATGTAAATCAAATAATTAAACGAGTACATTAGCTAATTAATTTTAATAAATCTATCCGAAGCATATGTTTATGGGAAGTATTGATTTGGTAAACAAATAACAGAGTGCAGGTTCAAACCTGTTGTGAATCACCAGGTGCATATAACTCTGTACAGTCGTCTAATGGTTCAAACAAACAAGCCATTAATAAATCTACCCCTCGCTGACAGTCCATTGTAAGCTAAAGTGATTTTTGTTTTCGTAAATCTATCCAACACTTAGGTTGAAGGGAAGTATTGATTTGGCAAACAAATAACAGAGTGCAGGTTCAAACCTGTTGTGAATCACCAGGTGCATATAACTCTGTACAGCCGTCTAATGGTTCAAACAAACAAGCCATTAATAAATCTACCCCTCGCTGACAGTCCATTGTAAGCTAAAGTGATTTTTGTTTTTGCATTAGTTGCAATCGATCGTTAGAAAATGAATGGTGTCTTAACAACATATTATCCGCTTCGTGATGGACAATCTATCCCTGTACCCTTACCATCTATCCTTCGTGGGTGGTCGTCGCTACAAAAGGCATCGCCTTGGGTTGAGGAGCTTAGTTGAAACCGAACCTTCATTCGCGTAATACCACTTCAGTGTAGTGAATTTGTGTAATCGTACAGCATGGAATCGAAGAAAAGGAAACTGAACGCGAGGGAATATGTGTGTAGAATATGTGCTGTGAGTTTCACACTAAATTGCAATTTAAAAAGACATGTCATAAACAAACATGGAGTTAGTATTATACCATGCAAAAAATGTAAAGCCACATTCACATGCAGAGAGGACCTATCTCATCATATATTGCAGCGGCATACATCAGCAAATCACGGGATGGAAATTGTACAAACTCGCCCAAAACTGACATCTGCTGGGAATGGAGAGGACTGCAAGGCATGCGGGGGCAAAATCAACAACTCCAGTCCACTTACAGTTCTGTGTAAAGAATGTTCATCTATCTTTTCGTGTAAGTATGAGAATCCTGTATCTGTTAAAACCCTTGAGTGTAAATATATTTGTGAATTCTGTTCGGTCCCTTTTGCTCGGAAGTATAGTTTGAAAGTCCACATATTAAGCATACATATTATTAATTGTTTGAATTGCAAGAAATTGTTTATGAGGGAAGATTTTACTAATCATAAGAATAATTGCACAATTATGAGCGGGGGAGCACTATCCAACGAGGAGAACTTTTTATGCAAAACATCTATAGCTCTAGATGGTGTAGTAAAACAATACAATTATAAAAACATAACCATACATGATCCCGTTGTATATTTAAATAATATGGAAGGTGAGGTTGATTCTATTACAACTGAAAACATTAAACTTTTTAATGCAATTAAATGGTATGTAGCCTTACACATTAAATTTGAACGCGGACCCGACAATAATAAAAACTATACTGAAGCATGGTTTCATGCTAAAAACGAACAACTTTTCCTCACTGATGACTCCACAATAAAATATCAACAAATGATTGAACAAATTTTAGTAAAAATAGATAAATTTCAAGCAATGGGAAGCGGGTGGGTGTTGAAATCTTTAAAACATTTTGTTATTTTTATTGCTGAATATAATCCATGCAGTGGTAGTAGTTACATCCCTTTACCCAAAAAAATCTATAACACTAAAGCAGTAATCAATATTAAAAATGACGATCTCAAATGTTTTATATGGTCAATTTTAGCATACTTACATCCAGTAAGTCGGGATGCTCAGCGGGTTTATAATTATAAAAAGTATGAAAAAGAGTTAGATATGAAAGGTATAACTTACCCAGTATCTTTGCAAGTCATTTCAAAATTTGAAAAAAATAATAATATTGGAGTAAATGTGTTTGGTTATGATCACAGACTGTACCCATTATATTTATCACAAAGTCACCATTATAATAAGCAGGTGGATCTGCTTTACATAACGGAAGACGAAAATTCACATTATTGTCTTATTAAAAATTTCAACAAACTTAATTTCTCAATCACTAAACATAAGGAACAAAAGTTTTATTGTCGTTGGTGCATACACGCCTTTAGTAGTGCTGAACGCTTACATGAACATAAGCCACTCTGCTCAAGACATGATCCTCAAAAAACCACATTTCCAATTCAGGAGAAAAGCACTATGAAATTTGATAAGGCACAATATATGATCCCTGTAGCATATAGAATATATGCCGATTTCGAGAGCATTCTCAGTCCCGTTGAAGGGACTATTTGTAACACTGAAAAATTATCTGCACATATACCATCAGGGTTTTGTTATGTTGTTGTAGATATCAATGGGAATAAGTTTAAAGAACCGGTAGTTTACAGGGGAGCTAATGCTGTTGATGTGTTTTTGAAATCGTTATTAAATGTTAAGGATGAAATTTTAAACATTTATAAAAATATTAAAGCAGTAATTATGACTGACGAGGATAGAGAAAATTTTAAAAACTCTGTCATTTGTAATGTTTGTCAAAAACCACTAGGAAATGATCGTGTAATAGACCACTGTCATATAACGGGGAAATATAGACAAGCATTACATAATGTTTGTAATATGAGCAATTTTCGAACTCCAAAACATATCCCCGTTTTTATGCATAACTTAAAACGTTATGATGGTCATCTTATCATGGAAGGGGTTGGGAAACTAAAAAATATGAAAATTACTTGTATAGCTAAAACTATGGAGGAATATATAGCCTTTAGTATTGGAGAGTTACGCTTTTTAGACATTTATCAATTTATGGCCTCCTCTTTAGATTCATTAGTCAAAAATCTTGTTGATGCGGATAAAAATAAATTTAAAATTATGAAAACATGTTTTGTGGGTGAAAAATTAGACTTGATGTTGAGGAAGGGTGTCTTCCCCTATGAATATATAACGCACGAATCAAAATTTAATGAGGAACACTTACCTCCAATTGATGCATTTTTTAGTCAATTAACTCAAGAGGGGATTTCACAAGAAAAATATGAACATGCTCAAAAGGTGTGGAATGCTTTTAGTATAAAGAATTTAGGAGAATACCAAGACTTGTATGTATTAACAGACACCCTTCTCCTTTGCGATGTTTTTGAAGCCTTTAGAGCCTTATGTTTTGAAAACGATAACCTCGAAATTTGTCACATGTACACAGCACCAGGGCTAGCTCTTCAGAGCTGTCTGAAAATGACAGGAGTAGAACTTGAGCTATTGAGCGAACCTGATATGTATTTGTTTTGTGAGGCTGGGATTCGCGGGGGTATAAGTATGATTTCAAAAAGATTTGCGGAAAGCAACAATAAATACTTAAAAAAATTTGACTCAAATAAGCCATCCAAATTTATAGTATATTGGGATTGCACTAACTTATACGGACATGCGATGCGTCAATTTTTACCTATTAGTGGGTTTCGCTGGATGGAGGAGGAAGAAATCAAAAACTTTAATGTAATGCTCGCACCTGATGAGGGCGATGATGGGTTCATATTACAGGTGGACATGGAATATCCACAAAAATTACATGATTTACATAATGAATACCCACTAGCAGCTGAACATTGTGTTGTAACATCAGACATGATTTCCCCCTATTGTAAGGAATTTCTCGCTGAAAATGATATATCTTTAACATCCAACTTCTCAAAGCTTATTCCCAACTTAAACGATAAACACAACTATATAATACATTATCGAAATTTGAAGCAATGTTTAGAATTGGGATTAAAATTAAAATGTATACATAAAATTTTAGCTTTTAAGCAAAGCGCTTGGATGCGACCCTTTATCGATTTTAACACAGAAAAACGGAAATTAGCTTGTAATGATTTCGAGAAGGATTTTTATAAATTGAAAATTAATAGTATGTATGGGAAGACAATGGAGAATGTTAGAAATCACGCAAAATTAGAGTTAGTTAACACTGCCAAACGAGCTCGTAAACTTATCTCATCCCCTGCATTTAAAGATTTTAAGATTTTTTCAAACGATTTAATAGCAGTCCGGTCAAAAAAAACTAATATTTTGCTAAACAAGCCAATATTTATTGGCCTAACCGTTCTCGAACTATCCAAGGTAGTTATGTATGAATTTCATTATAACTTTGTAAAACAAATGTATGGTGATAAAGCTGCACTGATTTTAACAGATACAGATTCGCTCGTTTATGAGGTTGAGAGTGATGATTTGTACACTGATTTAAAACCATATCCCCATTTATTTGATAACTCAGTATATCCTCCGAACCATCTCTTATACAATATTGAAAATAAAAAGAAAGTGGGAACGTTCAAAGATGAAAATGCTCAATCTCACATTTTACAATGTGTTGCTTTACGCCCAAAATTGTATTCCCTTTTAGAGGAGGGAAAGGAGAAGAAAGTGGGCAAAGGTATAGTTCGTTCAACCCTTAAACATCATATTAACCATCAAGACTATTACAATACCTTATTTAAGCCTTGCATAGCAAAAGACTCACGTAAACCAATGTTCCGTATTCAAAGTAGAGATCATAAGCTTTTTACAATTAAACAGCAAAAAGTCACTCTTAGTCCTTATGATGATAAACGGTATGTGTGTCGTAATGGAATTGATAGTTTAGCTCATGGTCATTATCGCATTATAGATATGTCTTAGGTTTAAAAGTTTGTTTTAAGTGATTGTATGTAAAGACATTGATTTCTTTTAAAATATGTGTATTATAAAATTTGTATATCATAAAATGGTTTACATTCGTTTAGCTCATGGTCATTATTGTATTATAGATAAGTCTTAGGCTTAAAAGCTTGTTTTAAGTGATTGTATGAAAAGACATTGATTTCTTTTAAAATATGTGTATTATAAAATTTATATATCATAAAATGGTTTACATTCATTTACAATAGTTGATGTACAATACCAGTTAAAGGTACATATTCATATAAGCAGTCGCTGATGAGTAGACAGTCCCTTTATTTGCCATGCAGACAACCCTTTATATATTGGAGTGCATAAGGTCGGTGGCCATTTCAGTCCCCCTCGCATTAAGATTATGACACATCGCTATTAATTCAGGTACGCCGATATAATAAGTGCACTCAGCATCTTAAAAGAAATGTATTAATCCCACAATAGGTGTTCAATATACCCACCAGCCGTGTTTATAAAAATGAATTTTCAATAATCCCAACTAAGTCTCAGTTTCTCACAATAGGTGTGCAATATACCAGGCAGTCGTGTTTTCTATGTTAGATTTAGTTACATTGGGCTAGGACAGGTTAAGTTATAATATTAGGCTAGGTTAAATTTTTATATCAAGTTAGGATAGGTTACATTGGATTAGGATAGGCCAGATTAGGTTACATTGGGTTAGGTTAGCTGTTTACCTAGATTAAATTCATCATTTTTTTTTTAACAAAAATATTTTTATATCAAATAAATATGATGTTAAGTTAGGTTACATTGAATTAGGATAGGTTAGATTAGGTTACATTGGATTAGGATAGGCCAGATTACGTTACATTGGGTTAGGTTAGCTGTTTACCTAGATTAAATTCATCATTTTTTTAACAAAAATATTTTTATATCAAATAAATATGATGTTAAGTTAGGTTACATTGAATTAGGATAGGTTAGATTAGGTTACATTGGGTGCAATATACCAGGCAGTTGTGTTTTCTATGTTAGATTTAGTTACATTGGGCTAGGACAGGTTAAGTTTTAATATTAGTCTAGGTTAAATTTTTATATCAAGTTAGGGTAGGTTACATTGGATTAGGATAGGCCAGATTAGGTTACATTGGGTTAGGTTAGCTGTTTACCTAGATTAAATTCATCATTTCTTTTTTTAAAAAAAATATTTTTTATATCAAATAAATATAATGTTAAGTTAGGTTACATTGAATTAGGATAGGTTAGATTAGGTTACATTGGATTAGGATAGGCCAGATTAGGTTACATTGGGTTAGGTTAGCTGTTTACCTAGATTAAATTCATCATTTTTTTAACAAAAATATTTTTATATCAAATAAATATGATGTTAAGTTAGGTTACATTGAA